>CM046394.1:29267500-29647500 GCA_025413875.1 Rhododendron molle | reverse complement strand
AAGCCAATTAAGTGATATGGTTCATTACAATAACTAATTAGAATTATAGATGAAGGAAAACTCTTGATAATAAAAGAGACCTTGATGGACTAGGTGTCTTTTAATAATTATCTCTAAGGCCCTCTTCTCTCCTCTATATAAGGTAGAATACCCACCCCTTATTCCTACGGTTTTTCCATCAATTAAAGTACTGGGGTATTCTAGAAAAGTAGAGACAGAGAGAAGAAGGTGAGCCAAGAATTACGGTGGTTCTAATTAAGGGATTTGTTCCTTCTAATCTCGATGGCCAACAAAGGTATGTTATTTATTGTTCTTGAGATGTGTTGAATTCAAGATCCTGTTATATCTGTTTTCCGCATAATAGTTTTTTATACAGATATAGATTTACATTCAACCCTCCTCGATCCATCTATCACTGAACCTGTGCTCAACTGAGGCCGGCGGTCTCAGCAACCGGCGGCGGGTCATCTAGATGTAGATTCAATTTGGGCGTTTAAACTTTCGAATACCATGTCTGTCGGCAACAATTACATCTGGTTCAAAGCAGATACCAGTTCTGGCGATTGCAATATCTGGCTGTACAGGGTCACTGTTCGAATTACCAAGGCTGAAGGTAATGGACTTTAGATCTTGTATTCTTGATGAGAACTCATTCAGTAATTAATGAAGTTTTGTGGTTAATGGTATTGAACATTAACTAGTTGTGGTTTTGCAAACCCGTGAGCTAGTTAGATTATCTGTTTAATGTCAAATTTGTTGCTGGACTGTTGGGCCAGCGTTCTGTTAGTACAGTATTTGTTGAACCATCTTTTGGTTTCATCGTTCAAGCTTTGTTAAGCTTCTTTAAATCCTTAGATTCTTTGCTTTTTTAGCCTGGTGGTCGTGCATAGTATGGTTGTGACCGTGGCTATCATTAATTGGATTGGGATCTTGTGCTGATTGAAAAGGGTAGCTTCGCGGCTGCCGTTGACTAGATCGGTGGTTGGTCTCTTATTGAAAGAGGTAGCTTTCGGGGCTCTCTTTGATTAGATTGGTGGTCATGCACTGATTGAAAGGGGTAGCTTCGCTGGCTGTCAGTGATTAGATTGGTGTTAGTGCACTGATCAAAAGGGGCAGCTTGGTTCACCTGCGATTCGAGTGGCCACATTTTGTGGCTCCTCTTTCTGTCCCTCTTTTAGATTTTAGCGAGCCTAGGGGATTAGGTCGAGAGAGTAGTAGTTTGGATGGAATGGGCGTGGTGTATAGGGTAGCCTTGTTAGATGCCGTCATCTCCAATTCGAGCCTCTTCTCGGTTCCTTGTCCCTCTGTAGTAGCTTGTAACAACTCTGATTTTTAGTAGGTAAAAAATTCGTTAAATATTTGAATTTTATTAATTAATTTATAAAATTACATTTCTTTGCTAGGAATCCTACCTTTCCTAGGATAATTTGATTCCAACTAATTAGTTAGGCAAACCAATTGGATTCTAAGCTTAGTTAAACCTCCTTAACCATTTTTGAACCTTCCAATTTTTTTCAAACTCTAGTTTTTCCTAGAAAGTCTGCCTCACTCATTAAAAGGCTATTTCACACATGTTGGAAACCTTTAATCATATTTCTCATTGAATGATCTCTTCAATGTAAGCCATCATCACTTCCTTTCTCCTTTCTACAAGTAACGTGCATGTACATATATACATATATCATCCTAAAATTTCTTAGAAAGGCTACTTTGAAGCCTTATTCATTCTTTTTGCATTGACTAGTCATTTTCAAAAGCCAAAGCCAACCCTTTAATCATTTTGCTTCCATAAATAGTATTCCTAGACTTGTCATGCATGCAAGCCTAAAAATATTAGACTTGAACCTAATTACTCTTCAAGAATAACTTTCCCAGATTTTTTTTTCTAGGTATACATACATACTAGCCTACTTTCTAGGTATATACATACACACACACACACATAGACTTTCTAGGAAAGTCTTAACTATTTCTTACATTGTGTTGTCACTTTTAAGGGGAAGACTTACCATTTCATCATTCAAAAATCTAGCCTTTAATCATCCTAGATTTTACTTACAACTTAGACTTAGACCTAGAACAAAAAAAAAAAAGAAAAGGAAAGAGAGAGGGGAAATTTCGGCTAGGAGAGAGGAAGAGGGATGATGTGTAAGACAAGTAAACCATTTTAGGCTACTTTTAACATAATCCTAGCCACTTATTTTCTTCTTTCTTGCAAGCAAACCCTCCTAGACAAGACAAGGCCAAAACCCTTCATGATAACCTAAATTTTGACCTAAAAATAAGAATGACAAGTGAGGGAAGATTATGGCATATTTAAAACCAAGATTTGACAAAACAATGGAGTAAAATAAATGAAAGAGAGAGAGAGAGAGAGAGAGAGAGAGAGAGGGCGGGAGGGGGAGCTCAATTTTTACTATAAATAGCACCCCACTCTTACCTTGAACTCACACCTTCAATCCTTCCAACTTCTCTCTAGAAAATTTTAGTGTTCTTGTAGTATTCTTGAAGTAGTTCTTTGAGTTCTTTCCTTGTTTTTGAGTTCTTTAAGAAACTCAACCCAAGGCCGCCACCAAACTACCACCCAACCACCCTCTCGATCCAAAAAATTTAGTACTTTAGTCAAGATTTAGTTTCGAGAGGAAAAGAAAGTCTTTTCTTTCTCTTTCGAAGCTATCGTAAGGAGTCAATTCGTTCGATAGCCACATTCAGCTTCCGTAAGCCGACGTATTTTCTTTCCGGTAGTCATATCATCCGCCAAGAAGAACGGTAGAATATTTCTACTCACTCTCTCTAGTAAAAAAAAAAATTATATTTATATTTTTGTTTTTGAAAATGCATGTTAAGTTAAAGTACTAAAAATAGTTAGCAAATTTGTTTTACTAAAATTTCAAAATGAAATATGATCATGTTGAATATCTCGACTTTTATTACGGAAAATATATGTTTTTTTTTTTTTGGGTAAGTTAGGTTGAAATTAAAAAAGGATAACCGAATATATAGCTTACAAGGGGCGTACCCTAGGAGGAAAAAAAAAAGATTGAAAAAAGTGCGATAACCCATGCACAACCCGCATGGAGAGTAGGGTAGAGTAAATAAAATAACAAAAGTGCCATATGTGTAGAGATTATACCCCTGTTGCACTATCCATGTAAGCGGAAGAATAGTACAACGGGGTATGATATGAAGTGATACGAGAAGAAATAACATGAATTTGAACTACTACCTGGCACATCCCGCTAGGCTAGGAAATAAAATAAATAGTCACGGGCAGAGTTGACCAAAAGATAACCAACATTGAGGACTAGCAGCAACATAGGAATACGGCATCAAGGGAAGCTGAACAGCTACTACAGAGAAACAAGGCACCAAGAAGAGGCTCGAACCAGAGATGTCGGCATCTGACGCGGGCCCCACCCTGCACACCATGCCCATTCCATCCGGTCTAATACTCTCTCATCCAAGCCTAAGGCTCGCTAGAAAATAGCCCGCTCTCAGCCAACCACCAATCACCACATACTCCAGAGATGGGATAAGCAAACCAAAATACTCCAACCAAACTGATAAGCCCACAAAAGTGTAAATAATTGGGCTTATCTCGCTCATTTTTGCCACGCTCGCGTGCATAAATCCTTGTTTTTGAATGATATTGCGCGAAATGTGCGTTTTTGGTGTTTGCAGGTTTTCTTTGTTAATAAGGCGATTTTTGACGCCATGGGCTCATTTCATGCTGACTGGGGGTTCGAGGGCTCCGATCGGAGCGATACCCAAGCTTTGGGGACCATAGTGGAGACCCGGGATCAAGCCTGGCAAGAGTTTTCAAGTCTGGCATGAGTTTTTGAAGCTGACATTTTCGGAATGTCTACCGGTAGGTATTAATGCCTACCGGTTCAGTTGGGGATCAGTGAAGCCAATTCTTGGACCTCGGTAATACCTACCGGTAGGGGATGAATGCCTACCGGTAGACATCAGTCAATTGTGCCACCACCTGTTACCTCGTCCTCGTTCTACCGGTAGGTGATTCCCATTTTTATTTTCTTTTTCTTTTGTAACTTAAATGGGGTACTATATAAAGACCACTTTGCATGTTTTTAGGGTTATCTTTTGTCATTTTATCAGCAGCTCTTTCTCTCTCTACCTCCCTCTCCTCTCTAACCCTCAATTCCTCATTAATGGAGCATTGATTGGTGGGTTTGGTGGAGGTTGGTGTTCATTAAAGTTGTAAGTAACATTGAGATCCTTATTAATTTTGCATTTATCTTCGTTTTCAGTATGATTTCGTGTTCCCCCTCTCCTATCCTTACTCTTTGCACTTCTCCTTCCAATATGTGTGAGTAGTGTAGCAAGGTTAGGTTATGGGATGATTAATATCCCGTAACCAAGGGTACTCCTGGTTCTCCTCTCGTTACTCTTCGTTTTCTAAAGGTAAACATGATTCTAGGGTATTTTTATGCAACAAAGCTTGGAGGTGTTAACCTCTTTGATCGTTTGTAGGCTAGGGTTTCGATTCCTAACCACAGAAGATGCTTAGAGCGATGTACTTCCGGGTGTTTGTCAAAATGTCTCCAAAACCCTAATCTTGTTTACTAATCCTGTCAATAAGAGAAGAACAAGTTTGCCTTTGGATTACGGGTGTTAATTATCCCTAGGCCTAACCTTTAGTTTAATCCCCAGTAAAAAGCCGTAGATAGGTTAAGTAGCCAGTTAACTAAATCGTTCAGTTGGCCGTCTCAACGCCAAAGGTTGGTTGGCGGTCCTAACGCCGGAAACTCTACAAGCTAATCTCCAAATCGAACTATGGATGCGCTCCCAGTGGAATCGACCCCGGACTTCCGGGTTTTATTATGCTTTCAACCGACCTAGCCCAACGCTTGGGGTGCTCTTATTTCAACACACTTTAAGGTCGCAAGCACAAACCTAGAGAACAAGCATAATACCCACTTCTAAAGAACAACTACTACAGAGGGACAAGGAACTGAGAAGAGGCTTGAACTGGAGATGTCAACATCCGACAAGACTACCCTCCCAAGTACCGTACACACCACGCCCATTCCATCCAGACTAATACAACCTCAACCTAATCACCTAGGCTCGCTATAATCTAAAAAAAGGACAGAAAGAGGAGCCACAAATGTGGCCACTCGAACCGCAGGAAAACCAAGCTGACCTTTTCAATCAGTGCATTACCACAATGATAGCCCACGAAGTTATCCCTTTCAATTAGTGCACGATCACCAATCTAATCAATGACAACCCCTACCCTTTTCAATCAGAGCCCAACCACCGAACTAGTCAATGGCAACCGCAAAGCTACTCCTTTCAATCAGCGCAAGACCCCAATCTAATCAATGATAGCTCCGGTCACAACCATACTACGCACGACCACTGGGCTAGTGAATCAAAGAATCAAGGATTTTAAAAGGCTCCATAACAAGTTGCATAGCATTTGAGCCCTGGGATAGGGCAAAGAGGAACTTGTAGACACCCCAATTTGGATCTCCCGATTGTTTTACTTCTTTTTCGGTTTCTTGTTTCCCCGATGAAGAATCAGATCAAAAATAGACTTGAGAATGGAAAGAATTGAGCTTGGAGTGATTGGAACCCCTCTTGAACCTTTTGAACCCCAAAGCCTTCAGTCAAAACCCTACCCAAGGTTTGACTAGCACGCGTTGCTATGGCTCCCACGCGCGCTTATGAGTTTTCCAGGTGTTGGTCAAAGTCAAAGCATTGACTGTAGACCATCGCGCGAGGGCTTTCTCACTCGCGAGCGTATTCCAGTCCATCGTGCACGAGTAAATACCTGTCCCCATCACCTTTTTCCAGCTAGATTTTGTTATCATCAGGAGGCCTACAGGGCTGTGGAACCCCGTTTTCTACCAGAACAGCTGTTGCAGGCTGCATGGGTTGCTCCACCCACACAACCACTCCCATCACCTTGTTGGCTTATTTCTCCACCAAGTAAGGTTGGCCAGCCTTGTTGGCTGGTTGCATAGCCTAGTTTGCCACCAACCTTTGGCTTCCTAACCTCCTATAAATACCCCCTTACTCTTCCAAGTTCAAGGGTTACCAAATTTCAGGCAAAAAAGGCTACATATCCTTTAATACACTTGATATTCCCACACTCTAACCACTTCCATACACTAATTTCACAAGCTTTATCAACTTGTTCAATCCATTTCCAAACCACTCAAGCAAAGGTATAAACTTACTGCCTGTTTACTATTTGATCCCTGAGGGGGACTGGTAGGGCCAGGGCTGGTAATCAATACTAGTCTTGGCCCTAAAGTCAGTAGGGTTACAGGAACTGTGAGGTTGGATCTCCCACGTGCGATGGACCCCATAGCGCGTGCACCTATCACAGGTTGTACGCGATGGTCCACGTGGGGATGGTGGTGCCAGTCATTTCCTGATTTTACTGTGTTAAATCACTGTGATGCATGTTAAAAACTGGTTCACTGTTTTGCATGGTAAAATCCATAGATTAGCTTAGCTTGTCTTTATGTTTACTTTGGAATGCCCCTGGGTTGCTTCTGAATGTGTCTCAGAGCCCAGGCATGCAAAGCAATTCCTAGAAGTCCAGTCCTGACCCATGTGCACCTATCCTAGTGTCACGTGCGCTGGTCAGCCTGATTCACAGTGACTGCCCTTGCATGGGCAACTTGGCCCTTGTTTTATTACCCCCACTGTTTAGGGGTTATTCTTCAATTTAATTCATTATGTTGTAAATATTATTTACTTTCAGTACATGTAAACTGCTTGGTCCTTCCAAAGTCCAGAAATGGACGAAATTCAATCTGAGAGTGGAACATCAAAACACGCGCGTGTGTATGGGTATGGCGCGCGTTGGAGAACTTGCATGCATGTAGATCCATGCATGCAAGTTGGTCACCGTTCACGTCAAATTCGTACAAGGCACTGTTTTGATGTCTGATCACAGTGTTGGGTTTTGTTCCATTTATTGTTTATCATCTCATCAATCCATGCTCTTCCAAAATGTTGTAAATTGTTATAGTCTTAATCCCCATTAAATTGTTTCCCTGCCCTAATTGGCTAAAAATCGATTAATAAAAGAAGAATCACAAAGTTTTCACAAAATACTTAAGTAGAGACCGATCTCCGGATTGGGCGAGAGGGGTGCCTTAAAACCCTTCTCCTCTCGTAACTTAGCTCCCGAACCCAGATATGGTTATGACAGACTGGTTACTTCATTTTTCACATCAAATAGCGCGGTATGTGCTTCCAAATACGGTTCCTTGGGGGTCAAACCTTCAAACCCAAGTGACGACTCTGTATTCCGAGCGCTTGCTTCCCCGCTCGCGCTCCCTTGATACGGGCCCTTGCATTTTTAGAAATGAAACAATCGAACTGATATTAATCCGCACTTAGAGTTTAATACGCTTGTGAACAATCCTTTAAAAGTCTGTCAAAACGGCGAGCTTCGCACTACCGAAGGTTGGAATGGTGATTTAACAGGATCTCGTGTCCGGCCAATCCGATTTGGGACTTTTTTTCCGATTGATCACTTGCGTAGTTTCCTCTAAAGATGGACTAAATAAAGTGAGCCAAATTTGAAAAGGTATTTTGTGATTTTGTGATTCTTTTTCTTCCTAATCAATTTCTAGCATTTCTCATATGCATCGATATGGGATAAGCGCGGTTCTAAAAAACACCAAAATGGTACAAATAATATACCAAAACATCCATACGGTTTCAAAACACATCAAAACGATACAATACCAAACGGTTCTTGAAGAGTTATGGGACGATCCTTGCTCGTTATTTTCTTGCTATGGCCACCAGCATGCTTTTTCGGAGCACCTGGAGGGGATTCGCCTTCTTCCCCACCAGCCTGGTTCTTCTCTGCAAGCGGGGTGACTGGGTCTACTTCTACCAAAGGGATATCCTTCGTTTCCCACAGACGGCGCCAATTGTAGGGGGAAAATTCCGCATGTTGTTCGTAATCGACCTTTGAATGATAATACCGTGCTACCTCGCCGAACCCTAATTTGTCGCCGGAACCCTAGCACGCAAAGCAGGCGAGGTGAGCGCACCTTTGCCTCTCGTGGCAAAGGCCTCCGATGCTAAAGTCACTATCACGCACTTATGATCAAAAACTCGATTAACAGTGCGAATACTGCAATATGAATACGGAATATTGCGCACCTTTACCTCTAGGTTTACCTCGTATTTATAGACCCATGTCTACTTGCCGCCCAAGCCATCTTGCTGCCATAAGTTTTCTTTTTCGTAAAAAACCCAGAATATCGTGGATTCTCATTCCCTTAATGGATATTTCCTTTTAGACCATTTAGGAACTCTTTCCAAAGCTGGCTGTTCATCCCATTCTCATTGGGTACCTCCTCCAAATCTCGTTTCCTTACTGAGTATTGCCATTCTTGGACCCTTCTAGAGCGTCCTCGAGAATTGTGCTCCTGTTCGGCTTGCTCATTGCCGAACAGCCCACCTGGACCAGTGACTTCATATGTCACTTATCCGGCCTAGTAATTCCTCATGTTCGTCGGAGCATGCCCCTGCTCGGGTAACTTGGACCAAAGACCTCTCGTGTCTGTGGTCCTTTTCGCCGAACAGACCGCCTAGTACTAGTTACCCCTTCTGTCACCAGTTTTTAACCACTGCACGGCGTTATCTTCATTCAAGGGCTCACGTGATCCCCGAACACCACATGTTCGGTTACTTTTTTGTCTGCTCGGGATTACCTCCCTACAATAGATATCATCATCTGTTACTTTTTTTTTTTTTTTTTGTATTTGTTGGTTGCGGAGTGATCTTCACATTTTTTAATCTCCATCTACATGCTTTATTATTGCTTCTTATTTTGTTTTTTTTAAGCATTTCTATTTCAATGGGGCAAGAATGTTTACCTTTGTGTGTTAATACTTAATAGGTCAGTCATGTTGGTTTTGGAGTGTTTCGTTGGCAAATGAAACCCATGAATTATGAATAGCAAATCCTTGGAATGTATTTAGATAATAAAGCATGTAGATGGTTTTACTGAAGGGAAACTTGATGTAATTGGATATTGTTCATCTCATCAAACTAAAATTCCTAAATTTCTGAATAACCGAGTATAGGTTGGTAGTATTATTGATCTATTAACCTTGTGTACCGTGATCATTTACATGATTAGTAATAGATTTTTTATTCTCATCTGCTATCTCAAAAGTTATTGGATGTGCCTATGCAATCACAATCTTCAGTCTGTTTACTTTACTGGTATTTCCACATTGAACTCAATGTCATGTTTTTCTGTTGAGGTTCGTAAAGGATTTTGAAGTTTTTAGTACTGGTTAACACCTAATTGCTCCAGCATCAGAGGATATTAATCATTACGTGTTTCTATCCATTGTTGATTGGCTGCTCAAAACTTGATTGCTTGGGTCATTATTAATGCCATAATTTTTCTTATATTCTTACTCTAATCCTTTTCTTCGTCCCGATTTTTCCTAGGGCTTTTTATGTTTTTAATGAGAATGAAGGTTTGGGTAAAAATATTGCCGGGCATGGAGACAGCAAAGACGAAGAATTTTCGTTGAACCCTTTGAAAGGTCAGATTAATTTATTGTTTTATCCTTTACAATATCATTATCTTCTTCTTTTTTGTCTTGTTTTTATGATTGTGGTTACCGCAAGTCTAGTTTAATTTTGAGAATTGAAAGTCGGCTTTTCTTGCTTCAATCTAATGGTTTGTAATAAGATTTGCAAATTGAGGTGTGTTTCCTTAGTTCTCTTTCTGCTGACCTTCAAATTTTTAGTTATTCATTGATTTTTATAGATGGTGATTAAGTTGATTGTATTTTCTGCATGTAGTTATGCTTCGTTGCAACAAATTTGAACCAAGGCACGGTCAGTTACCCGCAAATCCTATGCTTTTGTCCAACAAAAGAGTTTTGCTTGTAAGTTCACCCTTGAAAAACAAGTACATGTAAGTGTCTCGGCTTTCCCCCCTTCGAACGGAAATATTTTGGTTATGCACCCGTAATCCCCTTTCAAGTTCCAAAGATGAGAGATTGTACCTGGTACTGGACGATCTGTTACATGTCTATCTTGATACAACTTTTTGCTTGTTAGTAGTTTTCTATTGCCATTAAACATTTAAAGTTTAAACTTGTTGACTGAGTTTATTCAACTAAAAGCTTATGTAAGATTGAAACTGACTGAGTTTATTCTACTAAAAGCTTATGTAAGAGTGAAACTGAAGTATTGTTAGGTTTGGGAAATTTAAATGAAGGGGTTTTTTTTTTTAAAAAAAAAAAAAGAGCAAAAGCATAACATTAGAGTAGACAATGCAGCCCAATTTGGAAATGAGGAAAAAGAAATAGTAAGTCAAACAACCTTATGTGGAGTTGGTACTTTTTGTCACATAACTAGGAAATAGTAAGCCATGGTAAGTTTTTTCATTTTTTGTTCCTTTGAATGAATTCTAGCGTTGGTCCCTCAAACATTCGATGTGAAGTGGGACAACATATTGTATTGGCCTATGTTGCTCTTAGTTGGAATGTTCTTCCTATTTCTGCTTCATTTCGATCAACATGTGTTGGTAATTTCCTTCATTTTCCAATCTAAAAATTCAAGGATTTAGTTGACTATTTATATGAATTTTCTGGAAAAACTTACCTAATTTCATTAGCCGTATTCCTCATTGAAAGTTTTCCCATGAGAGCATTTTAGTATATGTAGAATCAGTTTTTTTCCCTCTCTTTTATTTTCCCTCATTCCTGTCGTAGTTGTGTTCCATGTGTACTCTTTTGGACACACTGTTTAGTGAATATTTAGGCATTTGATATTTGATTGAACTTGAATGCAAAGCAGTACATTGTGACTTATCGAATGATCCCCTCTTCCCATAAGATGATAAAATTTGGTGTGCATGCTAAATGTTTTACTCCCTAGGTCGATGTATCATCAAATTCTATTGCTGATTGAATTCATGCCTCATGACGATTACTAAACTTTGTTGAGCAGGTAGCTGCTCAGCCTAAACCACTGTGTGACAAGACTAAAGAGATACTTATGGAAAAAAGTATTTTTCAGGTACAAGTTTATGTTGTTGTTCTGATATTAGAGAAAATATACTGTAATCTGGTATCACAAAAGATAAGTAGTACGAGTAACTTTTATAATGTACCCTGATTGAAAGAGCATGATCTATACTGCCTTACTCTCCAACAATGGCCATTCTTTGGTTGTTAGGCTTCTTCCTTATCGGATAACTTGGACAAAGCTTGCCTTTTTTGAGGTTTTTTTTTTTTAATTTTTTAATGTAGGGTTGATGATAGTGTTTTGTTATTGGTAGGAATATATAATTGTAAACTCAAATATGGATATTGTCTGAGCATGTTTTGATTTGTTTGGTGGGTTTCAGCTTTATCTGATCAAAAGTTTTAGAGGGCCTTGTATTTTAGGTCTTATGTGCTTGTGTTTGTTAATGTTCTTATGCCATGTGGGCAATTGTTGAGAGAATCACTAGGAGCCACGGAGCATATCAAATAACTGATTTTGGTTTCTCTCTGATTGTCATCAACTTTCTTTGAGGTGTTCATTTGCCAAAATTCATAGTGCGTTCCGTGGGAATGGGTAATTGACTGTTTCTTCTCTGCGACCACGCAGCCTGTAAAAAGCCTTTTGACCATTTGTGGTGGTGACATTCATAGATAGTTTCATGATCTTGCAGTAGGAAGAAACTTTGGACAGCCCCAAAGACAACAAATAGTCAACTCTCTACAACAGCTTCACACAAACTGCAACCACAAGAGGAAGCCTTTTGCTATGTAAATGCCTTTTGTTATCAAGATGTTCATTATCAAGATGTTCAGCCTAATTTCACTAGGTCCTTTTGTAATAAGAAATATGGCATATTTATGTATGTGAAACTTATGCACCCTATGCTTTCGGAAATATTCAACATCATTCAATTCAACGGACATGACATACGTGCCTTGCACGTTGCAATACACCTAGTTGACCTATAAATACCCCTTAGAATGACGTCTAAGCAAAAGAATGAAAGCCGGTATATCGATCTCCCACTCATGCACACGAGAAGAGAAAAATAGATGAAATTAAACAGCTTAACACACTTCCTAGCTACCTTCATTTAAAAGAAAATTGTTGAACCCTAATCGATGTCTTCTCAAATCTGAAATTCTACATCTTATTATGCATGTGTTTTTACAAATGAATTATCCCAGAACTTACAACTCAACCACCGCACAGACTACTACTATTTCTTCCTTGGTCAGCCATGTCATCGTCCCTGCTAACATAAGCCGAGAGGTTCAAATAAGTCTCCTGATTTGCAACATTCCTCCACCTTGCCCTGCAGATCACACACGACGGCGTCCTCCTCCTCGTAGTCCTCTTCCACCTCAACAAACACTCCTCGTGGATTGGATTTCGGCAGGTCCCGCACGCCACCACCTTCTCCCCTCTACCCATCTCGTCCAGACATACCGGACACGTCGCTCCTTCTTCTCGCTCCACTTCCTCTCTCCTCACCGCCACCTCCCTCGCCCGCAGGAAGTACAACCGGTGAAACACCTCGCGAACGCCGTCGCCAGCTAGGGTTTCGGCCGTCGTGGGGGTGGTGAGCAGGCGGTTGAGCTGGCACGGGCGGAGGGTCCGTCGTCTGAGACACGCGTCGTCGAGAGGGAGGCCCAAGACGCGGATGAACACGAAGAGTATGTGCTTGCACGGGGTCGTACGGTCGGGGCAGGAGCAAGAGGGGGTGGTGGACAAGGTCACGGTGTAGACGTTTCCCGTGGCGCCCATCACGAAGAAGTCAGATTCAAACCGGTGGAGGAGGCGGAGGGGGTGGCCGAGTGCCCTGAGTATCCGGTCCACTACCGGTTGGGTCACCTCAAACGGGGAGTCGGGTGGGTGGTCTGGCGGGGACGAGGTGGAGGCGAGGGAGTCCATGGGCGGAGGAAGGTGGTTGCGGCAGTTGGAGGGTGGGAGCAGTTATAATGGTAATTAGTTTGAGGGGATTTTGTAAAGGTGGGGAATATGTGGGATAGTATTTGATACTTTGGAGAGGTTTGGGGGATTAAGAGAGGGATGGCTTGGGCTTTTGGGAAATTTGAAAAGCTGCTAGCTTGGCTTTGTGTGAAGGGTTAGACTTATTTGTCCCTTAAGGCACGTTATACGGAGTATAATACAAGCAAATATAAAAGGTTGATGCAAAACGATGCCGTGGGAAAGCTGTTGAAGTTATATTTGTAAATAACTTGTGGAGCAGTTATTGGATTCCGCATTGGTTTGGATTTGCTAAATGAAATTAAATTCTGGGAATCAACTGTAAGGGTTGACCAGAAAAACTTTTTTACAGAACTTTCCGTAAAGAAAGATTTACAGAACTGTTTATATCAGTTCTTGACACCAAATCTTAGACAAATCCTGGAGGGTCATTTAATTAACTTTTAATTAAATTGGGCCAATATTTATGAATTTCTCGGGTTAAAAATTAATGGGCCACATTAATTTGTGATTTGGAGTAAGGCTCAATTAATTAAAGTCCAAGTGAAGCGAAACACACCGAATAATTTTCCCAATGAGATCAATTTGTTAAGAAGGAAGCCAGGGTCTATTTTTGGGGAGATTTAGTGATCGATAGGTCCACTATAGATATTTCATAAGTTCACAAGTCCATATAATAGTTTTGTAAAATCACAAGTCCACACATTCTAAACCCTAGGGTACCATATGAAAGTGTCTAAAACCCTAAACCCTATGAAAGTGCCTAAACAAACTAAAACTCTATGAAAGTACTCCCTAAAACCCTATAAAAGTGCCTAAACTCTAGGGTACCATACACTAGGGTACCCTACGCTGGGTAATCTATCCTATCCTAGGGTACCCTATCCTATAATAAAAAAAGTGTACCCTAGCTATTTGTTATTGTTCTGCTACATCTTGGAATATTCTGCATATTATCTACTACATTTGTTCATGTGGAATTGTTCAGCATATTAAATGCAGCTTTCAATTAGTGAGGTTGCTACTGTTTGCTGCAGTTTCCTACTTCTGCTATCTCCTCCGGCTGTCTGTTTTGCTGTGAGGCTGCTATTGTTTTGCTGCAGTTCCTACTCGCTGCTTAAATTGATGTTACAGTCCAGTAGTTGTGCTGTGTCCACATGATATGTCAATCATGTGGGTAAAGCTGCAGGTTCCAAACTTATTTCTGTCACGAGGAATGCTGTAGTTCAATTGTCTTGGTGGACTGTTCTTGTAGGTGTCCAGTGCATGGATTTGTTCCGTTTTCAAGCTCATTCTATGATTGCAAAATCGGTGTAGCATGCTGTCGAGTGTTTGCTATTCTGCTTCCATTGGACTTCAACTTCTGAAGGTGCTTGGATTCCAGTTGCTGCATTTTGGCTGTCAGTTAGTGTGGTTCTTTTGGAGTTTGACTATTAGTTGTTAATGCATAATGTATATCAGGGCTGCAATTATCCCTTTTGTTGTGTGTTTCCTTTCCCTCTATCAAGAGGGGATTGAAACATTCGTTAATTAAATTTTATAGCGCTTTGTTGCCTCCTGGCCTAGGCATAGTCAAATTTTATTTTGTTTTATTTTTCCTCCTGGGGTATGCCCCTTATAAGCTATGTATTCGGTTAGCCTTTTTTCTATTTCAAGCTGATTTACCAAAAAAAAAAAAAAAAAATCTTATGAAAGTGCCTAAACCCTAAGAGCATCCGCAATGGGTGTGTTATATTTGTGTATCAAAATATTTGTTAAGGTGTGTGTTAGGATAAAAAAATGGGTCCCACAAGTGTGTGTTAACTTAGGAGTGTGTTAGATATATGTGAGTCCCTCAATGGGTTAATTAGGAGTGTGTTAACTCTTAATGTTAAAACAATGACTATAACTTTTACAACAGCTATATGTATTGAATGAAAGGCAACGGTCATTTCACCTGTGTCATACTTAACGTATACCTCTTCCTCCTGCTTAGAAGTTGAGATTATACAGCAGCTTCTGCCTTTTTCATTTTCCTTCTCCATTTTGCGTAAATTCCAACAGCTTTTGCCTTTTTCATTTTCCTTCTCCATTTTGCCTAAATTCCAGCAGCTTCTGCCTTTTTCATTGCATATAATCCTATTATTGATGAATTCAATTATTCCTTCAAGTTCTTCTTCCAGTACTGAAAGTTCATCCGATGACAATCAAATTACTGCTTCCCGGGCCTATACACAACCAATGCAAAAGATGATGAATTTAGTTGTTCCAATACATATGCTTGCAAAACTCGTAAATCCGGTTCGAAGGAGATGCATAAAGCGAGATCGAGAGGGAAGCCATCGGCAAATAAGGCAAGACTATTTTGCTGCGAACTGTACCTATCCGCCAGACTACTTTCGTAGACGATATCAGATGCGACGAGAGTTGTTTCTTCGCATTTTGAAGGACGTTGAAGCCTAAACTGATGACCATTTGTTCTGTAATACAAATCTTTTGCAGCCTCAATCTGGAGAAATAAAAATAAGACTTGAAATTAATCTCCTTTCGATTAGATGCATAACTAACAATACAGAAAACTTACCAATTGTTCAGCATTATAGCTGCTAATCGGATTCCTCTCGATTGATCGTTCACAACTGGAATATTGTTAATGTGCTGCTGAATGATTGCCCAACGGTGCATCAATCTGTTTACACCCATTTTTGGCCAAAAATTTAGGAAACAAATTTATGGGCCTAAAGGTGGACATTTGACCTTAAGAGGCCTCACAATCATGGGCCTGGGTAATTGGTCCAGTTTAGAGGCCACTGGTTGGATAGAGCTAGGCAAATGAGGTGGGCCGAATTAATGTTTCAAGTCCTATTATCACAGGCCCAAGCCCAAGATTGACCAGCCTGGCCCCGGGGTGTGCCTAGGCCTTCTAGTAGGTCCAAATCAGTTAAAGCCAGGCCTTCTCTCCAGGCCTAGGCCCAGAAGGCTTACAATGGGTAAAGGCCCACAAGTCATTACATGTTCAGACCCATTCAAATAGGCCCACTATTTTCAAAACGTGTTTAAGGGCCTTTAATTAGCAATAAAAAGCCATAAGCTGCTCATAAAGCAGTTCAAAGGCCTTAAAGCTGCTCACAAGCAACTCAAAGGCCTGGAATGTTCCCACTCAGACAGGTCTGGGTAAGCTGCTCACAAGCAGCTCAAGGTCTGGACCAGTAGGACCCCAGTCTTCAGCGTAGAGCAAGTCCAGTGACAAGTGGCGTTCATGCAACCCTTAAGGCTATTGGAAGATGACTCTTGCAGACCTAAGCAAGCTGCTCACAAGCAGCTCACCCAGGCCTGCTTGTTTTGTTGTTCTCGATCCTTCTTCCATAAGGAGTCAAGCCTAGAAGATTTGGGGGCCCACAAGAGGTTTGAGGTCCAATAGAATGGTAGCAAGGCCTGAAAAAGTATTGGTCTTCAGCTGTGGTGGGCCCGGAGGAAGTCCAACCAAGCAATAGCTTGAATGTTGAAGCAGCTCGAACAGGCCTGGATGCTGCAAAACCTGAAGATTCTTTTTGCCCTTTTGCAAAGTTTTATGCAAAAAGAAGGGCTTCTCAGGCCTTTGCCGATTTCTTGGAGTAAAAGACACGTTTTGCTCGAAGAATGGCTCCTCATTGGAGCATTTTGAAGCTACTCAAACTCAGGCCTCTGCTGGAAGGCCACTTGGCAAACATGCATTCGAGCATTTTGAAGCAGCTCAAGGCTTGCAGCTCCTATAAATACCAGTTTTGAAGGCCTTACCAAGGGTCCACGACCTCAAAGCTCACAGCTTATGCAACTTCATTTCCATCTCTTTCAAGCTTTCCTTGTACTCATTTCATAAGTAGTTTAAGTTTTACCACTTTCCTTGTATCCAAGCTTCGTTAAAACGTTAATGGAGTTCATTTGATTCAAGTTAAGCCTAGTTTTATCTTTCTTTCCGTTTTCTTACAACGATTAGAAAACTTTAAGTCCTTAGCCCGCAAAGGCAACCAACGAACCTTCACGAGGCCTTACCCTTTGGGCCGAGCACATTCACTTGATAAGAGTCAGATCTTGAGGCTTCCAGGCCTTGACAAAAACTTGGACAGCAGTACTGTCCTGGCACGCCCGCATTCCAGGCCGATTTGGTTTGACACTTTTTGTGGAGAACACAATCCCTTGCTAATTCTTCCCATCTCATAACCCAATATGTTATTAAACTCGGCGCAGACACGGTCCCATAACTTTGCTCTTGCTTGGTCTGTACCAATAGCCGCATCTTCCGAGACACGCAGCCATGCCTTACAAAGAGCTTCATCTGCCTCCTTGCTCCAATTTTGTTTCCTTGTAGTTTGAACTTGAGCCTTGTTCTTCTTTTGTGATGTTGGAGGTTGTAAATCACTACTGAAAGATTGATGAGGAGGGATTTGAGATGATTCAGAAGGAAACTGGTGGTATGGAACAAAGTTAAAAGATGAGTTTAGTTCATATGGCTGGGACTCAAAGTGGTCGAAATTATTCAGGTGAGTGGGATCCATTGCTGGGAGGGATGGTTTTTGCCCTTTTGTGTTCAACACATGTATAGAAAAAGAAAGTAACGGCAGGTTTTCAAAAATAAAAGTAGTTTGAGAAATGATCAAAAAAGAAAGTAACGGATGGTTTTTGCCCTTTGGTGGGTTCTTGCCCTTTGGTGTTCAAGCTAACGGTAGGTTTTCAAAAATGAAAGTAGTTTGAGTATTTAAGTTTTATGGTTAAAAGGTTAAATTTATGAAGATAGGACCCACTTAATGTTTGTTAGTTTGGTTGCTAAACTTGATAACTATGCTAACACACTACTAGATTTAGCACACTCTAACACACCCTAACACATATGCATTGTGGCACAAAAAATACAATTTTGTTTCTTAACTTTTAACACACACAGTTAACACACTAGTTAACAAACCCATTGTGGATGCTCTAAGGTACCCTACCCTACTCTAAGGTACTCTAAAATAGACTTGAGACCTTACAAAATTAATAAATGGACTTGTGGGGTTATGAAGTTCACATAATGGATCTAAGACTAATTTTCTTCTTTTTTTCACTATTATTACGTGGAAGAATGTGATGCCATAAAGGTGGAGTTTTCCATCAATATAGGAAGCTGGATGAGCGGATCAAAAAAAAAAAAAAAAGGAAGCTGGATGCCATTTCATTTGAACGTGGGAACGGTTATGGACACTTGGCATTTTGGTGTTGCAGTGGAAGTTTGTTGAAGGCTTACTATCAGTCTGTCTCTTGTCCCACGTTTTGCCAGCGAGCCTTTTTTTTTTGTCAAACGGAAATATACCGGTGTGCCTTTGATTGCAAAGCCGATGACTCATCTTTGATACAAAGTGGGTCCATTATTTTAGATCATAGGCAGTTGGCATCAGATACAGGAGGCCCGAGAACTGTCATTCAGCCTATAAACATGAGAATTCAAAAAGAAAAAAGGGTTCCAACACCACAAAGTCGAGCGCTTATCAAACTCAAACTTTTATCAAAGTTTGTTTTATCTTTACTTTTCTAGTTGTCTCAATCCAATTACTTCATCAAGTAATTTGGATTTTTATCTTTTCGTTGTATGTCAACTTTATTATTCCGATATAATAAAGTTCTTTTTACGTTTGTTCTTCTTTTTCTCACACGATTGGGAAATTCTAAGTCCACTTCATTGTGGCAAACCACGAACCTCATTGTGGTCTCACCCTTTGGGTCACACACAATACATTACATACGAAGTCAAATCGAGGTTCTTACGTCTTTCATACGTTGGACGCCGACAAGTCCTGGCGCACCCGCATTCGTACTGCACACGCCTACACGATGAAAAAGTGGGAAACATCTTTTGGCACGCCTGGTGGGACCCCAATCGTTTCAAGGGGTATCACACCGATTCATTCACATGTCAATTCAATACATTGAATTGAATGTTGAAATTCGGCGTCTTAATGAAGAATTCGTTGGCGCGATGATAAAGGTGACGAGTTTGAAGATGAAATTTACCATCTCAACATTGAGTGGCTTCGACTCAATCATATGGAGGATGGGTTTCTCAACGCACTAAACTCCTACAATAATGCAATTCAAAGGCTTGAAGATGAAGTTGACAGGCTCGAAGATGAGGATCGCCAAATTATGTTATGAGGTAAACTGTCTCTTTAGTGCCAAGTCATGTGGCTATTCAAGCATTATGTATTTAGCTTTGCTCGAACTTCATGAATTTCAAAATGGTGGGTTTGGTGATCCTCGTACTCAGACCTTTGGGGTTCAAGTTGAAGAAATATGAGCACTCAGTCATGTACCATTGCATTCGACAAAGAACTCTCACAGCAGTTCATAGATCCCTTGCATGCATCTTTGCGTAAGATTAAATAATGGGTAATCAACTCCAATAAGGCCGTTGAGGACTCCAACAAGGCCATTGAAAAATTAAGGGCTAATCTCAAAGATATGGAGTCAACTCCTATTCCACCACGAATATCACAATTTAGCACTTTAGGCCTGAATGTCTTTAAGCAAGCTTCTAGCAAACACTCTAGCCCTCCAGGCTTCTTTCAGTCCTTAACTTCTAAACGTCCTGCACTCGGGGGGCAAAAATCTCAATTCAGCCCTTTGAGGATTCCCGAATAGTTACAAGGTCTGGATAATAAACATCAAAATGATCAAGATAACAGTCTCAGATCTGAGCCCAACAACCAACATTCAAGAGTGTTCAAAAAACTTTTGGATGGTAAGCTATTTCCATGCTTGGAGAAGCGAAAAGATAGGTTTGTTTCAACACAAAGAAAGCAAGATCTCAGACCTGGGATAAGCCAAAACATAGAAAGTCCTATTATGAGGCAAGATCAGTCCATTCTCTTCTCTCAAGAACTTTCTCAAATGTCTAGAGACCTACCACATCCAGATTTACTCCTGGGCGGTGAGCAGACCATTGATGCAAGTCTAGGAAGGATCCAGACCTACTATCAGCCTTATGGGCAGGTCTGAATTGCATGTTCCACCCATTCTAGAACGGGAGGAAATCGACGACACTCTAGGGCTTGATTACGATTCATTTGTAATCGAAGATCCCCCTCCTCCCCCTGTTAATGAAGGCCTTTTTGGCATTGTCGAAACTGCTAAAAGGCATTGTAAGCGTAGGCCAACTTTAGGCCTTAAATGTGTAGAATTGTGCCCACGTTGGATTTGTGGGGCACATCAAAAGCGAGTGTTTTTTTTTTTGTGTGGGTAATTTAGCTTGAAATTAAAAAAGGTTAATCTAATGTATAGCCTACAAGGGGACATACCCCAGGAGGAAAAAAAAAGAAAGAAAAAGAAAAGTGAAAAAAGTGCGATAACCCATGCACAACCCGCATGGAGAGTAGAGTAGAGTAATGTAACATAACAACATGCAATGTGGTTTGGTATCCTACCCCCGTTGCACTGTCAGTCTGTGAAGAAATATAGAGTAACGGAGGTAGGATACATGATGATATAAAATATGCAATGTAATATTAATAACAGATAATGATAGCTACCTACAGCCTGGCACATCCCGCCAGGCTAGGATATAACGTAAATAGTCACGGTCGGAAAACAACCAGTTAATGAACCATCACTGAGGATAGCAGTACATAGCAACTCGGCATCAAGGGAAGGTTGAACAGCTAATACAGAGGAACAAGGCACCGAAAAGAAGCTCGAATCGAAGATGTCGACATCCAACAGGGGGCCCAACCTTGCACACCATGCCCATTCTGCCCGGACTACTATCCCTCAACCAAATTCCCAAGGCTCAACAATAAACAACCCACTCTCAGCCTACTACCAATCACCACAAACTTCAGAGATGGGATATGCAAACCAAGATACTAATACTCCAACCAAACCCAAAGTAACAAGCATTATACCCACTTCTAAAAGAATAGCTACTACAGATTGGGGTATTCAAGCCAACCCCAAGTACTCTTCTGCTATCCCGCGACTGCTGCTGTTTTTTTATGTATTTTCTGATTGGGGTATTCAAGCCAAAATGTTTGGCTGCTGCGATCATGCTATATTCTGCTACTGGTCTGTTTTGTGGTTGTTGTCCTCGACTGTCATATTGTTTCCAGTCCAGCAAATAACTGTTGTTTTGCTGCTGACTACTGCAGTTGAATGTCCTTCATTAGGATGCAACTACTATTGTCAAGCTGCTGACTATCTGCCTGCTACAAAATCTGATTAGCTGCTGCTATGCTGACTGTCCTCTAGCGAACTGAGCTGAGTTACTGCGGCTACATGCAACTGACATACCAACCTATGTTAAAACTTTTCTTTTGTGAATACCATCTTTTGGAGTTTATAACAGGCAGCCACTACACGAGCAACAGCAGCCACGTAATAGTCTGCACCAAACTTGACCACTGAAGCAGCCACAGCAAAACAAAGGCAGCCACTACAATAAGTTGTTCTTCACGGAGCAGCAGAACAAAGCACAGCCATAGCAGATTTGACACTATGCAGAAGACGTTCCCCTCTGCGAAGGGAGATCCCAACGACAGCCCCTAATGGTTAGGCATAAACTACCAGTCCCAATGACTACATAATAGTAGATAACATCTTGAACAGGAAAAAAACTTGACAGAACACCATTTTGACAGAAACAAAACATGGCAGTAATTGGTAGTAAGTGTGCATGGTAGCTTGATGGCTGTCCGAAGTAGCAGCAAAAACAGCAGTAAAACAACTGCATAATAAGGAAGCAAAACAGCTTGATATAATCTGTTGCAATTATTATTTTTCCTCCAGGCCGGCTAGACAATATCAAGGAACTTAGGATGTTCAGCCAAAAAAATAAAGAACCTAAAAGGTTTTTTCCTTAAAGGTAAGGCACCTGTCAAGTACACAACAGTAAGGGAATGATCAGACACTCCAGGATTGAGAAAATGAGCATTGGACCAACAGAAGTCTTTGATCCAACTTTCATTTACCAGAACCCTATCAATCTTGGTATTAATGTGGGCATCCCCTAGTTATTTATTGGACAAAGTGTAGTGGCAACCACAGTATCTAAGATCAACTAATTCAGTTGACTAAAGGCAGGAATTAAACTCCTCCATCCAAGGCAACCAAGATCTATCTCCTCCTACTTTTTCTGTGCGATTCTTGGTGTCATTGAAATCCCCTAAGACCACCCATGGGGTAACAACACAAAGCTGGTGTAAATCAACCCACAATTGTTATCTATCCAAGTAACAATTAGCCCCATAGATAAAGGTGGCTACAAAAGAGTACAGACCATCACAGGATTGTACTTTACAAAGGATAACCTGACTGGATTGGAATAGAACTTGTAAATTAAACACTAAAGGGTTCCAACAAATCAAAATTCTCCCCATTAGAGAACTGGAGTGATTGCTAACAAAATTCCATCTTGGGAGCATAGAATTGACAATTCTAGAGACCTTGGGATCCTTGAGTTTATGTTCAAGGAATCCAAGTAAGGATAATTTATTATGAAAGACCCAATTTTTTGCCTCCCTCTGTTTGAGAGGATCATTAAGACCCCTTAGATTCCAAAATTCAAAATGTATAGGTGAGCAATCCATATAACAAATCTAAATAACCAAAAGTTACAGTTCAGCTTATATAAGAGTGAAAAGCAATAGCACTGATATAACTTTCTCAAAAAATAGGCAATATAGAGTTACTTCCCTGATTTGTTAGAAGAACTTTTAGTAGAGTTCTTCTGCCTCCCAAACTGCCCTGCTTTGTTAGAACCCCCCAACATTAGCTTGAGGTCTTAAATGACACTAGAGTCAGGATGTGCTTTATCCTTAAGTTTAGTAGCAATTTTGGCAGCTTTCTTAGCTACTGATCTGGACACTGGACCTGCAAGAATAGGGCTTACTGCTGCATTCTGCTCACTAAAGGAAGTTGTCACCTTACTGTTGCCATCCTCCTCTTCTAAGGTGCCATTGTGCACATGAGTGACTGGATGCTTTGCTGAGACAATGAATCTGGTTCCTTATGAGTGTTGACAGCCTCCTCTCGTTGAGTACTTCATTTTGGGACAAGATCAATGTCTCTTGAGAACTGCTCACCATGCTCTCAAGCCCCTTTTCCAATTCATCCTATGAATCATCTACAGCAAGAGTGGCAGCAAGCTTGGAGGAAGTAGGTGAGGTAGATGACGTAGTACAAGGATTTAACTAAGTAGGGTGATTCCTGTGTTTGCCATCACTCACTATGGTCCAGTCTTGATTAGGCTGACTGGATGTTGAGGTTGATTTCTTAGAGCATTGGGCAGTAGAGTGGCCAAAAACTTGACACTACTTGCACATTAAAGGAAACACTTGATACTCAATAGGCACTACGACTGATTCTCCCTCCACAGTAATTCTCACATCTTCAGGAAGTTCATGTTCAACACTAATCTTGATGCAAATTCTAGCACTGCTTGACTTAGTTTGGAGGAGACCTGGTTGCCTTGAGGTTTTAGTTGTGGCTTGGTTTACATGTAATGGTTTACCAATGGCGCTAGCCACCCTACTCAAACACTCCTGATTCCATAACTCTAGAGGCAATTTACACAATCTAACCCATGCTAGAATATGAGAAGGTTACTCTTTAACCGGTTTCATCATTCGATGCCAATCTTTGAGGACTAGGTATTTTTTGAGAAAAAGTATGGACCACCATCCAATACTTGTTGTTTGGCCTGTTCATCTCTAAATTCAAAGAGATAGCATCCTCCAACATCTGGCTTAACAACCATAAACAATTCCTTCCATTGATACCTGACTGTAGAAACAACTAAGGGGTAAGGCATTTTCTCGTCAAGGAAATGACCCATTAAGTATTTGTTCCACTTACCGACATCAGTAAGTTCAATGTAAATCTCAACCTGGGCTTCTTTCCTTCTTAAAAAATCAGGAAAGAATTCTAGTTTCATGTTCATTGAAGGACTTTGAGATTGTAGTAAGGAAGCCAAGTTTTTAGGCTTGGGTTTAGGTAGATTTTGAGTCGGTTTAGAGTGTGTACTTAGCGAGTGGTGTGGCTGATTTTTGGGAGAGGTAGGATGCCCAGGTATAGTCTCATCCGCACTACATCCCATGTTGGGATCCCCTTCCAAGTACGGAGCACCTCTGGCATTGATTAGGGTTTTAGGGATATGGTTTGAGAATTTTACCCCTTGTTGCAGAGCATGGCTGGCCTGCTCTTCTGCCTCCAGATTAGGCTTCTTGTTAGAATTTGGACTGTTGGCCCCAAATCCAATTGAAGAAGATGGATGAGATGTTGAAACCGATGGGGTTAGCGCCCCAGGGCATAGATCGAAGGGTTTGTGGATCACAAACACTACTAATGCTCACTCAGTGGGGTTAGGGTTTTTAGCTTGCGAAATGATATGATCTGAGACTTTCTCGATCTTGGTGTTACTGTCAAGCAGATTGGATGCTCGCTCATCCGCTTCTCTTACCAAGGCCTCTTCGAAGACTTGATGTAACTTCCTTGAAGGACTTGAGTGCTTAGACGTTTTAAGGCTGAAAGCCCCAAACCCAGCTGAATATGGTGCATGAACTGCATTTCCGAGAGTGAATCCCGAATTGGAGTCACCTGAGTTGCTCATCTATTGAGTTTCTACCTTCATCAAAGAAGGATGAAATTGAGGGGATTTTAAAGGATCAAACATCTGTTGTCTTCTTCGGAGTTCATTAGAGCCTACAGCTTTGTGACCCAACCCATCTGCGAAAGAGATGGTACCATCGGCCGTGAATCACAACTTGAAACAGACGAAAACGCAGGCGTAGCTCAATTGCCCAAATCGCCAATCATCTCGCCCTCAGGTTTTCTCTAGACATGTAACCCTAAAAATACCAATATACCCCAATATATGTAACCCTAATAATTGTTTCTTTTCCATTCCATTCAAACGTAAAGAGAGAGAGAAACCTCGCCATCCCAGCCTCCTAGCCGCCACCCTCGCGTCGCCGTCAAGTAGACCAACTGCCCAGTCTCGTCGTCCAAGCTTCGTGTCGCCGTCGCCATCGTCCCAGCCTCGTGTCTAGCTTCACGGGAAAGTACACTAGTAAAATCTCCGTCTAGCCTTTTATCTTTATTGACATAGATCCTGCGTGTCTATTCTGAGATCTGTATAACTACGAAATTTCTCAGATTTAGAATTTTTAGATTGGCTTATACACTAGTAAAAGTATAAGAATCCTTCTCTTCCTTTCTTTATCCTTCTCTGTGAAGGGTTATATGTTCAGATCTGTTAGGATTTTGTGTTTTGTACTTTTGTTTAACTGCTGTTGGAAACATATATGGTTATATGTTCAGATTTGTTAGGGTTTTATTTTTTGTACTTTTGTTAGCTGCTATTAGGTAACATATATGGTTATATACCTGTTAGGCCCTGCGCAGACCAATTCATATAAGGTTGTCTGTGGTTATATATATATATATATATATGAGTCGATGATTATATAACCCTAGTTACATACCGACTATAATATAATTAGGTCGGGTTCTATGGCAGAAATTACACCCCAAATTCTTGAAAATATCATTTTCTCTATAGTTCGTGTAACGCCCCGAATTTTGGGTACGTTAAATAAACATTTTTATTGAATAAGCTTAAAGAGAGTCTAGCTCATTATTACAACATAATTCTCACAAGAGTACTTTTATTCAACAAAGGAGGGGATAAACTAAGGTTAACTACTGCTCCGCCTCTTCTTCCATCCTTGCAAGCTCCTCGGCTCCGAAGGCCTCCAAGTGTACTATTCATGCTGCTCATCTATAAAGTCGACACATTATACAGCGTCGCCCCAGTATAATATATCACAGGGTCACCACAAAGGTAACACCGTGAGCTCAAAGCTCAATAGAATAATCCAACCCAGCTAACCCATAACTTACAACAAATAGTCATATAAATAATCATATATACTCATTTAACAACATAATTAACAATGATACATCCGCATTCACTATCCTGGCTTACGTTGGTGTCATGCCTTTCTTGGTTTCTCTTACGCGACTCATCGTATTGTGTCACCATTTCATTTTAAGAAAATCATTTGTCATTCAACGGGCTACCAAGTCCGGCCACGTTACAAAATCTTGCATTGGCTCCTCTCGCGGATAACCAAGCCCAATTACCAATGAAGCTACCACGTCCGGCTCCAATGGCAATCTACACAATGGGCTACCAAGTCCGGCCTCATTGCGGTTTTCGCAAGTCCACACAAAGGGCTACCAAGTCCGCCACCTTGCGGGTTTTCACAACTCACATAAGGCTACCAAGTCCGGCCATTATGTAGTCTCAAAAATCCTTTTTATCCATATCAACCACTCCTTAAGTGTCATGTTTCTACTTTCCGGTTTTTGTGTCTCGTAATCATGCATAGACTCCGCGGCGGGACGAATCACTTTAAAGAAATCTTGAAATTTAACTAGCAAGATCATCCAACTCTATATTACCTAATCGTACTCAAATTATTACCTAAAGCCACTTATGTTTTATCAGCAACAAGTAATGCAACAAATATACATACATGTTCATAATCATCCTCAAGACAATAATATATTACAAAAATCCCTTCTTTCTTCCTTTGTGGGAAAACAACATATGTTTATTGACGTAGAAATTCATTATTTGGCATGCTCATTCTTCTTTAGTACTTTAGTAAACAAGTTTTACTAACTAGCTTTGATACCTTAACCGTTTAACTCATGGTTGTATACTTAAAGTAAGTATAATCTAAGCAAGTACATAGCATGTCCATAATCATTACTTAAAGCATAACGCCACATGTGCGGACGCCCTTGGGGTGGTAATCCACCATATGCTTTGTTACTTTACCACAAGTAATACAAGCAAGTACATAGTAGGTCCATAATCATTACTTAAAGCATAACGCCACATGTGCGGACGCCCTTGGGGTGGTAATCCACCATATGCTTTGTTACAATACCACAAGCAATGGAATATAAGCTTATAGTTAAGTTAAAAGATTAACATGCGATTACTTCTACACGAAGTTATATCTTAAGTTGATTCTAATCATGCTTAATCATCCAATAGCAATGTTAAGCTCACATGCATCCAACGTTTTAAGAAAATAAACTAGCATTATCATGCTTTCCTTTTAACGACTTAGCTAGGTTAAAACTAAGACAAGAAGTAGTGTCTAACATATATTTAGGATTATGGATGATTATACTACATTCAATTCGACATGCATACAATTATAGTTAGGATAAGTAGGTTCGAAGAACTCTACCGTTCTTCTTGGCGGTAGGGTGGCTACGGGAATTTCGTCGGAGTAACGGCTTACGGTGGACTTCCGGTAGCTTCGAAAGAGAAGGGTTTCTCTCGAAACTAAGTCTTGACTATACTACTAAACTCTTATGGATCGAAGGGTGGTGGAGTGGTGGTTTAGTGGCGGCTTAGGATGAGTTTCTTGAAGAACAAGGGAAGAACTTCAAGAACACTCCAAGAACAAGGCAAGAACAAGCAAGAACACTAAGCTTTCTAGAGAGAGAAGTTGAATGGTGAAGGTGTGAGTTGAAAGGCATGGAATGGATGCTATTTATAGGCAAAATGGAGCTTCCCCCCTCACTCCACTTGGCCGGCTCTCCCTCTCTCTCTCTTCCCCATAAATTTGCTCCATGGACTAGTCTTATCAAGCAATAGTATGCCAACTTAGTGCCACTTGGTGAAATAGTGTCAAAGTACAACCATGTGTCTAAATTCAACCAACATACACCTCACTCTCCCTCTCTCCCTATTCGGCCTCTCTCTCACTCTCCTCTCCCATGGATTTGTCTCATAGTCTAGTCTTGTCAAGCCAAAGTACAACACAAGTGCAACTTGGTCAAATAGTATCAAAGTACTACAACTTGCCATGGTACAACACACATACACTTCACCTTTCCCTCTCCCTTCATTCGGCCATGTCTCTCTCTCTCTTCCCCATGGATTTGTTCCATGGTCTTGTCTTGTCAAGCCAAAGTACATCATTCAAGTGTATCTAGGTCAAATAGTGTCAAGTACAATGCACATGTCCAAGTACAACACACATGCACTCACTCTCCCTCTCCCTCTCCATTCGGCCCTCTCTCTCTCTCTCTTGGTCAAAGTATGATCATGTATGTATATATATATATATATATGTGTATAACTATATGTATATTTATGGAAAGAACAAGGAAGGTAAGGACAAACTACTTAAATGTACACATGGCTTATGATTATTCTCTTTGTATGGCAAAGTACACATGACTAGTCTTGTCATGCTATTTGGCAAATCCTAACATCTATTATCCAATGGGTAAAGTTTTCCCTAGCGGTTATTAACCAATGGTCCAAGGAAAGTCATCATGGAGTACACTATTTGCTTTTGACTAGACTATTCCAACTACTAGTCAAACTTGGTCTTCTCCCTAACAACTATTGTCCAATGGTCAAAAGATCTTTCTAGCATGTAATAACCAATGGTAAAGACTACCCTAGTATCTATTGTCCAATGGATAAAGATTACCCTAGTATCTATTGACTCATGGATAAAGATTACCCTAGCCTTTATCGTCCAATGGATAAAGATTCAAGGTTGACTTTGGTCAAGGTTTTAGTTAGGGTTTCCAAATGACCTAATTAGGATCAACTGGAACTGGCTAAGTAGGATAATTAAACAAGTCGAGTAATTAGGGGATTAGCCTTAGTGATTAGGGAAAACAATATGCCAATGTTCTTGTCTAATGAAAATGGTCTTGCTGACCGTCGTGAAGAAGAATAGGTTTTGACCTTAATGAATCTAATTATAACGGATTATAAGCGATTAAAGAAAATTCAAAATATTTACTAATAACCACGAGATTTTTATCTAGTAGAAAATTGCCAAATAACGGACCATTAAAGCCACGGTGCCAAGCGCCAAGGCAAAGCGTGAGCATGGCCAAGGTAACTGATGGCGCGGTGGCGGCGGTAGCCAAAACGACCCGGTAGCGATGGCAAAGCGGCCGATAATAACGATGTAGCGGTAGCGGTGAAACAACCTTGATGGCAGCAAGCGGTGGCTAAAGCGACCAGTGGCCATCTGATGGCAAGCGACCCGATAGCCAGCGATGTGGCGGTGGCAAAGCGACCCAGATGGCAACGTTGGCCAAGCGACCGATAATAGCGGTAGCAGCGGTGGCGAGCAACCCGATGGCAGCGATGGCAAAAGCAGCCAGTAGCGGTGGCCAGCGGTAGCCAAGCGACCAGTGGCCAAACGATTGGCCAGCGACCCGATAATAGCGATGCCAGCGGTGGCCAAAACAAAAGCAAGCGCGACCCGGCGCCAAGCGAACCGATAGCAACGAGCGAAACCAACGGCGGTGTCCGAAGCCTGGCGAAAGCCAGGACCAGCAATGACCAGCGCTGGCGAAGCGGTAGCGGCAATGGCCGGCAGCCAAGGCAAAGCGAGCGACAATGCGACAATGAACGCCAAAAGGCGAGCGGTAGCGACAATGACGCAGCGTAAGCAAAGCGGTAGCGCGACAATGAGCAGCGCCAAAAACAAAGCGGCGCGGCAATGAGCCAGCGCCAAAACAAGCGGTAGACAATGAAACCGACAGCGGCCAGGCAGCGAGGCCGATGCTGGCGGCGGTCCAACTGGCGACCGATGCCTAAGCGGCTAAGCCAAGCCAAAGCAAGGCGGTCGAGGCAAAGACCAAGGCAAAGACCAAAATTCTTCTACTAACCACTCGGCAACGATGCATCACTAAGCCAAAGGTAGTTAGGGTTTGCTAACTAATCGGTTAAAAGCTAACTATGCTTGCTAAGTAGGATTTCAAGTCAAGAAATATAATTTAAAGATTTTCGAATAAAAATGAGATTTTTATTAGTCATGGGAGAAGGACTAAATTGTCCGAGTAAAATAATTCAATTTTCCAAGTTTCAAATCTAATTATGACGGATTATTAAATTTAAAAGGAAATTTTAAAGCAATCCAAGCAATTAAAATAAAATTTAAAAATTTATCAAAATTTTCATAAGCCAATAACGACCGATTTTTGGGTGTTAAAAATGAAATCAAGTATTAAAAATAAAATTCAAATTTTTAACGAAATTTTTATTTACCAAAAATCGTGGTCGTTACAACCTATCCCCTTAAAATAATTTCGTCCTCGAAATTGGTGCGTGTCTACTGATTTGACAAGGTTGCTATACTGGTCCTTGAATCGTCGTCTATCCCCCTTAAAGGAAGCAAGTCACTCTTAAGTCGCAGGTTAGGCGTGGGTTGGCTATTTCTAGTCCGCACTCGCTACACACTTAGACTAACAACTGCACTCTCCCGAAATGGTGGTGTTACTCGAACTTGGGGTTTTGTTATGAAGTTAGCACGCAAAGAACAAGACAGATTGTGGTAGACGAGCAAAATAAAATTTCTTAAAATAACATAAGATCAACATACTACATGCCTACAGGCATCATTAGGTACACGAAAAAGTAAGGAAAAGCAGATAATAATGGCTAGGGCGCCATTGACGTGCCTCGTTCTACCACCTATCATTAAAGGCTTGGATCAAACGACGTTCGTATTCCCTAACGAACACCTCGAGTGCGATGGTCACAGCGAGAACGCAGCACCAGAAGGTGCGGAGGCGGTTGTTCCTACCGAACCACCGTGGCATGCCCATTGTCAGCACGACACAGAACAGGAGGAAGATGAAGGGTTGCAACCGCAGCGCTTGGGTTGTTAGGGTGAGTTCGGTTCGCTCGATTTCTCGGAACGCGGCGTCTTCCGGAAATCCTCGTCGTCGGGTGGCCATGGTTTGGTTTGGGGTAATGAGATGGTAAGAGAGATGAAGAGAAAAGGATAAGGAAATGGGAGGTGGTGGTGGGGTACATATAGGCCGGGTGAGGGTGAGTGGAGGAGGGAAATGATTGAGTTTTGAAATTTGAATTTGGAGGTTGAAGTTGATAATTGGGAGTTTGAAATTTTGATAATTGGAGGTTGGAGGGTGCGGTTTTGGCCGCGCCGGATGGGTAGGCCCGGCTCTAGGTGTTAGGATCCGTTCTCGTTTCTTAGGAGGTGTGGGAAAATATTTATCACAATTAGCTTCTCATCGAATCAAAATAGATCGATAAAAGAAAAAATGTCTATGGTAGTGTGCCACGTTACCCGTAACAAGCAACAGATTATTTTGCAACCTGCGTCACAAAAATAATTGTCCTTTGTAATAAGAGTGTCATTAAAGAATAGTATGCGGCAGTACTCCTTTGAAGGAAACAAGCTTTTTATAGATAAAAGAGAGATACAATCATAAGCATAGAATTCCACTATGACACGATTTCTCCTAATACAAATGGAATGATCTTACATGCTCTTAATACATGGTCTAAGTTTGTATTCACACAACTGCGACTACAACCTTCGGGACTTTATTCTGAAATTACGACTCTACTACTGCGGTGGGATAAGTCCAAAATATACTCGTAACTCCTCCTTCCATTCCTTCTCCCTCTTCTCGAGCCAATACTCCCCTCGTTGTCGGGCATCCTCAACAACGTCACTAAGTGATAAATGTAAGGTCTCCAAGTCCATGGTCTCAGCTAAAGGTGACACGAGAATAATCTCGGAGGTGTGCTCGCCGGTGGCAGGGTCAAATATACCCAAGTGGGGTATAGGGATGTAACTCTCGGGTGCAAGCAGAGCTTTGTACGTAAGCAGGTCCGCAAAGGTGAATGGTGTAGCAGAGGTACAGTTAGCCATATCTACAATAATAAGAAAATTATGTGTTAGACTTATCGGTGTGAAAGGGTAGTCTTGTAAGGACACATGTACATATAAAAGAAACACATAATTCCATTACTTAGGGAAAACAAGTACATCATAGGCGGCTTATAGTAGTCTTAAGATTAATACATCAAGAGTCTTACATTTTTCCTATTTTACATCAAAAGGCCTAACAACGGTGATCCTAGTTTAAAAGATTCTACATCCAAAGGATTACAACTATTGCCAAGTTTATTTAGGGACTCTTAGATAGTATTCTTGGCTTCAGGGCTAGGCTAGAACTTCGTCCTCCTCGGGCTCATCCTTTCTCTCACTAGCTTCTCCTTCCTTAGTCACCTCCTGAGCAACCTTCTTGTCTCTAGTTTCTTCTTCACCATATGTAAAGTTTTCCATCGGGGGGAGGGCTCCAAAGAATACACGGAAGGCACACAAGATTGGGAACATTACAGGAAACCAAGGGTCATCTTCCACAGGGGTAGGGGTATGATGCTGTACTTTTTTGAAATCACGGATTTCTTCAAGTATCATGATGATATAGTCAGGCTTTTCCATCAGTCGGATGGTCATAGTTTCTAGGGTGACCTCGAGTTGGTGAGCTCCAACTATCAGGTTGGTTAGGTGATCCATCTACAAGGAAAATTTTAAACCTCAATTAGTAGTGTTTTAAGCCAAGTTTTACTAATGTTAAAGAATCATCGGCATTTCTATGTTCCACATTCGATTCTTGATTTAAGTCATCATCCAATTGTTCGGGGATTCCCAGCTCGGTGGTACTGCCAATTTCCACACCTTGCTTCAATCCGAAGATTGTTTTGTCAGAATTCCACCCAATTTGGGACGGTAAACTTAAACTCAATTCACGTTTGTGCAACGGTCAACTTATCTTAAACTTATCTCCAGACTTATCTTAAAGGCTACCCATTCTACCCATGGCTGAGGTTTTGAACCTAAAGCTCTGATACCAAGTTGTAACGCCCCGGAATTTTGGGTACGTTAAATGATCATTTTATTGAATAAACCAAGGAGAGTCTAGCTCATTATTACACATAATTCTCACAATAGTACTTTTATTCAACAAAGGAGGATAAACTAAGGTTAACTATTTGCTTCGCCTCTTCTTCCATCCTTGCAAGCTCTCGGCTCCGAAGGCCTCCAAAGTGTACTGTTCTTCATGCTGCTCATCTATAAAGTCGACACATTATACCGGCGTCGCCCCAAGTAAAATATCTCAGGGTCACCACAAAGGTAACACCGTGAGCTACAAAAGCTCAATAGAATAATCCAACCCGCTAACCCATAACTTACAACAAATAGTCATATAAATAATCATATATACTCATTTAACAACATAATTAACAATGATACATCCGCATTCACTATCCTGCTTACGTTGGTGTCATGCCTTTCTTGGTTTCTCCTACGCGACTCATCGTATTGTGTCACCATTTCATTTTAAGAAAATCATTTGTCATTCAACGGGCTACCAAGTCCGGCCACGTTACAAAATCTTGCATTGGCTCCTCTCCGCGGATAACCAAGCCCAATTACCAATGAAGCTACCACGTCCGGCTCCAATGGCAATCTACACAATGGGCTACCAAGTCCGGCCTCATTGCGGTTTTCGCAAGTCCACACAAAGGGCTACCAAGTCCGGCCACCTTGCGGGTTTTCACAACTCACATAAGGCTACCAAGTCCGGCCATTATGTAGTCTCAAAAATCCTTTTTATCCATATCAACCACTCCTTAAGTGTCATGTTTCTACTTTCCGGTTTTTGTGTCTCGTAATCATGCATAGACTCCGCGGCGGGACGAATCACTTTAAAGAAATCTTGAAATTTAACTAGCAAGATCATCCAACTCTATATTACCTAATCGTACTCAAATTATTACTTAAAGCCACTTATGTTTTATCAGCAACAAGTAATGCAACAAATATACATACATGTTCATAATCATCCTCAAGACAATAATATATTACAAAAATCCCTTCTTTCTTCCTTTGTGGGGAAAACAACATATGTTTATTGACGTAGAAATTCATTATTTGGCATGCTCATTCTTCTTTAGTACTTTAGTAAACAAGTTTTACTAACTAGCTTTGATACCTTAACCGTTTAACTCATGGTTGTATACTTAAAGTAAGTATAATCTAAGCAAGTACATAGCATGTCCATAATCATTACTTAAAGCATAACGCCACATGTGCGGATGCCCTTGGGGTGGTAATCCACCATATGCTTTGTTACTTTACCACAAGTAATACAAGCAAGTACATAGGAGGATCCATAATCATTACTTAAAGCATAACGCCACATGTGCGGGCGCCCTTGGGGTGGTAATCCACCATATGCTTTGTTACAATACCACAAGCAATGGAATATAAGCTTATAGTTAAGTTAAAAGATTAACATGCGATTACTTCTACACGAAGTTATATCTTAAGTTGATTCTAATCATGCTTAATCATCCAATAGCAATGTTAAGCTCACATGCATCCAACGTTTTAAGAAAATAAACTAGCATTATCATGCTTTCCTTTTAACGACTTAGCTAGGTTAAAACTAAGACAAGAAGTAGTGTCTAACATATATTTAGGATTATGGATGATTATACTACATTCAATTCGACATGCATACAATTATAGTTAGGATAAGTAGGTTCGAAGAACTCTACCGTTCTTCTTGGCGGTAGGGTGGCTACGGGAATTTCGTCGGAGTAACGGCTTACGATGGACTTCCGGTAGCTTCGAAAGAGAAGGGTTTCTCTCGAAACTAAGTCTTGACTATACTACTAAACTCTTATGGATCGAAGGGTGGTGGAGTGGTGGTTTAGTGGCGGCTTAGGATGAGTTTCTTGAAGAACAAGGGAAGAACTTCAAGAACACTCAAGAACAAGGCAAGAACAAGCAAGAACACTAAGCTTTCTAGAGAAGTTGAATGGTGAAGGTGTGAGTTGAAAGGCATGGAATGGATGCTATTTATAGGCAAAATGGAGCTTCCCCCCTCACTCCACTTGGCCGGCTCTCCCTCTCTCTCTCTTCCCCATAAATTTGCTCCATGGACTAGTCTTATCAAGCAATAGTATGCAAACTTATAGCAAGTTGGTTAAATAGAGTCAAATTACAAACATGTGTCTAAATTCAACCAACATACACCTCACTCTCCCTCTCTCCCTATTCGGCCTCTCTCTCTCTCCTCTCCCATGGATTTGTCTCATAGTCTAGTCTTGTCAAGCCAAAGTACAACACAAGTGCAACTTGGTCAAATAGTATCAAAGTACTACAACTTGCCATGGTACAACACACATACACTTCACCTTTCCCTCTCCCTTCATTCGGCCATGTCTCTCTCTCTTCCCCATGGATTTGTTCCATGGTCTTGTCTTGTCAAGCCAAAGTACATCATTCAAGTGTATCTAGGTCAAATAGTGTCAAGTACAATGCACATGTCCAAGTACAACACACATGCACTCACTCTCCCTCTCCCTCTCTCTCCATTCGGCCCTCTCTCTCTCTCTTGGTCAAAGTATGATCATGTATGTATATATATATATATATATATGTGTATAACTATATGTATATTTATGGAAAGAACAAGGAAGGTAAGGACAAACTACTTAAATGTACACATGGCTTATGATTATTCTCTTTGTATGGCAAAGTACACATGACTAGTCTTGTCATGCTATTTGGCAAATCCTAACATCTATTATCCAATGGGTAAAGTTTTCCCTAGCGGTTATTAACCAATGGTCCAAGGAAAGTCATCATGGAGTACACTATTTGCTTTTGACTAGACTATTCCAACTACTAGTCAAACTTGGTCTTCTCCCTAACAACTATTGTCCAATGGTCAAAAGATCTTTCTAGCATGTAATAACCAATGGTAAAGACTACCCTAGTATCTATTGTCCAATGGATAAAGATTACCCTAGTATCTATTGACTCATGGATAAAGATTACCCTAGCCTTTATCGTCCAATGGATAAAGATTCAAGGTTGACTTTGGTCAAGGTTTTAGTTAGGGTTTCCAAATGACCTAATTAGGATCAACTGGAACTGGCTAAGTAGGATAATTAAACAAGTCGAGTAATTAGGGGATTAGCCTTAGTGATTAGGGAAAACAATATGCCAATGTTCTTGTCTAACGAAAATGGTCTTGCTGACCGTCGTGAAGAAGAATAGGTTTTGACCTTAATGAATCTAATTATAACGGATTATAAGCGATTAAAAGAAAATTCAAAATATTTACTAATCAACGAGATTTTTATCTAGTAGAAAATTGCCAAATAACGGACCATAAAGCCCGAAATTGCCAAACGCCAAGGCAAGGCGTGAGCATGGCCAAGGTAGCTCTGATGGCAAAGCGGTGGCGAAGCGGTGGCCAAAACGGCTCGGCAGTGGCCAAGCGATGGCCAAGCGGCCCGATAATGCGTGGCAGCGGTGGCGAGCAACAACCAGCGGTAGCGGTAGCCAAAGCGGTTGATGGCCATCTGATGGCCAAAGCGACCCGATAGCAACGATGTGGCGGTGGCAAAAGCGACCGATGGCCAACGATGGCCAAAGCGACCCGATAATAGCGATGTGGCAAGCGGTGGCGAGCAACCCGATAGCCATGATGGCCAAGCGGCCCGTAATTAGCGTTGGCCAGCGGTAGCCAAAGCGACCGATGTGGCAACGATGGCCAAGCGGCAATAGCTGCATTAGCCAGCGGTGGCAAAAGCAAGCGCGACCCGCGCCAAAAGCGAACCCGATGGCAACGGCGAGAACAACGCGACAGTGTCGAAGCTTCGCGAGCGGACCAGCAGCGACCAGCGCTGGCGAAGCGGTAGCGGCAGCGAGCAAGGCGCCGAAGCAACAGCGGCCAATGACGCCAAGGCCGAGCAGCGCGGCAATGAGCACGCCAAGGCAAAGCGGTAGCGACAATGAGCAGACCAAAGGCAAAGCGGCGACAATGAGCAACGCCAAGGCAAAGCGGTAGCGCAATGAGCCGACAAAGCGGCCAGGCAGCGAAGGCCGATGCAGGCGAGCGAGGTGTCTAATGACGACCGATGCCTGGCGACCTAGCCAAGCCAAAGCAAAGCGGTCAAGACGGTCAAAGGCAAAGACCAAAAATTCTTCTACTAACCACTCCGGCAACGATGCATCACTAAGCCAAAGGTAGTTAGGGTTTGCTAACTAATCGGTTAAAGCTAACTATGCTTGCTAAGTAGGATTTCCAGCCGAGAAATATAATTTAAAGATATTATTTACTTATTAGGGAAAATATACGAGTACGTTTGCAAGTATACTAGTCATGGGAGAAGGACTAAATTGTCCGGAGTAAAATAATTCAATTTTCCAAGTTTCAAATCTAATTATGACGGATTATTAGAATTTAAAAGGAAATTTTAAAGCAATCCAAGCAATTAAAATAAAATTTAAAAATTTATCAAAATTTTCATAAGCCAATAACGACCGATTTTTGGGTGTTAAAAATGAAATCCAAGTATTAAAATAAAATTCAAATTTTTAACGAAATTTTTATTTACCAAAAATCAGGGTCGTTACAGTTCGGGGTGCGACTTTTGGATCTCTGCCCCCACACACCTAGATGTAAACATATAACATTAGGTTATAACATAAAATACCGTAATGTTATATGTTATTGCTTAACATTATATAACGTTATATATTCTCTTGTTGGTTGTTTATAAATGTCATTTTGTCCTGTGAAGATGTATGGTATTTTATCATTTTGTTCGGTTGTCATTTTGTTCTGTGAATATATATGGTTATATATTCAGGTTTATAAGCCGCTGTGCAGACCTATTCAATAACGTAAATTTAATAGTTTATTAGTTTTCGTGTATAAATATATGTTATTTTTATTTGTACATATAACCATATTATAAAAAGATAGGGTATGTTTTTCGTACATGAGACACATATGGTTATATATCTAATTCTGAACCATTCTTCATGTCATCATATGGTTACATGTGAACTACTTTAATACGATTATATGTTTATATATTCAGGTCTATTAGGCCGTTGTGCGGACCAATTCAATAACATAAATTTAGTAATTTTATTAGTTTTCATGTACAAATTTATTAGTTTTATTTGTACATATAACCATATTTTAAGAAAATACGATATGTTCTCTGTATATGAGACATATATGGTTATATATCAAATTATGTACCTTGTATCATGCCATCATTCCTATTATATATGGTTATATGTAATATTCTGTTATAGTGTATCATGAGATATATAACGTTTAGGTTTTCGTTTGACAACTAATATCACAAAACATATATGGTAATATACGAATTCTTGAATCATTTTTTTAAACATATAAAGCTATATGTTTCTATCTGTTTAACTTTTTTCTTATATGTGCAGAAATGACAAATCCACAAGAAAAAATAGGAGTATGGTTTCATGAAGTGCCTTATCCAATTTATTGCAAATTGGAGTATCACCACAATGACACTATGATAACGGAGTTTAGGATGAACTCCAACCTCAGAAAAGCCCTCCACATTGAATCCTTCTACCAGAGGTACCTCGTGACGTTGAAGAGCCACATTAGGATCATTGATCCTGACAAGACAGCCAAGAATATTAATTGGATTTAGAATTTTAATTTGGTTAAAGTCTTTGTCTTGTTTTCATATTGCTATTCAGAAAACTCTGAATCCGTTTTGTAAATCTATTGATCAAATTTATAATTACGTAGTTGAACAATAGCAGACTCTGAATTCATTTTTTATTTATTTTCAAGACAGATGTTTTGATTGGCAGATGTAATGGTTTCAATGATTGATACTTGTTAAAACTTGAAAATATATGCATAAACATATAACCATAATCATATATAACTATATATATAACTATAGACAACCTTATATGAATCGATCCGCGCAGCGACATAACAGACCTAAACATATAATGTTTTATGTGCAGTGACAGAGCGAGTGAATGGTTTCAATAATTGTTACTTGATAAATCTTGGACATATATATGCATAAACATATAACTATAATCATATATATAACCATACACAACCTTATATGAATTGGTCCGCGCAGCAGCTTAACGGGCCTGAACATATAATGTTATCTGTGCAGCAACAGAGCGGGTGAGATCTGGAATGTAAAGAGAGAGCTGTCAAAATTCTAAAAAATTAAAAAAAAATGAAGAAAAGCTGGCAGGGGCATTTTTGTCTTGTATTAATTTCTTTTTGGCTTGACAAGGGCCCAGTTTGGCAACACAACAAATGAAAAGGATAAAAATACATTTTTTTGTCTAAGCCAAACAAGACCCTTGTCTGAGTAGACCTAGTGAGTTACAAACTTGAGAGGTGGACTTTGTGGTTTACAAACATGCTATAATAGACCATAGACCAGTTTTTTATTCTTTTATTAGGTGGAGTTTTCCATCAATATAGGAAGGGGAAAATTACCAGCATGTGGTGTTGACTGGGGTTATTTACCACTTTGATGGTCTCCACTATTGAAACTACCCACCGCATGGTGAGTTCAAAAATTATGACCAAAACATGGTAACCATGATTCAAAATGACCCTTTTGCCCTTTAATAAAAAACATATTTGTTGTTGAGATGCGTCTCCCTCCGCTTCACAAAAAATTTCAGAGATTGTGGCACATCTTCTCTCTCTCTCTCTCTCTCTCTCCATCAGACGTTCGATCTCTCCCCATCGACCTTCGACCCCCGGCGACCAACAACTGCACAGCGACATCTTCCACCACCGCTAGCACCACCAAGTTGCGACGGCTCCCGCTCCCGCCTCTAGACGCGCCTCTCGTAGTTTCCCCCACTAGGTATTATCCTCTCTCTCCCCTCCTTTGTACGCATATGTGTATGTTTATACTCGATTTGCCGATCCCCCATTTACGGTCCCTAATTTTCTCGTTTCCCATCTAGGGTTTTTTTAATTAGGGATTGCTGCCTGGCTAGAGCTTGTGCGGTGGGTTCGGGTGGAAGAAGAAGACAAGGAAAAGAAACGGTGAAAGGCACTTCTGGATTTCCCAAACCTCTGTAAGCTTTCATATAGGTAAATATATACGTATACTTATGTATATATATTTAAGGAGAAATACCTGATATATGAGAGTGAGTATATAGTACTACAACTCTATAAGGATGTATACAAGGGAGTAACTTCCATTTCATCTCAGTATTTTGTGTTAAATGGCGCTATTTTGTATGCCGAAAGTATGCGAAATCACCATTTAAGAGTTAAATGGCGCTATTTTGTGTTAAGCATGTGTGTAGGTTTACATTGATGCATTGATGTATGTATTAGGTTATAGAATAACCTGTTATTGCTGTGGAGACACTGAGAGAAACCATTTGTTTTGATTGGAGAACAGAATTATAAAGGAGTGCCAAAAGAATTTTAGTTGTCATCATGGATTCAGAAATCCAGATTGTCGGTTACGGTTATCATGTTATTCAGATTTAGGAGTGACTGGGGATTTTAGGAGTTTGGTTCTGTTCAAGGAGTATCCCACCCGCGTGCTACCGTTTCTTGTGTTTGTCAATACAGGGCTTTCCCCTGCTTTGATTGTGCCCTCGCTTGTCAACTGTAGGATTGGCCCGGGTTAGTAGGTTCATTCAGTGGGATACCGAGGTACTAAAAAAAGGAGTATCCCTACCTATAAAAGAAGTCGTTACAAATGAGTCAACATGGAAAACTAGTAGGCTTGGAAACAAGAAAGAGTGAGTGGAGAATACCGGGAAGTTAAAGCATATCATATGTTGTGTGCCTTGATATCTTGTTAAACAGTTAGGTAGTTATACCTTACCGCCTTAATTTCATGCTACCGCATATAATAGCATAATCACTCAATTCCGATGCAATGGAAAAAGTATAATAAGCCAATGCAACTGGATAAAATTAGGGGTCAAGATCTTGAGAAACGTTAACAAAAGCCTTGTAGTGTGGAGGCATAACCTGATTGCTTTAGGTGTTCATGCCTTGAGAAAGAAAGTAAACAAAATGATAGAAAACTTTTTCGAGATGATTATGAGTTACTTCCACTTATTGGTAATTATGGATCTTTAGATGTCAACTACTCAACTGTGGGTTGAATTTAATGTCCATTCAATTCTAATTTTAACATGGAATCCTAGCAACACTGTATGTTAATCTCTATTGGAATTAGTTTCTATCATTCAACTTTTCACTCAAATAGCATCCTTGCGAATCAAAATCAACCTTTTCTTTACTAGACTGTGGACAAGTTACAAGACGAGCAGGTTTTGACTAGATTACAAAGGTTGGTACATTGCACAAGGATCAATTCCATGAATAGGTTCTCCTCATTTTGTATTGCAAACCTCGTCTTAAGAGTTAGCAATACGAAGTTTGCTCAAGTTACCCTTCCAATGTGCTGACCGCATACATCTGATCTGAAGATAGTATTTCTTATCTGTAATCTGCCATGAACTATTTATCTTCTCCGACTGACTGAAATAGTTTCAATTGTTTGAGGCTTGTCATAAGCTCTAAACTGCTTAAAACTTTTTCGAGTGGTACAATGTTGAACTCACAAAAATTGCTTCTGGGTAATACATCTAATCTGTCTGATTGTTCCATGTAAATGAATGACATCAGTTATTTGAGTCATTTTAATATATCTTGGTTCAAATTCTACTACAGTGTGATTGTGGAAGTTTTGAAGGTGGATAGTTTGCAAAGACTACTTTGATCAACATTGTAGCCACTTTTCCGCAGAATTGTAAGTCATCTTAATTTTTTAGCATGAATTGTTGCTGGATTAGATAATATTATGACTAGTGTCTTAGCGGATGTGTTTACCAGTAAGAGATGGAATTAATGTCATGACACTATATGAGCCTAAGCTTTCACTTTTCCTTTTAGACGTGCTGAAGTATCCTAACTGCATTGTTGCCATCCATTCTGATACACTAGGCATGTACATGTGAAACTTTGTTAAGTTTCTTCTCACATATTATTTAACAATTCCAACCATTCCAATGATACTATGGTTAAACACAAATTTTTTTACCTGGTAGACTCAAGAAAGATTGTAAATACATTATATTTCGGATGATATCTGATTTTTTCTGTATCACGTAACTATATATCCCATTTTTGTTAACATTGGTCTAATTTTATTGGAAAAACAGGTAAGTGAAGAAGTGGAGAGTGCTTTGTCAAAATCCGGCCATTCTAAACAAGCTGGGAGGTGGGTTTGTGTATTTAGACCTGCAGTTAACATTTCCTTTGTTATTTACGATGCCCTTAATGTGAGATTGCATGCTTCATACATGACGAGCTCATGGTCTCAAATGGAATTGACAGCTTTAATCCTTTTACTTATTTGTCTACATTTAAACAGTGACTGGATTGACATTGCCGTTTTGTTGGGAACAAACAGGACCCCATTTCAGTGCCTAGCTCATTATCAAAGAAGTCTTAATTTTTCCATACTGAAGAGGGAGTGGACTGAGGATGATGATGATAAACTTCGCGCTGCTGTAAACACTTTTGGCGAGGGTAATTTGCAGCTCGTGGCTTCTACTTTCGAAGGACGGACAGGCACCCAATGCTCTAATTGGTCAGTTAGCCATCTCAATGACAAGTTCGATTGGAATTTCACTGAGGCCATATAATATAATCAATAATGCAAAGTAGTTAAGGTACTACCATTCTTAAATTGTTATTTCTCATTATTGGATGCAACTTATTTTGTACCATCCAGATCTTACAGCTAGATGGCTGAATTGGTGATATATATACATGCACATATTATTTATTAAACTGTAGATAGTTATAAGTTTACAATTTCAAAATGCACGTTGGTGAAAGTTTTGTTATTAGTCCACTATCCAACTGTTTGTGCTTCTGAATGGGTTATTAGGTTAAGTTTAGGGTTGTAACTTGTAAAGTAATTCTACCAGCTTTCATACATTCTTGATAAAATTTAGCTACTGAAAGGATGGGAAATCAATTCTTTTCTGCTACTACCCTGATTCTTACTGCTTGATGATTAATTCTGTATGGTCAAGTTCTGCAAAACTCATGGTCGAGTTTCTACAAAAAGAGGAAATTGATGCCTTGTGACTGCTAACGAGTCCCGTGAAAAGAAGATAAATTGACTTTAAAGTGATTAGTGCAAGGGATTTTTAGTGCAATGCTTGGATTTAAGCTCTATTCTGTTGTTGGGAAAGTTGTACGATGTTTTAATTTTATTAGCTATTTGTCTTAAGCATATAAACAGGCTTGTGTTAAACAATTTTGGTCCGTGTAGACGAACAAAATGTTAACTCAGTCATAGATTTTGTACTATTTCTCAGGTAGCTGATCAGGTGGCTCTATCTCATTAGAAAAATTCCATAAGCACCTTTTTGTTTTAAGGGCACAAGGGTAGTGCCTGGGGCACTGGAATTATAAATTTGGCATTCTTACAAGTTTACCCTTATTGTACCATGTTATTAAACATTTGGAAGAGGTTTTTATTGATCAATTGTTGTTTAGTTATCAGTAGTGGTCTACAACTTCTGTAGTTCCTCTCATACTATTTTAATGCTTCAGCTTTGGGTGCATTGGCAATACATCAGTAACATGATACCTATGTACATCTGTTTAATAAATGCAGATGGATAAAATCCCTTCACCCAGCTAGGCAAAGGGTAGGGAGGTGGACTTTGGATGAGGGCAAGCGACTGAAAGTAGCAGTGGACTGCGTGTGTGCCGCCCCTTACTGATAATCAGTGTAAGAGGTAAATCATTTTTACCATTAGAGCGCCAAAATGTTCTCTGTGTCTCATTTCTATCATGTTACTCCATTCTTTTCCATTATTCCATTCTGTTCTGAACTTTACTCTCCTGACTTGTACTCCTGTATTTAATGGTGGTTTTCTTCTCTAGCTCTGTCTGCTATGATTAGGAGGTGGAAGGATATGCATCCAGTTGAATACCCCACCGCCCTTACATTTGATCCTTGTTATCTTCTACCCACGACCTTTGAAATATAGATCAATCATACCATCCTGATATCCTATATAGTTGGGTTAAATGTGCATTTGATAAAGACGTGACTGAAGTAGTTTCTACAACTACTGCATCCAAACACCTATTATTGCTTGGTGTTCTTCTCCCCCCACTTGTTTCCATGAATGATTTATGTCTATGTATAACTTTGTAAGGATTTCGTATGTATAATCACATCATGCTAGGAAACAAGTTTGATGTTGTTAAGATCATGGACAAAATTAGCTATACTTAGATTCTTGCATCTGAAATGCTGAATGGGTGAATGTTAATCTTAGTTGTCCAGTTGACAAAGTTCTTGTGGACTTTACACTAGGCTAGGGTATGCACTTTTTGGATCCTTTGTCTATAAGTTGCTTTGGTTGGCAATAACCACATAATTTATTTTGGCTGGATTATATGAGCTTGTTTTTCACTTTTGAGGATCTTTAGTGTGTTATAAGTTAACCACATGAGACAAGATTGGGATTTAGATGTTCTTTTGTTGCTGTAATTATTTTGGTCTGTTTTGGGTTGTCTGTATTATTTTCCACAGGAAAGGTTACTACTAAAAAAAAAAGAGGTGTGGGTACATTAGAGCAAAAACTTCTGTCAAACTGTTGCAATGACAAGCTTAACTAGGATATATCTGTAATGTCAGTCAAGCAGTGTTCAAAACTTGAAAGTAAATCCCGACTTATGTTAATCCTTTCCTGGATTTTGGCATTTCACTTTGGCTAACCAAGAAATTAGTTGAACAATGATGATACCTCTTGATTGTTTGCGTTCAACCTTGCCAAGGTTGTTAGCTTTAGTTTTTTGGCAATATGATTTCAAGCCACGTGCTTTCGTTTGGACAATAGCTGATTTAAGAAGTCCATTTTACTGTAACTTGTTACTTGTGCGCTTTGGTTTCAGTTTGAAGTTGGGCACTTAAACTAATGAATGGATATTTCTAAGTTTATATAGCAATCTATCTTGGGAAAATTACAGGCAGGTGGTGTCAACCGGAGGTAATCACCACTTTCATGGTGTCAAGTCTCCAAATTACCAAGACATGGCACCTGCAAACAATATCACCAATACATGGTATGGGGTAAAAAGCATGATGAGACTGGACAAATATGCCCTTTGTTAAGACGGCACCGTTCCAATCCCTTTCCCTTTTCCCTTCTCTCTTTTTCTTCTCTTTTTCCATTCTCCACAGACGAACCACATCCTCCCCTCTCTCTAGGGTTTGGCCCGACTGTTCTCTCCTTTGTGCTCCCCACGGTCTGAAGACTTCTACCTACTCCCTCCTTCAGGAGCCGACCTTGTTCCCCAACTCCCTCCTTCGCATCTGTTTGAATCATCTGCCCCGGAGACGCTGCCTTCAATCGTCCACGCTTCGAACATTTCCATTCCCAGTTCATCAGGTTAGTTGAATCGATTCCCCTTCCTGGTATGCATAGCTCTCTCTCTCTCTCTCTCATCAGACACAGTCAGCTCGAGCTCTCTCGATCTCGTACGGAACTGCAACGAAAAGGAACGAAAACCCTAGGTCCGTACTCAATCAAGTACTCTATATCACATGTATCGACAATTCAAGCACATGGCAGGCGTATTTGTTTTTATATGTAGTCATTGGAATTTACCTCTTTGTGTTGTTGTTCTTGTTATGTGTAATTTAGTTGTTTAATCGACCATCCGGGTTTGTTACTTGATAAATTTTGGGCGTTTTTTATGTTGGTGCGATTGAATCACACACACATACAAATTAATGATGTGAGAACCTGGTTGGTGCCTCTAAAACAAAAGAAAACACAGAACAAAAAAAAGCCCGATATTCGGGAATACGGTAGGTAGGTCCACATAGGCTGATTTTCCAGTTGAAATTGGAGGTGAATTAAGAAACCTCATTAGTAGCTTGAATCGATGTGTCGTTCAATCTGTTGGGACCTGTAGGAAGTAGGTCATTCACTTTGGAGGCTCTGAATGTGGGCAATCAAGTTTATTTTGATATCATCCCCCTTAAACCTGATTATCAAAACTTGTTCATTCCAAGCATTATCTTTATCTGGTTGAATACCTCTCCAATTAAGGTGGATGACAATATTATGCCCACATTGCCATGGTCGACCATATAACAAAGGGGATACACATCAGAACAATTGTATCAACACACCCACCCACGCAGCATATAGATCAAGTACGTTTCATCATGGCTGCGGTATTTCAACCAACAATGCTTCTAATACCAAGGCCCCCTTTATGAGGTCTACAACTAATGTCTCATGAAACTTTGTGTGTGGAAGTATTGGTATTAGAGCCAAGCAAAGAAAAATCCGAAGAATTTGTTCAATGCTATGGCACAGAGTTGGGAAGGATGGAATGCGTGTTCCAATAGGTTTGAACACTAAAAAAAAACAGCCATGTGACCTTGGATTTCTGTCATCCACAAAAAAAAAGGGCTTTGACCTCCCAGCATTCGATAGAGATTTAGAGGACCAAGGTTTAACCTTTGCAGTTAGCTTTATTCTTGGTTATCTTATTGGTTTGCCTTGTTCTGCAAGGGGAAAAGTCAAACGGTTTCCTTATAATTGAAGCAAATGGTGGTTTGAACCAACAACGATTATCTGTATGTCTGCCTCTCTCTTCTCTCTCTCTCCATTTCCTGAGCATAAGTTTTGGCTTCAGTTAAAGGAAAGACAGTGCTATAAGTGTATGGAGTGGAGCCGAGATTCTACTAATATCTTCTTTTGCAATTATGAATAAGTGTTCTTAAGTGCTGAAAGTGCTTTACTACTCCTTTTCGACACAGATATCGGATGCGGTTGCTGTGGCTGGACTTCTAAACGCAACTCTTGTTATTCCAATATTTCATTTAAACAGGGTTAGGCGGGATTCCAGGTGACATTGTTGTTCACTTTCTTTTAAATAACTCTGCCATTCTAGAATTATGATGTGCGCTACTGAAAAAAGCCACTCTGCATTGGGCCTTGAACTGAATTAGATTACGAATGAGCTTGATTAGTATCTTACTAATGTGAAAAACAGAGCGTTTACTGTTACTGCTTTTGTCTGAAAGCTAAGTTCTGATTCCTCTACTCCATTGTCCTTCTGACATCCAGTAGCACTAACATTGATATATGGCTCCTCTTCTGATTCAAGTTAAATACCCTGCGAGTTATTAAAATCAGTTAATTATCTTCTTGATCTCTATATTTGTGTGTCTTTTAATAAATATTATGTACGGCTTTAGAATATATTGCCACTACTGGTTCTTAATTGCGTAAAGTTTATTTCATTTTTTGTAAATCAAGGATGAAAAGAGGACAAAAGCGATCGCGGATGGAAAAAGGGAGTAGTAGTGGGACGAAGGCACAAATGGAAAGTACCAACAGCAATTCGTATCTACTATTCCTGTACGTATGTCTAATTTTGATTGAGCTTAACAACATTTTGTACGATTTCAAATGCAGTGAGTACTATAGTTGGCATGTTTGCATGGCTTTAGTGAGTATGTGAGCATGGGTTGTTTATATGCACCTGTTTGGTATGATGGTCGCCTCATAGTTCACTATGGTAGCTCTCATTAAAGTAGTTTATGGGATCTATAGTAGGCACCTTGCACTTCACGCTAGCAACCATGTCCATGATATTGACTGCGGAGTAGGTGGTTTCCTTGGAAATATTCAACAACAATTGTTTCTTACTTGCGTCATTCAGCTCCCTTACATTGAATTACATTACAAGTACACTCGTACTTGTACGTCGATGTCATTTTCTCTTTCGTACCAAACAATTTTGATGGTTCACTTTCACTTAGGACTAACCTGCTTGTCTGAAGCAGAGTACAATGTTTAGACTAAATACTGTATTTTTCTTCCAACAATGAAGCTTAGTTTTTCAACATAAATGGGCTTCGTATAAAGATAGAAAGAGACAATGGTTTATTCATAAATCTTTGCGCAGTAAGTTAATCGCCATCACTTTGTGCCTCCAATTGAACTGTTCGACTGTACGTTGTTTTGACTGCTCTGAGCAAAGTTCATTGAAGTTTATTAAAGTCGTAGCCCTTTTCAACATTCCCTTGCCAACTGCACACTACTGACGGTGAGATGTTTACATATATCATGGAGGTACATGCGAGAACTACGTATGGTCTGATTTCCTAATGGAATACGTAGGCAACCTTTCGGTGCGACCATAATCGTCAGTAATATGTTCCAGGATAATTGGACATTGGCTAGCCCAGTGCCCTTCTTCTTAGCACATTGTCGAGAAGTTGAAAATTCATGTAAAAAATGTATTTTCCGCCCTTTTCAATATGCCCCGCCGTAGGTCAAATTTTGATGTGGAGTTGAGATCGTTCGTCCAATGCTTAAAAGGTTATGAACATGTTTTAGTTGCGAAATTGCGTGCGAATGCGATTAGGGATGGATGAAGATAATCCTACTAATCTAATCCGGTAATCATTTCAGTAGTGAAATTATTAGTTTAATTGTTCCACCATTGTAGGCACGGAGGGCAATGGACACTATGAGAGAGATTTGCAACCATGTTGCCCATACCTCAAACTTCTTCCCACGGGGTATTGGCCATAATAGGACGTCCAAAACGCTCGAGAGTAAAATGCTGAAATTAGAAAGCATGTAGCTCGGCCAAGACCATATTTCGAGGATCGAGTGGTTGAACTCGAACTTGATCATGCTTGGAGTAATGATTGAGAAACGGACCTTGTTATTGTCTTGGGCCCACAAGCAATAACCCCTTTGCAACAACCAAATCTTATTTGATGATAGTACACTCTGGCAACTGCTATTTCTCTGCCACATCCATTGCACATATGTAGTGCATACCTTGTGACCTTCTCCCACAGAGATGACCTTGAAAGGATGCCAACTTGGATCCCTGAGGTAATCCTCCCACAATGACCACATTCCCACCAAGATAGCTTCATCAAGTGCCATTTAATTAGTACGACATTTTTTTTAATCATTTGCACATTGATATTGCTAAATTGGCTATTTTATGTGCAATTGAATATGAGAAGTCGTACCAATGGTACTTAAAATGGTAATATATTTGCGGAAAGTTGGTAATTGTGGGAGGATTACCTTAGGGATCCAAGTTCGCATCCTTTTAAGGTCATCTCTGTGGGAGAAGGTCACAAGGTATGCACTACATATGTGCATTGGATGTGGCAGAGAAATTGCAGTTGCCATAGTGTACTATCATCAAATAAGATTTGGTTGTTGCGAAGGGGTTATTGCTTGTGGGCCCAAGACACGTTTCTCAATCATTAGTCCAACCATGATCAAGTTCGAGTTCAACCACTAGATCCTCGAAATATGTTCTTGGCCGAGCTACATGCTTTCTAATTTCAGCATTTTACTCTTGAGCATTTTGGACCTCTACTTATGGCCAATACCCCGTGGGAAGAAGTTTGAGGTATGGGCAACATGGTTGCAAATCTCTCTCATAGTGGCCATTGCCCTCCGTGCCTATATTGGTGGAACAAATAAAGTAATAATTTCACTACTGAAATGATTACCGGAGTAGATTACTAGGAATATCTTCATCCATCCCAAATCGCATTCCCACGCAATTTCGCAAGTAAAACATGTTCAGAACCTTTTAAGCATTGGACGAACGATCTCAACTCCACATCCAAATTTGAACTACGGTGGGACATATTTAATTGGGCTGAAAATACACACAAGAACTACGTATGGTCTGATTTCCCAAATGGAATACGTAGGCAGCCTTTTGGTGCGACCATAACCGTCAGTACTATGCAGCAGGCTAATTCGACAATGGCTTGCCCAGTGACCTTCTTCTTATCACATTGTCGAGATGTGATAAAATCATCAAAAAAATTTACTTTCATCCCATGTCAATTTTTCCCCCATTACTTCAAATTTGGATGTGGATTTTAAATCGTTATTCCAATGCAGTTATAATGCCTTACGTGGATAATCTTACCCGCCTTTTGTTTACTACTGAAGTACATAAGTGGATAATGTGTTCAATTCCACCTTGTATTGAGATTCACAAGATTTTGTATGATTTCAACCATATTCAGTGCTTACTATAGTTGGCACTTTTGCATAACGATAGTGAGTAGTTGACCATGGGTTGTTTATATGCACCTTCTTGATATGATGTTAGCATCATAGTTCAGTATGCTATGCAGAGATAATCTTTCCAATGTACTCATAATCATTCCCGCCTTATGTTTAATGCCAATGTAGTTAAGTGGACAATGTGTTACATTCCACCTGGTGTTGAGCTTCACAACAATTCGTATGATTTCTAATGCAGTGATGACTATTTAAAAAGAGCAAGAACGGCACATACTGGTCCGAGGTTTTTTGTTTCAAAGGTTAGAGTTATTGTGGTTCTAACTCGTACATAAGAGTACAGTTAAACAACATTGGGTTATAGAATTTAATTTGGACTATTTATGTCATGTTTTGGGTCTAAATATTCCTGTCAACTATGCAGCATAGCTCAGCAGCTGCGGCAGCATGGAAGAATATGTCTGATGCTGAGAGAGCACCATTCTTGGAGTTGGGCAACCAAAGAAAGGCCCGCAAGAAGAACAATGTCCCCAAGAAGAAAAAGACATGTACGTTGGTATGGCTTCACACTTTTGGTTGTTCATATAGTTCATTATTACGGTGAAATTATTATTTGTGTCTGAATCATGGTCCTATTAAATATTCAACCCTTACGACGATATCGAAACCTTTTATGTATGGTTTTATTATTTACATGTGCAGCCCGTATTTCGGAGTAGGTGTTCACCGAAGGCAGTGGTTAAACTAAATGAATCGTTAAACAAAGAGCAAAGAACTGCTGTTGAAATAGTTGGTTTTGGATCGATGCTGACCCTTCAATGCGAAATTCTTAAACGTGAGTTCATATCGAAATTGGTTCACCACTTCAACCCCAAGAACAAGACCTTAGAATTTGGGAGGATGAAAGTCTATTCAATCACGCCGGTTGATGTTGGAAAGGCGTTAGGGCTACCCCTAGGAACCGTACCAGTTCCGACTAATTGTGAAGATTTCCACTATGAACACATTCGGGCCTTGTTCGCAAAAGAGGATGAACAATTGAAGAGAGGGGTAACCTTTGGAATGATGAAGGAAGTTTTTGAGTCTGGTGCAGCAGATGCGAAGTTCCAGACTTCATATGTCTTGTTTGTCTTATCTGCTTTATTGTGTCCAACGACAAAGATGTGGCCTCCACCAAGTTTTATCCAGTAGTGCATGATGTAACGAAGATTTCGTCATATGCATGGCCACAGTTTGTCTTGGATTGGTTGGTCAAGGTAATAACAAAGTTTAAGAATAGAGATATGAAGGACGTTGATGAGAAGAAGGATGCCCCTGGCGTTTCTGGATGTGTGTTGCTCTTACTGGTAATGTACCTTCCATTTTCTTCTTCAACATAAATATGTCTTCACCTTTGTCAAATTATTTCTTCAAAAATCTGAAATTTTGCCTTTTCCTTTGCAGCTTATATACTTTGACAAGGAGGACATGGGAATGAATGTTGGTTCTCTTGGTGTTCCATTGATTCAGTCATGGACGACGAATCTTATAATGGAAGGAATTGCCAAGGAGGAGAATTTGGACTTGGTAGATCCCATTTCCGGTCAATTTCCTCAGCCTCGTTTATTGCACCCGGTGAGAAAACCTCATCTCGTTATGTCCAATTAACCCTTTATGTCATGTCAATGTGTAACTTTTACTTCACCTTATGTTAATAGGATGCGCAAAAGGCTTTTCATGATCTGCAGAAATCATTTATAGTTCAAATGCAACATATCATCATCATGGATGCTTCGTTGATGGCTCGTGTTTCTGAAACGACACGCCACAAAAATATGTCAAAAGGGAAGGAGGTGAGGGACATGGACAGTCCTTTTGACGATTATGCTTCTCATGGAATTCCGTCAAGTTCCATATCTACTCCGAAGAAGGCGACGAAAGGGGTTGTTATAAATGAAATGGAAGAGGATAGGATAACCGGTTTTCAAAATGTCCAGAATGATTGTGACAGGCCATTTTCCACCCCTGACCACCTGACAAATGATGTTGTACACACCTCCAGAATGGAAAAATGTGGAAGTCTATCGGGGGTACCATTTGACCAGCACAAACTCAACATCGACATTGAACAAGTGCAACAGGAAGTCGTGGGGGAGATGCAAGGGAAAGTCGACAGAGAAGGTGAACCAGTTCAGTTAGAAATACAAGTGGATGCTAAAGGGGTTGTAGAAGAACGTGCTTTGACGAGACCATCAAAGAAACGAGGTAACAGGACAATCAAAGCAAGTAAAGCTACAAGGACGCCATATGTGGCTGAACCGGAGGTGAAAGATTCGAAGTTCACAAAAGAAGAACTTCAATTGATTAACTTCGTTATGAAACCAGCTCGGAAGAAGGAAGATATGTATGACGACTAACTTGGACAAGCAGTCTCCGTGGTTTGTTAGATTCTGTGATGAACATATAAGTAAATAATTACATGTATGTTCATACTTGCAGGAAGGGTATTGTGAGTATGGATGGCATGATGTTCAACCCATCGCTGACAGATTTGCATAATGTGTTCAAAGAAAGGGGTCGCATGACGAATTTGGTAAATAATTTCCTACTTCTACTTTTGTGCACTTCATATGGAAAGGTGTGTACAACTTCTCCACGATAACCTACCCCCCCGCCCGCAAGTAGCTATGTGCTGAAGTAAATTTAACCCCTATCATTCATACACAGGCTTCTTTGGTTAAAAATGAGCCACGTCTAATACGATCATCGGTCCACCCCAAAAAACAACTGAAATGCATGGGGTACATGACCCCCTAGTAGTTTTCTTGGTAATTGGATAACTCGCCCATTTTTGGCCCACGAATCTAATTTCTCATTTTTTCCCACATTGCTTTTGTGTACATGTATTCATGTCGTGTTTTTTATTTTTACCCATTTTTTATCAGGTCATGGATAGCATTATTGTTTGGTTGATGAAAGAAGAAAAAAGGAAGGCTTCAACAAAGAACGGAGTCCCCATTCCGACACGCCACATGTTCTCAACCACATTTGTGGTATTTTGAAAAGGATACATTACATCAAAGTTCTTCACTTCTTCATTTACTTAAATTTGTGGAACTTTAGACCATGTTTCCATCCATTGTAGGGAAATTTGCGAAATTTACGGAATTTAAAGAAGCAGAATGTCGTGAATGACAGAGTTGATCCAAACATTCTTGGATATGATGTCACGATGTGCAATTTGGCAAGTCTTACGTTTTATTTATTAATCTTCTTAAATTATAAATGCTAATTTATATGGTTGGGCCCTATACTGATTTCAAATTCATTGTGGATTGCAGTTGTTTCTTCCCATTTTCTTGGCCACATGCGAGCATTGGTTTTGTGTTGTCATAAACCTGGTTGAGAAGCGTATTGATGTCCTTGATTCGATGAACCAGAAAAGTGAAGAAAAGACCATTGCGATTGCGGAAGTGGTAAGCACATGTTTATTGTTTGATTATCCCAAACCAATGGTTTTCGCCCAATAATGTAGGATACATGATTGTTGAAGCACCTTGTAATGGACTCTTTTTTTCTGCTCAGGTAGCGGCGCTCTTTAGTGTTTTGAAGCGGACACACGATCGAATGGAATACCCATGGACGAATTGGGTTATCAAACAAGCAGATGTCCCACAGCAAAATAACTTGTGAGTGCCTACAGTTGCTTTCCATATCCCATATAATCTTTGCATTATTATGAATGGGACACACTTATGTGGGTGCAGGGTCGACTGTGGGTTTTACACCCTAAGGTTTATGGAGCACTGGACTGGGGTAAGGATGAATACACGTGAAGTAGAGGTAAGAACTTCCGGAACAATTTCCATCAACCATGTGCACATGACAAATATGTGTAAGCTATTCACAAATGTTGAACTATACAGGCTAACATGGGTATTGATATGCGAAGGAGGCTACTCGTACGGTTTATATTATCCCCGCACAACAAAAGCCGAGAAGATGTACTGCTGAAGTGCAGATAAAATTTACCGGGTACCCTTGCATTCGTCATGAAGGTTGGACATGCTTTTTCATAACTGAATACGGAATGAAATCTGACTATTCAATGAGCACTACTGTTGGGGTGTACTGGATTCCTTATGAACTGGTTTTGTCTTTTGGATATTTAATCTGTTTTTTAGTCCACTAACTTTGTCTTTCTATTTCGACTAGACTAAGATAGTCAGTGCATTATTTTTCCAAATGATAGTACGTGGTTGTCGGTGCTGGTTTGTGGTACAGTCAACTGCTTGGTTATTGGTTTGGACCTGTTGAGAGGAGGGAATATTGTTCCTTGTATTCTTTGACGCTGTTCTTAGTTTGTATGTGCATTGCAAAACTTGGAAATTCGGGAAATGCTCCAACTGAGTTGGTTTCTGCTATATCTATTCTGAAAATTCTCTACCATTGTCGTACTTGCAGCCATGTGTGCGAAGGGTGAAGAGTTTAACATGTTTTAGTTTGTGGGTTGGATCATTTTCCATTACGTATTGGCTATGATGAATGTTTCCCTATAACACACATTTCGCACTTAGGCAGGGTAACATTAGATGGCCAATTGGCAACTAATGTTGCAGCCTTCAAGTGCTTCGAAAAGGTGTTAATCTGAGCCAAATATTGACTAATTGCATATCGTTAGACAGCCATGACTACAATGTGTGTGTGTGTGGAGTTGCCGTATTTCTGCACGTACCTTGGTTTGTTAGTGCTTCTATTTCTGCACTGGACTATCACCAGTGTGTGTCTGCAAAGTGCAGAAAAAGTGCATGACAGGTAGGCTTTGCATTGGTTTTCTGAATAGGAAGCCACAGAACAGCATAAAAAAAAAAATAGGTCGCCATACTGAAATGTTGGTTTGGCATTCAGTATTGTCTTAATTGTTACTGCTGTGTCCAAACTACTTTGTCTGAACTGTAGTTTGTTTTGGGTTACTGCTATGCCCAAACAGGGACTGTTAGGTGGTCGTTCTTTGAGGGCGAACTGCTTGAAAGTGTGTGTATGGATAGTATGGCAATCTGCAGTTCGGGGGGGGGGGGGCTGCTTTTTCTGGTACTTGGTATTGTCTATGATGAAATTTATCTGAGACACATTGCATTACTTATAATGATGGTTTCAGGGCTGTTAACTATGTTGAACAGTGTTTGGAGGGTTCATTTTCTTAAAGGGTGTGTGTGTGGCATGGGTTACTTGGACAGTGCAGTTTGTTTTTGTGTCTTTCGACTGTTATGCATGGGATTGCAAGTGCAGATCAGTGTGTGACTTTGACCTCCAGTTTTGTGCATTACATTGCTGCTGCTCTTGTTTGCAGGCTGTGGTGTTGTTGAATTGGCAGTTATAAGGTTCCAAAAATGATGATAGTTTTGTGAGCCACATGGCAGTCAGTAGTTTTGACCTACTTGTTCCTGCAGGTGAAATTGTGCTACACCAAATGCATCAATTAATTTTAGGGTTTGACTTGTTGGCTAGGGCAATGATGAATGATTTAAGTTATTAATTAAGGTCGATACGTTGGCGGGGTAACATTTGTTGCAGCCAAGGTATCGACCTTATTATTTGAGCCCCATCCACTATGGAGTCCCTTTCCATTTCCTTCTTTTTTCTCTCCCTTTCCATTCAAGTTGTATAAGGAGCACATCCTATTTTGTACCACATGTAAGGGTGAAGAGTTAGGTGGTTTGCTCTGAAAGACGAAGACCAAGTCCATATTGCAGTAAGACTACATAGATATCTGTTTGGACCACATTCAAGTTGTATAAGGAGCACATCCAATTTTTTACCACATTTAAGGGTGAAGAGTTAGGTGGTGTTGTTTGGAAGAATAAGAGCACGTCCATATTGCAATAAGACTATATAGATATCTCTTTTGACCACTTTTATGTTGTATACTCTTTGTCTTTCTGAGAGGGTCAACGGGTTGACGACCGGTTGGCAACATAAGTTGTAACCAAGAATTAATTAAGACTGCACAAATCCTCCAATAATGCAATGTTCAGTATTGGGCCCATGGTGGCTCCCATCCTATTAAATGAGCCTTTGGACCATGTGGAGGATTTGTCTTCCCAAATCTGATAGGATCATATCCTTTGGAATTTTGGCAGGACTTTGAAGACGAATATGACAGGCGTATGTGGGCTAATGTGAAAAGTTTGGCAGCCCATGTGGGGATGCTTGCCATGTGAAATGGAAATATAGAGAGAGAGGGCCACACCAACTTGTCTGCAAATGTAGTGTATAAATGTATGTAGTGTGAAAAGAACAAAAAGAGAGCAGAGAGAAGAGAGAAATAAGTTGTATCCCTTTGGGGTTTTTCCCCTCCAGTTATTATATTTCATTAATAAATATACCTTGATTATTCATGTCTGGAAAATTAAATATTTGTTGAATTTTATAACATATATACCTTTTCAGTTTACTGAGTAACCTAATTAAATACTACACTACTCTTTGTCTTTCAGTAGCTTTTTACATCATCCCCTGCCTTATTAATACAATTTGTTAACCGGGAAGCGAATAGGACTACAGGTAAACAATAAATAAAACAATGCCGATAAACCGGCTTCACAAATCAGCCTTCTTGCACACCCACCAGTGAAGCGCCAACAAAATCGCTTGTACGAACCCAAAAACAGTCAAAGTAGTTGATTAAATGACACACCATTTATTTTCCTATCCCTTCAACTGCCAATGGTGCATGTCATAAATTCTGCACAGTATGACCTGTGCAAACTTAGGTCACCCATGTACCATTCCAACTCAACAAACATTCACCAACCTTTCAACAAACCAACTGACATTACGAAATGCATACTTTTTTCAACTGCAATACCACATCCCCTTCAAGTTGAGCACATCATAATTCCTGAGTAGTTGCGAAAAACCTTTTAACTGGCCGGTTCAATAATTCATATACCAATATATATAACTAGTCCAAACAGAGGAGGGATGTGACTGCAAATAACATGGATCCAAACTTCCCATTTCGAAAAAACCTTCAAATTGGAGAGAGTTCTCGTAGAGGGCCAGCGGGACGAAAACCCGAAATCAATCGTTGGTCTTCCACAGGGTTTGATGAAGCACAACTTCATCGAAGAGTGGAGAGAGTCCTCACAACAGATGGGGTACTTGTGGAACGACCCATACAGTTGTCGCCTCCCCGACTGCCATCACCACCAACCCAAACAACCGAAACTTATACTATGACAAATAACCCCCGTTCCCGACTACGAAGACAGATTGACGGAGGTCACAATGACGGCCCTCCAGAAATTCAACTTCCCCGTTTGGATGATTGGTTGGCCCATCACAAAGCAACAACTCGTGATGATTTGCCAGTTATCCACATGCGCGGGTACCGCGGGGTGATGTCGCGCAACTCATTTCGGAAATGGCGCAGGCCTAGTACGGAACCACCACCGGCGGCGGTAGGTCGACATGAAGATCAACGCCGCCTCCCGAGATTAGACTACACCCTTGGTTTATACGACAGGCGGGGGAAACGAACGTTTATCGAGCCTACATTGCAGTATGATGCAACTGAAGATTCATTTTTCATACTAGATTGGAACCAATCTTCGTTTGAGGGTGATGCTGCTGCGGTACTTACCTGGCCTCTAATGTTTGAACGGAGGAACAAGTTGGAGGCAAAATGTCGTAAGTACCTACTACAAGTGCCTAAAGCACGATCTGCAGAAATGATAGATGGGCGAAAGCCAAACCGTCTCCACGACGACGTTTGCGAAAGGCTGGAGTTGGAGATTAATGCTATGTGCAAGCGACTAATTCGTCAAGGATTGATAATAAAGGCTGTGCGGGCTGCTGAAAGGGACAGCTCAGACCCATATGAAACAATTAAAGCAATAAAGAGGGATCCACAATACGCAACCGATAACGAACTGTCAGATTATCCCGATGACGAATAGGCACTGAAGAGTTAGGATTATGTATTTTGGTGGGCCATTACGCTCAACTTATTATGTACGGGGTACGTAGTTTGTTGCCGTATTCGGTTTAAATTATTACGTCCGGATTACGTATTATGTTTCATAAAATTTCGTTGACAGCAATCTGATTATGTATTTTTGTTGGATTTTTCCGTCTCCACAATTGGACCTATCCTCCGTTCAACCTCAAGTTTATTTTTCGGCAAATTCCATCTTCTTAAAAGACTACACTTTAAATCTCTGTGGAGCACATGTTTGTTGTATACAGAGCACATCATATTTTTGGCAACGGTGCAAAGTTAGGTGGTCGTTCTTTAACGACAAAGACCAACTCCATATTGAAAAACGAGTAGACATTATTTCTTTGTACACCACATTCTACATTTAGATATAGCACGTGCAATTTGTGGCCAACTCGTAAGCGTTGATCGTTAGTTGGTGGTACTTTCAAGACGAAGACATTTGCAATAACACTACATCATATACATCGATGGACCACATTATATTTGTATAACAAGCACTTCCTTTTTTTGGCCAAGTGATGAGGGTGAGAAGTTAGGTGGTCGTTCTTTGAAAGATGAAGACCAAGTCCATATTGGAATAAGAGTACATTAGATTCCTGTTTAGACCACATTCAATTTGTGTAACCAGCACATCCTTTTTTGGCCAAGTGATGAGGGTGAAAAGTTAGGTGGTCGTTATTTGAAATAGGAAGACCATGTCCACATTGGAAAAAGCCTAAATTACATATGTCTAAACACCACATTTAATTTGTATAAAGAGCACATCCTGTTTTTTGCGAAGTGAAAGTTAGGTGGTCGTTCTTTGAAATTGGAAGACCAAGTCTATATTGCAAGAGGATAACATTATATATCTCTGAAGACCATATTGGCCTTGTATAAAGAGCACATCCTGTTTTTGGCCAAGTGAAAGTTAGGTCGATCTTTGAAATTCGAAGACCAACTACATATTGCAAGAAGACTATATTATATATCTATTAAGACCACATTGAAGTTGTATAAAGACCACATCCTATTTTTGACCAAGTGACAGTTAGGTGGTCGTTCTTTGAAATTGGAAGACCAAGTCTATATTGCAAGATGAGTACACTATATATCTCTGAAGACCATATTAACCTTGTATAAAGAGCACATCCTGTGTTCGGCCAAGTGAAAGTTAGGTCGATCTTTGAAATTCGAAGACCAACTGCATATTGCAAGAAGACTATATTATATATCTATTAAGACCACATTAAAGTTGTATAAAGACCACATCCTGTTTTTGGCCAAGTGACAGTTAGGTGGTCGTTCTTTGAAATTGGAAGACCAAGTCTATATTGCAAGAGGAGTACATTATATATCTCTGAAGACCATATCGATCTTGTATAAAGAGCACATCCTGTTATATTGCAAGTGAAAGTTAGGTCGTTCTTTGAAATTCGAAGACCAATTGCATATTGCAAGAAGACTATATTACATATCTATTAAGACCATATTGACGTTGTATAAAGAGCATATCCTATTTTTGGCCAAGTGACAGGTGGTCGTTCTTTGAAATCGGAAGACCATGTCTATATTGAAAGAGGAGTATATTATATATCTCTGAAGACCATATTGATCTTGTATAAAGAGCATATCCTGTTTTTGGCCAAGTGAAAGGTCGTTCTTTGAAATTCGAAGACCGACTGCATATTGCAAGAAGACTATATTATATATCTATTAAGACCATATTGAAGTTGTATAAAGAGCATATCCTGTTTTTGGCCAAGTGAAAGTCAGGTGGTCGCTCATTGAAACTAGAAGACCAAGTCGATATTGCAAGAAGACTATATTATATATCTCTCACGACCACATTGAGTTTGTATGAAGAGCACATCATACTGTTTTTGGCCAAGTGACAGTCAGGTGGTCGTTGTTTGAAATTAGAAGACCAAGTCTATATTGCAAGAACACTATATTATGTATCTCTCAAGAGCATATTGATTGTGTATAAAGAGCATATCCTGTTTTTGCCCAAGTGAAAGTTAGGTCGTTATTTGAAATTCGAGGACGAAGTCCATATTTGAAGAAGACTACACTATATATCTCTTTGGACCATATTTATTTAGTATGAAGACCACATTTTATTTTTCGGCAACTGACGAGGCTGGAAAGTTAGGTGGTCCTTTTTTGAAAGACGAAGCCCAAGTTCGTATTGCAAGAAGACTACATTACATATCTCTTTCAACCATATTTAATTTGACTATAGAGCTCATTTTATTTTTGGCCACGTGATGAGGGTGGAATGTTAGGTGGTCGTTCTTTGAAAGACGAAGACCAAGTCCATCCTGGAATAAGACTACATTATTTATGTATTTGGACCACATTTATTTTGTATAAAGAGCACGTCCTTCTGTAGTCATGTGGTAAGCGTGGAAAGTTAGGTGTGTACTGATAATTGGATTGTGCACTGTTGGGGTGTACAATATAATTGGTGAAGGTACTGTTAAAGTAGTTAAAGGTGTAGGTTTGATAGTGATATGTGTATGACAAACGTGGTGTATTAAGTTTGGGTTTTAATAGGCTTTATTAGGCTAGGCTTACTTTAGTACGAAAGTCTATAGTCGTCTGGCATAGCCAATTATATGTATATACTGGATGGCATGATGTAAAACCCAATCCGAACCCGAGTATAGATATATATATTTTTCTATGTATATATCTACAAAATATTTCCTTGTTTTCATATAATCGGATGGGGTTTAACCCGATCCGATTTAACCCAATCCGAATCGAATCCAATTTTCGCTTATTATATTTTATGTCTTCCTAAATAATAAAGGCAAATGATATTGATATGCATGCAACGGAGTCAATGAAATTGAATGCTGAGTAAGTGTTTTCTGTACTTTTAATGGTCTATGGCATATAACCTGTCGGTTTGACAATGTTGGAAGATAGGTAGTTCAACCCCAACTTTCTTTGGTCCACGAAAAGAGCAAGTTAAATAATCTTGAAGAGCTTATATTGCATGCAACAAGACCAACATGTTAATAGGGAAACACTATGTCATATGTGGGGACTGGACATTTTCCTACCCCTTGTCCTATATTAATGGGATGGTCGGTCCAATGGGACAACATAATCAATGCATTGCAGACAGCACATCCCATATTAATGATATTCCAACCATATTCATGATAGATTGGTGGAATGGTCTATTGCTTTCAACCACCATTACCTGTTCCTCATAAAGGATAACTCAAGAAACGAAGACTACTATTCTCCTTATATTTTCTTCAGCTATAAATTAATCACACCTACCTCATAACTCATCAAACAAAGCAATGCCTAGACAAGGACATCCCCCAATTTCCCATCACGACATTGGTACAAGTGCGCCATTACAGATTGACATAATTCCAGGGGTCCATGATGCGCACCTGATTACCTTGAATTACACTTTCAAGGAGCTTCACATGGTGCTAGAACTAGCACCAGAATGGAACGGAGGCAGGTGGCATAGGATGAAAATGGCGACCCAAAAATCAAAAGAACAAGCCGATGCTGATCTCCGCTCGATGCTCCAGTGGGGAAATGATGCCACGTTGCCGGACATTCCAGACAATCCTAGTATGCAAATTATGGTATGGGATTGTTGTGGGTGCACAGCAAAGGAAATCATTCGCACGGTTCGTGCATTTGTATGTGTTCACGACCCAGACATTGTTGTGCTTGTAGGGGCGCCCAACATTGAACAGCGGCATAAGAAGTTTGGTCCCTTAGGTCACATGCGATTTACCAGCGTTCACTCCATGGGCGGCGGAAGCCATGGAGATGTTTTACTCGCATACAAGAGCTACAGCTTTGAAATGGAGCCTCATTGGCATGATGGCAATGGGTTCGATGCTGTTATCAATCACACAGCCTACGCCTAGTTCATCAGCCAAGTGCTACCTTAGGTTGAAAGAAACGGAACTGATTAGGAAAGACTCCTGTCTAGTTAGGTGGAGGTTATGTTAAATTGTTGTACATCTTAACCATCGTGCTTCCCAATCGAATATTAGTCATGTTTGGTCCTCTTCTTAATAGTTCATATTACTCAATTTTTTACATTGTTATGTCCTTACCAGTTGGAACCAACTCATTGTTTCTCCATTTCAGTGGTTTTTGGATAAACCACCTTCAAATACGGAAAAACCCAGACCGAATATACTTCCTACCAGGGGCATATCCCATGAGGATCTTGCAAAAAAATAACAAAATACATTAAATATGTCTTTGGCATGTCAGAAGTGTGAACAATTATGTGGTGCTTATTAGAAGACCGCGACCAAGTCCATATTGGTAGAAGACTAAACTATATATCTGTGTGGACCACATAGTTATTGTATAAAGACCACGTTCTGCTGTTCAAGAATACGTCATATTGCTAAAGAATGTTTGAATCCCCTCTAGAGAGAGGGAAAGGAAACACACAACAAAAGTGTAATTGTGTACACCAGATTTACATAAAGCATTAATAAGAAAATATTTGGGTTTGACGAAGGGACCACTTCAATGCACGCCAACTTGCAGATTACTAAAATGCATGCACCTTAACAACATTGACATTGAAAAGATGATATAAGGTTCCAAACATAACAGGTCCATGAAACTGGACTGCACACAAGCAATTGTGGAATGTCTGTGTGCAATATCAGTATTAAACACATTGGAGCAGGAGGACCATGGGTGGGCTTACCACACAAGCAGTACACATTAGCACTGGAAGTGGAAAAATGTATGACACTGGAATTTAACGATGGCCCCTAATACCACAACTTCTGAACATATAGAACTAGATGAAATTATACAACAAAACCCAAGCCATCAGTACAGACAAGATTATGAATGCCATCAACCAACTTTTTTTCCCACGTTGCAGTAACGATGGCCACCACAGATGCAGTAACGCAAGCCATCACAGATGCATTACATTGCATTATCATAAGAACCTAATAAGAAGAAGTGTCTTCCAGTCAACTAAACCCAAAGTCAGACAACAGAAGTACATTTTATTGCATTCAAATAAAAAGTACAACTTCGAATGCATGCCACGAATATACCAATGGTTTAAATGAAAGTACCATATAGAGTGGTTTACATAATCATAAAAATAGTTTGAACAAAGTATTGGTCGAACGATCATTCCAGCAAAGGAGACTTGCACGTGGTTCTATTGTGTCCAGGCTCGTGGCAAAGTCCACAAAAAATTGTTTGCTTGTCTTGAAATTGGGACTCAATCCTCTTTTTCTTCGGGCGCCCGGCTGGTCGCTTTGCAATGGGGGGCAGCAATGCTGCCATGGGTGTACAAGACGATGTACCTATATCAAGTACATCGCAACCAGACTCAATCTCGTTCACGTGTGGAACCATATCAGTAGAAGAGGGCATGTCATGGAGAGGAACAGGAGACATTACAGTCGTGTATATAGTGAGTTGTGCCTCCACCCTAAACAAAGGGTCCACTAGGTTATATATATTGTATGGGGTACCCTGTATCGCTCGCACCACATGCTTGCAAGGGATTCCTGACATCTGCCATAACAAGCAGGTGCACGTTCGAGAGTGGAGCTTCACCGCATGAGATTTCCAGTCACCGTTGTGCACGAGGAACTCCGTAGGAGAAGTTTGCCGGCAAGTCAAACACTGAGATTTGAACTGAATTTCCCGAATCTTTTTTTCAATGTTATTCCCAACTGGCAAGGGATGCCATTTAGTGACCTCCATCTTCCTCCTAAATAACAGGTCAGAAGTTATGGTCACGTGGCCCTTCATGAATTGAATGATGTCCAAGTCTCTCAAATTTAATATCCAATTGTTGAAGCTTTCAGCAATATTCTTATACAATTTGTTCCACCTCCGGTGCATGAAAAAGGCATTAGACCAGTGTTGTGGACCATTGTCTTCGACCCACTTTGCCAACTCAGGTGACAGAGCAAATAATTTGGTCATGTACACACCATAGAGTCGCTGATCTCTTGCATACGCAATTTTTGTGAAAAGGTCCAATGCGGAACTCTTTGGGTTCCCCCTCAATCCTTTCCCGTTGGCAAACTTACTAAAATTCTCTTTCACGTGGCGAACACACCATGCGTTAACTTCCTCGCCAAACACCTCCTTCACTGCCCTTAACAACGAATTGTTGCGGTCAGTGACTAACACAACTGCTTTATCCCCAACAGTTTCCTTCAAATTCTGCATGAACCATAGCCAATCCTCATAGTTCTCAGATGAAACAACAGCATATGCAACGGGGAACAACTGATCATTCGCATCATATGCCACTGCGGGCAAGCAACTACCTCGATAAGGACCAGTCAAAAAACAGGCATCGATAAACAACATGGGTCGACATCCCGACAAGAAGCCCATAATGCTACAACCATAAGCGACAAAAAGTTGGCTGAACTTGCCACCCACATTCGAAGTCCAAACTGCCCTTGTGTTAGGAATCGATTCTATAAGGCGTTCACACATCCACGGCACTAAGTGATACGTCATAGGAATTGGCCCACTTATCAATTTACGGGCGCGTTCCTTAGTCCTCCATCCCTGCGAGTAAGTTAGGGGACTATGGAACGCTAACTCATAGTCCTTGCATATGGTCCTCGGGAGGAGCTCGGGCTGCACAAGTAGTTTGTCCTTGAAAATCATACCCATCTCTTTTGCCCGAATCCTTGGTTTGTAAGAAGCCGTGTCATGTGCAGTGTGCAAATGTTCGTTGTTCAGCTTGATCACTCTAATAAGTTCGGACTTGCCTTGCGCTCTAGCCGTTAGCTTCCATGGACAACCCTCAATGACGCAAACCAACCTATAATATGCACGACTATTGTCCAAATATTTGAATGTGAACTTGTTCAAGGCGAAAAATAGAATAACAGCCTTCTTAAACAGGCTAGGGTTGTCAAACATTTGGCCGTCCCCAGTTAGGATGTCTTCACCTCGTTGTTGGGAGTATGGGACCAAACCCATTTCGTGGCAAACGGCCAAGGTACCATCACCATGCGAACAAGTTCCTCCACCAGCTGTGGAAGGGCTGGTACTTAACAAGTTTGACTCCCTACAGAAGGAATGCAAACAAAACACGTCAATCAAATAAAAAAATACACTTGTCCAAATCTTTCTATATCTCTCTATATAGTTAGGAAATTTGAAGACCAAGTCCATACCTGCTGCTTATGTTGCAAGGCAAGGGGGTAACAGTCTCTTCTTGTACATAAATGTCAACCTCATCATCGTTTAAATGGAACAACATACGAACCCCATCTTCATCCCTAATACGCAAATGCTTTGACTTGTCCCTAGAAGTACTATAAAATAAAGTCTTCCCATCGTGGCTAATATCCATACGGGAGCAAACTTTTCTAACGAACTCGTCAAATGATATGCCCTCTTCGATGACTGTGGCTTCGGAAACACCACCCGAATATTTACCTAACACACCATCGGCATTGACCATGCGCTCACCACCGGCATAACAAAAGCACATCATCTTCTTTTGAGGAGTCGTCGACATGGCTGCACAACCATATTCCGGTTTCATGATATAAGTACTAGACAATTGATACTCTATGGCATGATACAAGGTTATTTATGGACATTAATGTGAATTTGACAAAAATTGGGTACTTAATACATAAATTGAGTATTAGTTGGTGGTACTTTGAAGACAAAGACCAAGTCCATATCGATAAAAGACTACACTCTATGTTTGTGTAGAGCACATGTTTAATGTATAACGACCACGTCAACTGTAGCAAATCCGATAGGGTTGGACACCTGGGTTCTTGCATGATCAAAGTAAAACAAGTTTCGTACAAAGTCAGACAACATGTAGTAAACGATGCTTGCTAATAAATGACACGGTTAAATAGTCCACCTACCCTAATCCTACCACTGATTAATTGGGCATTGCAAAGTGAGAGAACATGTTTAATGACACAGAAGTGTACCTCATAGGCGTTGGTAATCTCCTTAAATTTTTGTTCTGCTCCAGGTTCTCTGCAGGAAAAGAACACTTTTTATCAGACCAGCTTACGTGAAGAACTGAAATGCAATACAAACGGGGAGTGAAATATGCCATGTGAACGTGACAAACGAACTAGTGAATAAGCAGATTGGAAGAGGCGCAATTTAGGGACTCAGAATAACACCTTTGAAGGCATTATTCACAAAATTTATACACTATCAACACCTTGACCCCAATCCTTGTTGTCCACTTAGGCCTTCCAATCGAATCTTACCATTATGACATTGTGTTATCTCTCTTCAGCTAGCCCTCACTCTCTCACTTTGAAACAAAGGTGTATCAGCAAAAAGAGGAGGAATACAACTTAAGAAGCATCAGACACTTCTGATGTTTTACGAGAATAGTCACATCTATGGTCGTATTGCCGTCAGGAAAATGAGAAAAGAATATTGCTATCAGGAATGCTCGTACTTAGAAAAGCCAAACTTTGCTATCAGCAAGTGGTAGAAAGGCCCGGTCCAATAAATCAGGAGGCAAAAATACACCAAGGCAGCAAGGCTACTTATTAAAAAAACGGGAGACCAAAATTTAGCAGAACTAAGCCAACTAATGGTACATGTATGCATGAACTGGTAGGACTTCAGCTCTAAATAATAACTGAAAACATCGTCAATCGCATGGCCACTAGGTTGGTGATGTTCAGTGGTTGTATTTTTGTAAGGGGTTGTCTGAGCTTATCCATAAATTAGCGAAGCTTACAACAGTCACAAAAGTAAATAATCAGCAAAAATAGGCAAGAATCAGGCATGGGCAATTCTAGGATTACTTCCCAGGGTATTTCATTACCAAGAGACCGTAAATATGTAATTAGTTTGTCAACAAAACCTCATGGATAGGTTCTTTTCTCGTAGCAATCACTAACTCGTACTTCTGAAGACAATGAAGATGAAGAATTTTACTGAACAAAAGCCGAACGTATTATACTTTTCATGTTAGGCGGGAGAACACAGTGGAATAAGGGAATTGAGAAAAAGGAAAAACGAAACCACTAACCACATGATTGGAAGAAGGAAAAACAGAGAGGAGAGGACAGCTAAGACATCTGGAGAAGAGAGGAAAGTATGGCGAAAAGTGAATAGAGACATCCTCCCTCTCTTTCTCTATTCTCCTTGTTCGTCAGGTACATGAGAAATGCAAATGGCAACCGAGAGGGGAGAGTGCATGGAGACATGGAAAGAATGCCCTTTCTCTTTGTCTTGTTTGGAGTAAGAATCAGGGTATGTTTCTCGTTTCCTAGGAATTGAATATGGAGGTTCAATATTTAAGTCCAGATAAAGTAAGAACTTGCAATTGGAGACAAGGTGAGTCATGTGAACATAGAAAAAGAAAACAAAAGAAAAATAATACTAACAGACAGGGGAAGCAAAATTTGGAACTGTAAGAGCTGACAATAATATGTGCAAGCAAGTGATGTCTGAAGCAAATGATTAAAACAGAGGTCTGAAGCAGAGAATGTTGGGACAGTTTGCATCCCCAATTACAACAAGAGCATAACACCCGTCGTCATCTACGATTACATAGGGAATTAAACCACCTATCTTTTGTGCAGATGACAGGATACGGTATGATAGATAAATTTCCAACCAAAACTGGCTAGAGCCATAGCTTCGCGAAAGATGACTGAAAAGTGCTGAAAGTGAAGAATTCACTTTCAGCAGGCCCTCTAGCATCACATCTAATGCAATAAATGGACGTAGATTTTGCCACGAGCAACTTCCGAAAGGGCTGGCACTATAGGCGAGTAAAGCTTGAAATCATATTTAGCTAGTAAAGGCCATATAAAAAATGGAAACTGACAGCTGATAAATGGGAAGCCAAAATGGTTAATAGCAAATTGTCCAAGTTTATCAGTCATTAAAAACAATCATAAGCTATTGAATGTACCATAGGGTAGTACTGGCTTTTCTGCAGATACTGTATAGACACATAGCGAAACACAAGGAACCAAAACATAAACAGAAATAAGTTAGATTGGAAGCAATAAAATTTGTAAGCAGATTGTCAATCACATCATCATGCACTAACATTCATCCCTTGATAAAAATTGAATGACAACAACTAATGACTAGAAGGGCAAACGGCCAATTAGCACACAAAATATTCAGATAAGGATGCACATAAAATTTCCATGACACAAATGAAAATCGATTCGGTAATGAAGAATCTAGAGAACAAGGATGAAGTGTATTCACCACTTTTGATTCCTGATTTGGTTGCAAATTTTTTGACCCCAACAACAGCATATAAATCCTGTGTGACAATAAGTTAGTACTATAAGCATATACAATAATGAAGGAAAGAGTAGAAGTAACTCCGAAGCTAAAATTAAAATAGGAAACTCACGCTCTCAGCTCTAAGAATCAGGCTGGCTCCCCTGGTATGACTTGGTACTGAAGATGGCAACGTATTTAAGAGTCCATGAAAGGAATCTTCAGAAGACTTGGTTGCACTAGGTGAAGCCAATGCTCTTATCTTGGTTGAGAGACTGCACAAAAAATGGTAATGCACAAAACGTGAATCCAATATAAAACATGTGACTCTCATGGATAACCAATATGCATGGTAGAAAATGTCATTATCCACAACACGCCTAATTGTTTACCGCTGCAAATTGGGTACGAACACAAATCTTCGAACCTTTCAAAAGACAGCTCAATTTCATTTGCAGGTAGAATTCAGATGAAGTTCTCTTTAATTCTATGACGAAAATTACAAGTAGTACCCATACAACTTGACCAAGAAACAGTAAGTTATACAAGCCAAACGACAAAAACTGCGTTCGACTTATTGGGAGATGAAGTGCACCGAGCATCAAATTCATATCTTCCTATAATTTTCCTTCTTTTCATCTATCTCACAGGAAATCAATCACATTGCTAAAAAACACAAGTGTCCTCGTTTTGGGGCTTTGAAAGAAGAATAATGTGGGCTGTAAAATCACTTTCATATGAACAAACATAATCAATCACTACCATCATGATCCCCTTTTCAATCATTACTACACGAACAGTTTGTGCTGATGTTTAGGTATTAATTTGACAAAAATTGGGTGCTCAATACATAAAATCGGTATTAGTTGGTGGTTCTTTGAAGACAAATACCAAGTCCATATTGCTAAAACAAGAATGTCAATTGTTTGTGTGGACCACATGTTTGTTGTATAACGACCACGTCAACTCTAGCTAATCCGGTAGGGTTTGACACAGTTGAATTACAACAAATGAAACCGATAGGTTAGCCTTGTGTTGGTAATAGATGTTGACATAGATGAACATCGGACATAAACCATGTAAGAAGTGAGCAACTAATTACTCCTAGTCTTTAATACTATATAGAGGACAGACAAACAAATTCTGTTTACAGTTAAGACAACAAAATGAGGCTATCTATTCCCCGACATGTAAAAAATGCATAAATTTGTAACACAAGTTATTCAAGTAATTGAGCATCTTGGCATCAAAGAATCTTTAGTTGGAAATCCAGGGCAAACTGGTCTTTCAACTGACCAGCGCAACAGATTAACAAATGCAGTGGAGCTTGTTTTCAATCCCTCCATAATGTTCATGGATGAGGCTACATCAGGTTAAGATGCTCAAGCATCAGCAATAGTCATGGGCACACTGACGAATAAAGTAGGTACAGGAAGGACAACGGTTTGCAGTATTCATCAACGAAGCGTTGATATTTTTGAGGCGTTCGATGAGATAAGATACAGATCCAACTAAGCAAATTTAAGGCTAAGTAGCTTCGAAAACCGGAAACGTATGATTAACATATTACAGTTCACAAACATAAACATTCCCTCCCATCAACCAAACACTGTCTCTTGTTATTTGAGCTTATTACAGAACAGGGCATAATGCATTCTAGTGCCTATAGTCAATGACAGAGAACCTTGAGGATCCAATGCAGTGGTTAGACGTATGCCAACCACAATTAGTCGACCCAACTCAACAACATATTGAACATGTATACATCGTGTGCTTTTCCCCTATGCGATACGATTACACTTTTCCTGTTGAGCTCATGGTACAACTTACTCATGATTGAGAAACATTAGTTCAAAAAAGGCTTACCGTTTTCTGGTTTGGTTACATGAGACCCACAACACAGCTCGCCTATCTACAGATTATTAATTTGTTATAACTGTACTTATAAGATACTTTCTCACTACATTAACCAACTTTTAGCGGACCCCAAAGGGTTGGGGATGTAATGCTTGGTTTGATTTGGTAATTAACGGTTTATTCTGATAGTATTCAAACCAGGCTTCTTGCATGAACAAACTAAATCAAGTTTCTTTCATTTCACCAGCTGGTACGTAAGAATTGAGATCACGGTGCCCAACTACTGTGTGTCCTCATATCTTTAGTTTTCGCAACACTACAATACCATGTAGTCAGTGCTTATCTGGACAATACATGTACATCCCACCGAAAAGAGGACTGACCACTTTATAAACCCTTCAGAAACAAATGTTTCTTTCAGTACCCTAAGCTCCTCAGCTAAGCTACGCTGGTGTAAAAGATTTCATTTTTTGAGCTCCAGTTGACCAATATTATGACTTGTACCATTACTTGGATGGTACAAGATACAAGGTTTTACGTAAGCAATATATTGAATGCAAAGTGCAAACGATTCTATTGACAAGGAGAGGACAAATATAAATGCCAACAAAAACATATATATATCATACAGAAATTCAGTACTAAATATTTTCTTCACATATTACATATAACAACCAGCTTAATTGTCTCCATAATCAGGTTTCATAACATATTCTACTTACAAAAAGGGACCACTTAGTAGTCCCGCTTTACAAACTTCTAAACCCAAAGCATACGACCCTTCATTCAACGAGCCCTTCCCAAATACTTTTTCTCAAACCCACGTCCAGTTCAGATCATTTCAAAAATGATGACCACCAAAATGGAACATGCAACCCACGCTCCCCACATCATTCCAGTGGTTTTCCACACCTTGGCCTCCAAATCATTAATCTTTTTCTCCATTTCTTTCATCTTCCTCTTATACTCCTTACATTTGGTCTCTTGTTCCTTACACTTAAATTCACTTTTGTCCATCTTGCTCTCATATTCCTCCATCATTCTCTCATTTTCCTCAATACGCCGATGGAGTGATCTTGTGTCCCTTTCAGATAGGCGAACCACTTTCTCTTGGTCACCTATCTCACCATCCAACCACTCGAAGAAGTCGCAGTGTGGAGCATTCCTCTTTGGCGCACCAGGAACCCAAAAAGGGCAGCCAAAGAACCTCCTACCTGGATTTTTTTCAGTCCAAGAGGTGTGCAATACCGCTTCCTTCCCGTGGTTGCATAGTCGTATCCTCAATGGACTTGGAGTACCACTATTTGAACTACACGCCATGACTCCCCTACCATTCACAAAAATGACTAAGTATGAGAATAATCTAATTCTTCAAGTTCCAAACAATATTCCAATTCATCATCAATACTATTTTCAGATGAGTTAAACTATGCAAGTCAACTGAAGAACCATGGTTTGTTCCTTCAAAGGAGTACCAATTAAAGTTAAAAATCAACGAAAAAAAACACAAGTGTGTGGACCCGATACAAACACAGTTTCTTTTAATAATGCGTGAAAATCATTTCATCCAACTGTTGATTCAGCTTTGTCCTCTTTCCATTAAAGTGCCCATAGTTTTAGACTTAATTACAAATATGGCATTACATTAAAGGCCCAAAATTTGGCCCCCATCTCCTACGTACAGCCTCTCTGTCTCACAAACAATGTACTCTCCCTTCCGATATGTCTCACTGTACAGTGACATAACACCACTGTTCCCCCTATTCAAATGTCTACTTTCTCTCGGTTTCAAGGGTTCAGTATGAGTTTTGTGTTCGGATGCAACTTACGAAAATTAGATTCAGTCATGAGTTGAACGCAGGTTAGCAAGAAATGCAATGAGGTTTGGGTATTTTTCATTTCAACGCAGCTAAACAAGCGGCATTGTGAGGGAAGACGGAAAGTGCTCTTCGGATGTCCGACCACCAACTTGTCATTCCATCCTCCTCTATCACCACCACCAGTTCATCGACCCTCACCGCAACTCATTTGCGACTGATATATTCCCATTTTGGGCCCTCTTCCCTCTCTGCTTTTGCTCACAGTTCATACCTAGCTGAGAAGGCATGCTTTTGCGTACAACGTATTTGTGAAAATGCATGTTCAGGAGATTCAAACAAAGGGGAGGGGAAATTATATATTTCCAGACTCCGTACTCAATTTCATCCCCATTTGTTCCAATGTCCTTTCTAATTTTGCCAATTGCACGCCAATTTCTACTGTTTCCATGTTATTTTAGGTTAGGATTCGTGAAATACATTCCAATACAATAGCAAGACCAAACTCAGTCATCAATCAAAACCCAAAAATCTTTTCCACTTCTAGTTCAATACAACACAAGACAAATCAAAGACTGTAACTAAAGGTGAACAAAACTACCATGATTTAAGCTTCGGCATGATTTTTTTCCCCAGCTCGACAACAAGAATTTTAATAATGAGAACACACGGTCAACATGCCCTAATTTCTTCTACGATATAGATTGCAATGTCCTTTTTCCAAACTTAATCAAATAGCTACCAGGTTTTTGGGTTTGAGGTGAAATGTGAATATGGACCACATACATGTTCTGTAAAGACAAAATCACCCAATCATAAATATCAAAACTCTATACCGATCATGGAAACCAACAACTCTGTTCAGATCAGGAGGTTTTTTACTTGCACGTAAAATGTGAATACAGACCACATACATGTTCTGTAAATACAAAATCACCTAATCATAAACATCAAAACTCTATACCAACCATGGAAACGAAAATCTCTGTTCAGATCAGGAGGTTTTTTTGTTGCAGGTGAAATGTGAATCAGACCACATACATGTTCTGTAAGGACAAAATCACCTAATCCTAAAGATCAAAACTCTATACCAACCATGGAAACCATAAAATCTGTTCTGATCAGGTAGTTACACATTATTTGTAAACACACCCTCATGCCACACAACAATATGCACTAAACAGAGAGTACAACATAACAAAATCAAACACAATGACCTAAATATGGACATAATACAGCAAACTCACCAACTCAACCAACGTAGCTTCTGTCAAACCTTCACTCAGGGTTCACACAACAATGTGGCCCAATATCTGCATAAAACAACCAAAAATTTGTCTCAATGTCTGGATACTGCCAGTCTATGTGTGTGTGAGAGAGAGGGGGGGTTTGGAGTGAGGTTTTGTCCGCACACACACAGCACACACACGCACCTATGGGGGTTTTGTCTGTGTTATTTCACAGAACACACACAGCCCACACACGCACATACGAGAGTGAGAGAGAGAGAGAGAGAGACATAGATAGGAAATAGAGAGCGAGAGCGAGAGAGAGAGAGAGACCAACCTGGAGAGAGAGGGTCGAGAGCTGCTGAGGGATGAGGGAAACGCTTCAAGCAGAAAGCGATGGATTTGGGAGGGAATGAAAATTAGGGCATTTTACAGATAATATATGGGAGGGTATAGTTGTCTTTTCAACCAGGCCTACCATGTTTTGGTGAATATTTCTCCTCATGTCATGGCTGTGGTAATTTTAAGACCTCATACCATGGGGTGGTGATTATTCCCGGTCAAAGCCGCCTGCCGGTAATTTTCCCTATAGGAAGCAGGTTGCCATTTCATTTGAACGTGGGAACAGTTATGGACACTTGGCATTTTGGTGTTGCAGGGGAAGTTTATTGAAGGCTTACTATCAGACTCTTGTCCCACATTTTGCTAGTGAGCCTTTGATTGCAAAGCCGATGAATCTTCTTTGATACAAAGTGGATCCGTTATTTTGGATCATGGACAGTTGGCATCAGATACGGGAGGCCCGAGAACTGTCATTCAGCTTATAAATATGAGAATTCAAGAAGAAAAAAGGGTTCCAATACCATAAAGTCCAGCGCTTATGAAACTCAAACTTTCACCGAAGTTTGTTTTATCTTTCCTTTTCCAATTGTCTCAATCTAAGTATTTTTATCTTTTCATTGTACGCCAATTATATTCTTCCGTTATAATAAAATTCTTTTTATGTACTTTTTCTCACGCAGTTGAAAAATTCTAAGTCCATTTCATTGTGGCAAACCACGAACCTCATTGTGGCCTTATCCTTTGGGTCACACGCAATGCATTACATACGAAGTTCGATCAAGGCGCTCATGCCTTTCATACGTTAGACGCCGACAAGTCCTGGTACGCCCGAGCTCATACCACACATGCCATAGATTTTTCGCTCACGCTTACGCAGCGAAAAAGTGGGAAATAGGAACCCAATCGCGTGCATCCAAAATACTTTTGGACGGTCCGGATTGAAAACCAATTATGACCGGTAACAATTAATTGTGACTGGTCAAAATTTAAAACGAATCGCAACCATTAATTATGTGAATAGACAGTTGTGATTACGCTTTGTTCACGAAGCCTCCATAAATAAGTTTCTCTTGTTACTCCATTTGCGAATCACTGATCAGGGCCGCAGCTATAATGGGAAAGGAAATCCTAGCCCTAGGCCTAGGGTACGTAGTTCTAGCTTGGTGTTATTATCAATTCCTCCCACCTCAACCACACCCCCTCAAATACAGGTGCGGCCCGTTCCAGTGGGACCCACCTGTATGTATGGGGGTGCGGCTAAGATGTGCCAAACTTGATGTGGTTGTAGCATTTTTGTTAAAAACCCTCCAATATCTCATCCATCTTCCTTTCTTTCCAGTTTCCACCATCATCTTTTTTTTTTCTTCCACCTAGACCTAGTACGTACTAACTATCCCATCTCCTAAAATAAAATTCATAATATATTTACACACTCTCATGCATATCACACGTGGCCATTTGAAATTGAAAACCAGCTTACTTCTCCAGGTCCATATTCCTCATAGGAGTATATTTCTAGTTCTTTTTTTATCAAGGAAAAGGAACCCCCTCAAACATCTCATCCTCCTCCCTCTTTCCACCTGTCCAAAGAAAGAAAAAAAAAAAAAAAACCCCAAACCGCTGTATTAACTAATTTTTTTCCTTTTTATTTTGTATTAGGATTTATTTGTGTGGGTAAAATAGCTTGAAATAGAAAAAAGGATAACCAGATATACAGCCTACAAAGGGCATATCCCAGGAGGTAAAGAAAAAGAAAACAAAAAGAATAAGAAAATTGACTACGCCAAATGGCTACAAGGCTAGATGAGGAGCGATGTTTCCAATCCATATTGTAAGAGGGAAGGAAAACAACGTCTATTGATAGCAACAAAGTAGACTACGCCCAAGTAAGGCACTTTGAAGTGCAATCCTTTAGAGTTGATCAAAACAATTAGAAGTGCAATCCTTTAGATTTGATCAAAATAGACTACTCATTGCACATGAACCATTGGCAGCACATCTTAGCTGCCATTACAGCACCAAACAAACAGCAACAGCAGCAGCTACTGAACCTGTTTTGCTACTCGACTGAAGTATAGACAGGAAGCAACCAGAAGTAGATAGCATTCAGATTAATAGCAAAACCGCAACATCTCTAATACAGAGCAGAACAGAGCAGTAGCAGAACTGAAACAAGTCAGCAGAATAGAGGCTGCAAAGGCTCCTCTATGATCTCTGATACAGAGCAGAACAGCAGAACAGAGGCTGCAAAGGCTCCTCCATGACAGAGCAGTAGCAGATCTTAACAGGCAGCTACATGATAGATGAGAAGCAACTACTACTAGCTATAATTCAGAAGATATCTAGGGACATGCCCCGTAAGAAAGCTTAAACAACCCAAGGGACAACCCCCCACGGGTAGGTACAAAACAAAGGGATAAACCCCCAATCACACAACTACTGAAAACAAAGTACCAATGGTACACTATGGTTAACACTGAGGGATGCACCATTGAATCTGTACCAGCCAAGTATACTACATACAAAGCATTGAGAAAAGAGACAAAACATGCCTACAAATACCAGAACAACAGATCAAGAGGTATGATATGACCACAATGTATATTAGCGGACACCATACTGTACTGAATTATGTATCAATACTGTACTGAACAGACTGCAGCAGTAAACAGCATGACGCGTACAAAAGCCAACAAAAATAGCCAACCCCATAAAAGCAATAAGTTACAGTAAGACAAAAGCACTATCCTTGAGTACAAGGACACCTCAGATGATCAAGTAAATAACAAATGCCCCACAATGCACTATCCTTGAGTACAAGTTCAAGTATGTTGTCCTTAGCACTATGGCCTCACTTAACAACTCCCTCAGAAAGCTCACACATCCCACTCTTCTTTTCACTCATGTGCTAGGACAAGGCTCCACCAACTCCTTCACTGATTTCCTAGGAATATGTGGTCCTGACCATCAACTCCCTCGGAAAACTCACTCATCCCTCTCTAATTTTTTAGAAACTAAGGGATAAGGATCCACCCTACTCCCTCCACTACGCCTCGCATAATGCCCCCGCTAATTATTACCTCCACTCTCAAAGATTAGATGAGGCCCAATCACACTCTCACGGGAAAGCACAGATTGCAGTAAATGCTTACAACTATTCTCTCAACACAAGTGATCCATCATCATCCAGTAAAGCAGGATAAGATAACTACCTGTATATGTAGGAGTAATAGCAGACTTACTATGCTTAAAGGTTTGTTGTGTCAGTGTTTTGAGTGATACCTTGCTGATCTATGAATCCAACATCTCTGAATGTGATTGGTCTGGTAGATTTGATAACTGGATGATGTGTCCTGGTTTGGTTTGGCTCCATGTCTCTTTGAATGTGACTAATCTAATCGACCAAGGGGATAGCTGTGAGGCTAACCACCCTTGAGTAGTGACCTGCAAATGAAATGGTTTGAGTAGCAATCCATTCTACCAAGTGTATTTAGATTAATGGTGAATGTTCCACATAGAAAGTAAATGAGGAGGTCCCTTGAACTCTAAGGACAACCTGTTTCTAACCCCATTTGAATTTTGTTAGTAATCACTCCAGGGGGGCTCCTGAGATTCTGGAACTTTCTAAAATTTCTTTCAATCCATAATTGGTGCACATAGACCGTGAATACAAGCCTAGCAACTGTGACGGCCAAGGATTTATCCTTTAAAATGGACAAATTACTTACCCACTGCTGCCAAGAGGGCAGTCCTACCAAATGAGGACATTTAAAGGAAAGAATTCCTCTAATTTGTGTAGCTATGGGGCCCTCAAAGAATAGGTGATCGTGGGATTCAACACCCATACAGAAAGTACAAACAGAGGTAGATTTCATGCCGAATAGAACAAGTCTATCTTCAATAGATAATCTATTCTGAATGGCCAACCATGAGATTACACTACACCTAGGAATCTGCCCAGAAGACCATACCACTTTAACCCAAGTAATAGCAGGGAAATGAGGTCTCAAATGCTCCCAAAGAGAGGAGATAGTAAATTTCCCAGAGGAATTGAGAGTCCAAATGCATCTGTCACCGATGGCAGCATTGATTTGGACAGTTTGTAGGTTAGACCTCACTTCATTAAGGTCAGGAGACTGAGTCACAGGGAAGGCCCACTGATTATCCCTAATAATAGACTTCACAGTGACGGCCTTTGGAAGCCCTGAATCATAGACAATCCTAGGACCAAATCTTGGTAATAGGGGCCCAAGGGGATGCCAGTTGTCAAACCACTTAATATGAGGCTAGACATAGGGTCTAAGATTGAGGATTTTCCTCCAAACCCAAGATGGGTCACTTGGAGTTTTAACACTCCAGAAACTCTTACCCCTAAGTAAGTAGGTCCAAACCCACTGACACCACATAGATTGTCCCCCGACCCCCGAAACAAGGAACCAAATATGTTTGGCTACAGCTGCTTTATTCCAAACCTCCAAAGATTTAAAGCCCAAACCTCCTTCCTTAACAGCGGTACAGAGGTGTTCACATGAGACCTTTGCACCAGACTTCTTAAGATCAGGCCTAGACCAGAAGAAGGCTCTAAGAATTGATTCAATCTCATGAATTACCTTTTTAGGGATAATGAAGAGAGATGACCAATAAGTTTGCATTGAGAAGAGAATTGACTTTATCAATTGTATCCTTCGAGCATAAGACAAGTAGCTGTGGGTCCATGACTTTGTTTTGGCTACAATCCTATCAACCATGACTTTGCAGTCCGCATATTTCAGTTTTGTGGATAGAAGAGGTACCCCCAAGTACGAAACAGGTAAAGTCCCTTCCTGAAAACCCAAGATATTTAAAATGGAGGATTTGGTGGTATGGTTAACACCAGAGAAGATGTTACTCTTGGTAGGACTTGGGGGAAAGGCCAGACAATGTCTCAAACTCAGTCAAGGATTGTTTAACGTGAGTGATGGAATTTACCTCACCTTTGCAGAAAATCATAAGGTCATCTGCAAAGCAAAGATTGAGAAGTTTGGTGATGCCACATTTCCAATGGAATTTAAAGTCAGGAAGGAGAGACTTCTCCTTGAGGATGCAAGTTAGAACCTCCATGACTATCACAAACAGGTATGAGGACAGAGGATCCCCTTGTCTTAACCCTTTTTGCCCAGGGATATACCCTATAGCTTCACCATTGAAGCACAAAGAGTAGTTGGCTGTGGAGACACAGGCTTTCAACCATTGGATCATCTTAGGATGGAAATTCATGGAACTTAGGACATCCCAAAGGAAATCCCATCTGACATTGTCATACGCCTTCATGATATCCACCTTCATGGCACATCTTGGGGATGAAGAATGCTTGTGGTAACCCCTCATTAATTCCTGAGAGTAAGGAATATGTTTGTAAACACCTCCCAAACGGGGCATCTCCATACAGATTGATCATTGCTTGGTTGCTTTCCACTTCATAAACCAGAATCGTGGATATTCCCATGGCTAGGAGCATCACCACACGATAACGGTTATCATCAAAATAGAGTCGCCACCTAGTTTACATAAACTAGGAAAAGAGATAGAGATTCTGGATACGGGAGCCAAAAGTACAGTAAGGGGAAGGTGTTAGGCACCCCTCTCTGCCCAGCCGTGAGGCTGGCCAATAGTTGTTCAACATAAGACATGTACTTGCTTTATTTAATTCTAACACGTAGTCTGTTTAATTAAGCCTTTAAACAGTTGATATGGTGAGCCAGTGCGATAATAAAGCATGCATTAGAAAGCAAAGTTGTCCCAGGAGATTGACTACTCGACCGGTGAATGGATGTCACGACCGAGTAATCATACTGGTTTAATGTACCAGCCGAGGGATCGAAGCCCCGGTCGGTGTTCTTCCTCACACCAGACAGAAAAATTAGCAGATAATCAAAACGCTACGATTAAAATGTATGGACAGAAAATAAACCAAACCAGAGGCCGTTGGGCCTCACCACCTTGATCCCTCAGTTGCTTGATTGCTTCGGATTGATTGTAGAAAATTGTGGTTGATTGTGGTGGTCAACTTCACAAAACCCTAGAACAAAGTGAGTTCTTTGGAAGTTTTTACTCTCGGATGCGGCTACTCACGGGAGGTTAGGGCTTTTGTAGAGGATTGATAGGAGATGATTTCTGTAGAGTTTGGGGGCGGATCATGGAGTGGAGAGATGTGTATTTCGGAGCTCTAGAGGACCCTTATTTATAGGGTTTCGAAGGATCGATCAAACGGACGAGATTAAACCCAATTGATATGGAAGTTTAGGGCTTCAAGACCTCTATGGTAAGTGTATTCGTAGCCCCGAAGTAATGGTTCGTGGCTGCTAGGGTTTGGGCGAACGGATCAAACGTATGACAGAACATTCCAGAATCTGGAAAAAGGACGATCTGGCGGCCGAAGGATAGATCTTGCGGTCGAGGGATTGATCTCTCAGGGAGATTTTCAAGCAACAGGTTGCTCGGGTGAAGAAATGATGTTGAGGCCGTGAGATGGATGTCTCGGCCGCTCAATAGATTTCGCGGCCGTGAAAAGGATTCTTTAGCAAAAGGCCAAACTTCGCGGGCTCGCTCCGGACACTCCCGAACTCGGTTTTGCGTGTTCTTTGGACCGTTGGAAAGCTTGTTAAGTCTACTTTCTAACCCAAGTGGTTTGGATCAAATATATTTAGTACATCAAAAAATATGACAATTTTACCCTTAGTGGGTCAGAAAATGGATTGTTTTGGTAAAATTCTCGTATCTCCCTCGTTTCAAATTGGTTTAAGGCTTATTATATATCAATAAAGAGGGTTTTGAAAGTACTACAAGATGGTGGAATCCAACCACAAAAATAAGGAAGTTTAGTTTATGAAAAATGGGCTGAAAGCAGACTTAATTAAAGATCGACGATGCTACCAAGGCTAAAACATGTTAACACGTTTCTATCCACTCTAAGTGTTGGTTGGCACTCCTATCACCTATTCCAAAGTGTTCTTTAATCCCTTAAGAGTTCCACAAGGTTTCTAAGGCTTTCATGAAGTCAACCACAACAACCACATATCCTATTCATCATCGGGATGGTCCCCAAGGTGGGACTTGAAATAATTGTTAGGCCAAATTGGGGTGTCTACAATGTTATCAGCTATTCTTCTACCCTATACAAAGCCAGATTGGGCAGGATCAATAAGGGATGCTAAGACAGGTTTGATTTCGCTTGCAAGGATTTTAGCAACACATTTATATATCACATTGCAACAAGAGATGGGTCTGTAATCCCCCACCTTGGAGGGGTTAGGGACTTTAGGTACCAGAGCAACTAAGGTAGCATGTGCCTTCTTCAAAAGTTGGCCAGATTGGAAGAAAAGTTAACAGCTGAGGTCAACTCATGGCCTATGACAGGCCAAGCTTTATGGAAAAAGGCAGCATTGTAACCATCTGGCCCCCGTGCTTTTTGAGGATTAAGAGACCAGAAGGTGTCCTTGATCTCTTTGTCAGTTACATCAAGCACCATTGCCAAACTTTGAAAATGGGAGAGTTTCTTAGTAATGAGTTGGTTCACTCGGGATGCTCCAAAGTAATCACTCAAATGTTTGGTCCCTAACAATTTTATGTAGTAGTTAATGAAGGAAAGCTTCACTAAATCAATGTCCTGGGTAACTGATCCATCCTCCAAAACCAAACTAGAAACTCTATTCCTATTCCTGGAATTACTAATGGTTTTGAAGAAAAAAGTACATTGATCCCCCAACTTGAGCCATTGAATCCTTGACTTTTGCTTGGCAAAACTCTCTTCAGCCCTAGCATACACTAGGTACTGCTTGCATGTAACGCCCCTAATTTTGGGTACGTCTCATTATTACATCACAACTCCCACAGAGTTCAATATTTACACAAGGGAGGGAAACTAAGGTTCCTAACTACAATTTCGACTGCTCCTCCATCCTGGCCAGCTCTGAAAGCCTCCAAGGTGTACAGCTCTCCCTGTTCATCTATAAGGTCTGACACATTATACCAGCGTCGCCACCAGCATAATATGTCAGGGTCACCAAAGGTATCACTGTGAGCTATAAAGCTCAATAGAATGATCCATACCCAATAACCCTTAACTTATAAACAAAAGTTAACATAGTTAACGATTTCCAAATAGAACATGCATTCCTAACACAACATTTAACAATTACACATCCACATTCACTTATTCAAGCTAACGTCAGTGTCCATGATTTTCCGAGTTTCTCCTACGCGACTCATCATAGACTGTCACTTTTTCCACTTTTCAAATATCAACACATCATTTCCAAAATCCATTTTTAACACACCCAACCTCGATTCCGCCGTTCCGGTCTCCCGAGTATCCTCACAATAGTTCCGCCGCACCAGGTTCCCATTGGCACACACACACAACTCACATTGGGCAACCACAATCGGCCACAATGTAGTTTCAAAAATATTTTATCCAAGTCAAAACATGTCTTTTCGTTAACCACACCCTAGGTGTCATGTTTCTAATTTTCTCGATTTCCGTGTCTCGTTTTTCATGCATAGACTCTGCGGTAGGACTTCTCATGTAAGCAATCATAATTCATTCATTGAAATCTTGAAACTAAACTAGCAAGATCATTCAACTCTATATTACTTAATCATGCTCAAATCACAACTTAAAGCATAACGCCACATGTACGGACGCCTTTGGAGTGATAATCACTAATGATTTCTCACACAACCACAAGTAATACAAGCAACATGTAACAAGCTCATAACCATCTTAATGATCAAAATACGAATACTTCTAATCAAGTGATACATTTATATCTTTCAAAATCCGTACTTTCCTCCTTTTTGGGAAGTTCAAAACAACATATATTTATTGAAATAAAAAGTGATTATTAAACATGTTCATACTTTCAATAGAAAATTTTAGTTTACTAACTAACATGCATTTCAACGTACAAACTTCATACAATACACTTCGAGTAAGTAAGTAGGGGTATTCCACATATACTTAGGAATAGCAGATAGGGAAAATTTACTTGCATTATAACGATACACATTTCTATCTATACTTAGGGTAGGGATAAAATTATTCTACTGTTCTTCTTGGCAGTTGGTCGGTTTTGAGAATTGGTCGTCGATTTTGCGAATCGGCGGCGTAACGACTCCGGATTGCTTCGAAAGGAAGAGAGATGGATTTTTCTCTTCCTAGAAACAACTTTGCTAACTAAACTAGGCTACTTTAAAGATCTAGGGGTGGGTTTGGAGGTGTTTTGGTGGTAGCTCTCAAGAACTTCAAAATTTCAAGAAACTTTGAACTTTGGAACTAAGAAAGCTTAGAAATTCTAGAGAGAAGTGAGAGCAATGAGTGAAAGTGTGAGTTTAAGCCTGGAATGGCTTCCTATTTATAGGCCAAGGCTCCTCCCTCTCCCTCTCTCATCCGAATTCTCTCTCTCTCTCCTATCTTAGATTTTCTTTAACTTGTAAAGCTTGATTGAAAGTTTGATAGGTTAGGTCATGGTGTTGCTTGCAAATTTCCTACCTAGTCCTAGGCATGCAAGGCTAGATTTAGTACTTTAGGCTAGGTTTTAGAAAGATTTGTGGAAGAGAGGAGGGATGGTACAAAGATTTAGTGATTAAAAGTACATATAAGGACAAAGGTAAATGGATTTTGCTTGGAGAAGTATATAACCATAGATTTGAAAGGATGTAAGAAGATCTAAGTCAATGTACACTCCAAATCTCTCCCACTCTTCCTCTCTGTTTCTCTCTCTCTCTCTCTCTCTCTCATGTACTAGTATATATATATATACATACATAGGTACAAGTATATATAGATATAACTACTGTGCAATCTAATTAAAAACTCCAAGTATCAAGATTTTCTAATAAACTAATCTATTAAGCACATGCTCCACTTAGAATACTATATTAGGGTACCTAGTACATATATTTAATAATACAAGGGTACTAAGTACACACACACACACACACACACATATATATATATATAGCAATATAATTGTACTTAGAAAATCTAGGGTAATAAATTCATTTCTATTTTTAAGCATACAAGGACAAAGAAATCTAAAAAAGTGACTAGTTTATTTTACCCTAGTACTTGTTGGTAGGAATAACCTATTAACCAGTGGGTAATGTTTTCCCTAGTAGTTATTGATCAATGGATAAAAGGGTGAGGTATATATGTACTTAAATAATGACCAAATGTCCTTTAGACATGTGTATATATGTCTATATATAACTATAGATGTGTACTTTAACAATCTAGCAAAAATATCTTTGATGGAGAGTCTATTATCCAATGGATAAAATTTCCCTAATTTTTATCATCCAATGGGTAAAGGTTAAAAGGTTCAAAATGCTCAACTAGGGTTAGGGGAATGTGACTAGATGAATTGGTAGTTAGGTTTCTCTAACTAATTGGTTAGAAATTAACTATACTAGTCTAGTAGGATTTTTAGCCAAGAATTATAATTATAAGACTCAAATCTACTTATGACGGATTACTAGCAACTAAAAATCGGAGTTGTTACATTGCACAAGTCCCTTTTGTAGAGACCTGTGTCTAATTTTAAATTTATTTTTATTGATGTTGGTACGTGGAATTATAATTAGATAATTTTGTGCGCAATGAATTTTTTTTATATATGTAGATGAATGTTTGGTCGTCTGGGCCCGAGTTCGTGAGCCATAAGACGAGAGTGTGGGGGGACCCGCGGAGGGTAACTTTTATGAGTAGTTACTATTTATTTTTATAGCTCACGAGGTATTAGTGTAGCTACTTATTAAATTCTAGGACTTGAGAAAGTGTCTATGGTAGTTGAGAGGGGTGTAGTGTTATAATACACCTAAAAATCTGAGAATGGGAGCCGATTCCTCATTTTTTCTTCTTTTTCTCTTTTCCTGCGTCTTCTCTCCCTGTTTTTCTCTCTCTCAAACCCTCATGCTTCAACACCAAAATCGAAGGTCAAGGCTTGTAAATCTCGCAAAAAGGCAAGTAGAAAACGCGATCTACAAGGAGAGGGCTACGTATTGGTTCCAACAAAATCTCAATCGGTCAAATTCGGGATTTTATCAATTTGGGGATTTCACTCTTTGAGGTAGGATTTATGCTAAACGATTAAATACGGGTATGTATATATCTTGGTGTGCACTTAATTTGAGCTTTGGTTAGAGTTAATCCAACGATAGAGTAAGCCCTAATTGGTTTCTTTGTTTATGCTTGGTACGCATGAGTTTTGGTTTGAAGATTTGTATAGTTATTCATAATTGTGATAAGAGGTTATACGTACAATTTTGATATTCTTGATCTTCATTGTGTGGGTTTTCTTACAATGTGGAAATTAGGAATTTAAGTTGTAGTAGAGCATGAACTAGTTACTATTTTGCTCACCATGTGTTTGGAGAAAATACAAGTAACGTAGATGCGCATTTTAGAATACCTGGTATAATATATATTTCTTTTTCCTTGTGATAAGAGGTTATACGTACAATTTTGATATTCTTGATCTCCATTGTGTGGGTTTTCTTACAATGTGGAAATTAGGAATTTAAGTTGTAGTAGAGCATGAACTACTTACTATTTTGCTCACCATGTGTTTGGAAAAAATGCAAGTAACTTAGATGCGCATTTTAGAATACTTGGTATAAGAGAGCAAATTTGTTCACCCTCTCTCAAAGAGGGTGAACGTTACCCTCCTGCCGACATCGACGATCGGACCCGTTCATTTTGTTCAGAATGATTTTCTAAGAGGGCATGCAAAAATTCGGAAAAATCCAACGGTGAAAAGCGGTTGAGTTTTGAGCTCCAAAACCTAGATTTTTGTTCTTTGGGTTTAAAGAACAAAAAATGGACACTTTGAGCTCCAAAACCTAGATTTTTGTTCTTTGGGTTTAAAGAACAAAAAATGGACACTTTGAGCTCAAAACTCAACCGCTTTTCACCGTTGGATTTTTCCGAATTTTTGCATGCCCTCTTAGAAAATCATTCTGAACAAAATGAACGGGTCCGATCGTCGATGTCGGCACCGGAGGTAGGAGGGTAACGTTCACCCTCTTTGAGCGAGGGTGAACAAAATTGCTCTCCCTGGTATAATGTATATTTCTTTTTCCTTGTGCATTGAAAAAGTCGGTGGAAAGATGTTCTTTATTTGTGACTGTAGATACTTGCTATGTATACGCTTGTGGTTTTGAATATTCTTTTGTTTGGAGACTAGATTGGGTATACTTTACATTAATGAGTTTGATGGTCTTGGTTGGTTTTATACGATTCGGACTTAAGGCCAAGTATTGAGACATTTGAGATTGTTATTTTTTTTGTGATTTTGAGTTGGGTCGCTGGGAAACTCGGGTCAATTGTGACGCCGTCGGTGAAAGTCCGTAAACCTACTCGGGTCAATTGTGAAGCCGTCGGTGAAAGTCCGTAAACCTACTGGGTCAATTATGATGCCGTCGGTGAAAGTCCGTAAACCCGCGCGGGGTAGGTTGCTTTGTCCTTCGGGTTAGTAGCCCGTAAAGTGCATGTGCTAGAGACATCTAGCACGGTTGTCGGTTGGTTGTATCGGTGAGCAACTCATGTAATTTTATGATTCGATGTTGAGTGAATTGATATTCGAGTTGGTTGGCTACTATATTTTGAACTTTGTTATTTTTTTCCGTATCGACTTTTATGGGTAATTTCCTTCATTCGGCACCTGATTTGAGTTCGTGGTTTAATAGCATTCTTTTGAGTATTTAAAGGGAAGGTAAAATTGGTACACTTAATATAATGCATGGATTATTTTTGCTGTGTTGGCTTGACTTTGAATTGGGGATTATAACTTCTTTGTTAATACTGAAGGAGAAGAAGGCAGGAAAACTTTTCAATACTTGTATATAAAAAAAGTATATTTTGTATGTCAAGCTTTGCATGTTCATATCTTTTCATTTAGCATATTTCCTGCACGAGCTGTGGCTCATGTTGTTGCAACCCAAATTTTTCAGGTTCAAAGGTTGATCCGAAGGCTTAAGAATCATGGGATATGTTCTAGTCTTTTATTTAAGAGCGTAATGGAATACTTGTATACTTTTGGTTTGTAAGACTTGCAAACTTTATTTTGGATTGTAAGAACTTGAATTGCGAGATATATTAATTTGGTAATGTAAAATTGTAGATTGTGAGAAAAGGGCCTAGATGTGTGTAAAAACAAAAAAATGTGTATTTTTGAGTTTATTTGTAATAAAAGGCGGGTCGTGACACCTTTCAATGGCCTGCTTAGCAGGGTCACTGGGATTGGAACCCAGCTCTCTTTGAATGACTTCCAATTGTTGTTTATAGGAAGTCACCCTTGATGACAAATCATCGAATTCACTTGTATTCAGCTTTTTCAAATCCTCTTGCAAAGACTTAAGTTTCACACAGACACAGTACATTGCATTACCAATGATAACTTGTCTCCAAACTTGCTAGACAGTATCAAGGAATTTGGGGTGTTCCGCCAAGAAATTAAAGAACGTGAAAGGCCTTTTCTTTGGAGGTGTAGCAGCTGTCAAACATACCACAGTAGAGGAGTGGTCAGACACTCCAGGGTTGTGAAAATGAGCATTGGACCAACAGAAGTCTTTGATCCCACATTCATTAACCAAGACTCTATCAATCTTGGTGCTAATGTGGGCATCCCCTAACTGCTTATTAGACCAAGTGTAGTGGCAACCATAGTATCTGAGGTCAACTAATTCAGTTCTTTGGAGGCAAGTATTGAATTCCTCCATCCAAGGCAACCAAGTCCTATTGCCTCCTACTTTCCATTAGGATTCCTTATGGCATTGAAATCTCCCAATACCACCCAAGGGGTGGCAACACAAAGCTGTTATAAATCTGTCCACAATTGCTGCCTATCTAAGTAAGAATTAGCCCCATAAATAAATGTGGCTACAAAAGTGTAGTGTCCATCACATGATTGTACTTAGCAGGGAATATACTGACTAGATTGAAGCACTACCTATAGATTAAGCACCAACGGATTCCAACAAATCAAAATTCTCCCCATTGGGGAACTGAAATGATTGCTAACAAATTTCCACCTAGGGAGCATAGTGTTAACAACAGTAAAGACCTTGGGATCTTTGATTTTATGTTCAAAAAATCCAACTAAGGATAATTTATTCTTAAAGACCCAATTTTTTGCCTCCCTCTGTTTGAGAGGATCATTAAGACCCCTCACATTCCAAAATCCAAAATGTATAGGTGAGCAATCCATTAAACAACTCTAAAAATAACCACAGTTATAAATCAGTATATATGAGAGTGAAAAGCAGTAAAACTGATATAACTTATTGTGGGCAAAAGTCAGGGATAGAGAGTTACTTCCCTGAGCGGTGGGAAGAGCCCTTGGAGCTCTTCTGCCTTCCAAACTGTCCAGCTTTGAAGGAGCCTCCAATCAACAAAATATCAGGGGGCTCTTTGTTCATAAACTTAGCTGCTATTTTAGCAGCTTTCTTAGCTGCTGATCTGGACAGTGGAGTAGCCGGGCTAGAGATTGCTTCTATGGGTTGTTGACTGAAGGAAATAGCCACCTTACCGATGCTCTCTTCCTCTTCCAAGGAACCATTTTGAGATGAGCCTGATTCCTTAGAATTACAGACAGCTTCCTCAATAGGTATGTCAGTGGTAAGGTTGCTTGTGGCAGGCTGGTAGGAAATTGCTGACAACTGAGGATTGGGAGCCTCGTGTGAGCTGCTTACTATACATACCAGTACCCTTTCCAATTCAACCTTTGGATCAGCAACCATAACTAGAGGAACAGGATCCTTGGTAGATGTAGGTACAGTACTTAATGTATTATAGGTAGCTCGCAAAGTTGTGTCATTCCCCTGTTTTCCATTACCCACTTTGGTCCATTCCTTATTGGGATTGAAAGTTGAGGGTGGTTTCTTAGAGCGCTGGGTATAAGAATGTCCAAAAACTTTGCATTGCTGGCACATTGAAGGTAACACCTGATATTCAATAGGGACCACAACTGAATTGCCCTCTACAGTAATTCTCACATCTTCAGGAAGGTCATGCTCAACACTAATTTCAATGCAAACTCTTGCACTGGTTGACTTAGTCTGAAGAAGGCCTGGTTGTCTTGAAGTTTTGGCTATGGCCTGGTCCACATGTAGTGGTCTGCCAATGGTACTGGCCACCCTGCTCAAACACTCCTGGTTCCATAATTCCAGAGGTAAGTTATGCAACCTCACCCAGGGTGGAATGTGAGAAGGTTCTTCTTTGACTGGCTGCATCATTCAATGCCAGTCTTTAAGGACTAGATATTTTTGTGAAAAGAAATAGGGACCCCCATCCAAAACTTGTTGCTTTGCCTGTTCATCTCTAAATTCGAAGAGGTAGCATCCTGCTACATCCGGTTTAACAGCCATAAACAACTCTTTCCACTGGTACTTGGTAGTGGAGAGCACCAATGGGTAGGCCATTTTTCCATCTAGGATATGGCCTACTAAATACTTGTTCCACAACCCAACATCAGTAAGTTCAATATCAATTTCTACCTGGGCTTCTTTCCCTCTAAATAAGTCAGGATGAAATTCAAGTTTCATATAAAGAGAGAGACTTTGTGATTGTAGTAAAGCTGCCCAATTTTTAGGTTTGGGTTTGGGACCATTCTGAACCTGTCGGGGTTTGTTGGGAACTTGAGGGCCATTTGACTGACCTGTGGAAGACCATGGTCGCCTGGGTTTGGTATCAGCTTCATCATATCCCATATTGGGGTCCCCCTCCAGGTATTGGGTTCCTCTAGCATTAATTAAGGTTTTTGGAGTAGTGATTGAGGATACCTGTTGTTGATGAATATCACGTTGGGCTAGCTCCTCTGCTTCCCGGATCAATTGTTCCTCAAAGAGGGCTTGTTGGTGCGTCCGAGTGTAGCTAGGATTTTTTAATGAATTAGGGCTTTGAATCTCCACCCGTGTTGGAGTTGAAGCTCGGTTGAACTCACTTGGGATGTTGGACCAAGAGTTGCCCATCTCAATTGAACTTGAGTTCTTAGGGTTAGTGTGGGTCGATCGTGCTTCAGGGTCCTACCTCAAACATTCTTCGAAAAAAACCTGTTGGAGTTTCCATGCTGGGCTTGAGTTTTTGGACGATTTAGGGCTATAAGCCTCAAACCCATGTGTAACTGATTGAAGATCAGCACTTGTAATAGTGGTTTGTAATTCGGCATCAGTTGAGAAGAATGAATCTGATTTAGGGCATTGTACCCCAAACCCAGAAGAAGATGTGGTTGGAACCGCTTGTCCGAGAGGGGATTCTTCCTTGACTTCGTAGCTCGACCGTGGAGACTCCAATTGCATCGAGTTGTCATTCCTAGGGTTTACAATGTACGATTGCTGTAGTTGGAGATGGACCTTTGCTTCCTTCTGATCTCATTGGAGTCTTGAGCTTTGTATCCAAGTCCTTCCACCATTGATAAGGTACCATCAGCCATGGAGAATCAGTTTCTCCACAACCTTGTCATATATCACCCTAGCCGTTTGGACAAATAAGCCACTTTAGTTTATTTTTTGTCCTTATTCAAAATTTTTTCACATTTTATGGCTTATTGTCAATTTTTTGAGGATTATTGCTTCATTATGACGAGACGAATCGGAAAAATAAAAAATTTCGATCGAAATTTAATTTTTTTGAAATTTCAACGAGATTTGGCGGAAAAGCCAAATTTTTGGCAGGAAGGACGAATCGCCTACATGTCTTCGACAGGTTTGGAATATGATCTTGATATAAAATTTAAAAAAAAAAACACAGAACACATTTGCACACCCTCATGCACATCACGTAGCTATTTGAAAGCTGGCAAAAAGAAAAACTAAAATGAATTTTCTAAAACCCAAAGCTACTACGAAACCGACGGGCACAAGAGCTCATTCCGGATCCCGCACGGATGATTTGACCCGTTTAATGATTTTTAAAAAATTAAGTGGACCTGTGAAAAATCAACTCAATTCTATATGTATAGGTGCTTCATTCAGATTGCTCAATGTTTTTCCACTCGTCACCCCACAGTACACGTTTCTGCAATTTTTGGTATGTACTTTACTTCTACAAAATTGTATTATGGTTTTGCGTGCTTAATTAATAATTGGACTTCCCGTTCTATCTCTCAATTGTCGCTAGATCAGAAATTTAAAATGCACCATGACACTCTAACCTGAACTCGGCTCGATTAGAAAAGCTCGGTTCTTTTGTATAATTAGGCTCGTTTATTAAATGAATTGGGGTGGATTCTGTTAAGGAACGAACCAAACTGAACTCAAGTATTAGGCTCGTTTATTAAATAAATTAGCTGACCTAAACGCTACGAAGCTCAGCTTAAGTACGCTCGGCTCATTTGTAGCTCGGCTCGGGGCTTTTTTGAATAGAAAAGTTATTCTTGTAATTTGTGAAAATTTCATGGATGTGTTTTTTTCCTAAGGGCTTTTGGGACTTTTAGCATTTTGTCTTTATTAAAAATTTTTCATTTTTGTTGGATTTTATTTTTCAAAATGGTGGGAGATTACATTGATATGAGATAAACATACAACTCAAGGTCCCAAACAGAGACACAAGGAAGTGTAGATTCACAAGCTTAATTATAACTCCAAACTCTCAAAACTAATGAATGAAACTCCAACAAAACCACCAAACTAAGGAAACCTAGCCAGGAGAAAGACTCACAAAAGCAAATTGGAGAGAAAAACAAAAAACACAGGAAAACAAATCGAAAAGAAACAGAAATAAAACCTCACAAACAATACCCAACCAATCAAGCACTCCTACTCCGGCGAACCAAGAGAGCACAAGAACGGGCTTCAGCAACCACATCAGCAAGCTAATCCATAAACTCGAGACGCACCTCCATGACGGAACACCGACAATTACGTTATGGAGATGGCAGAGGAGGCACAGTGGTGGAAAAGACGAGAGGGGTCTAGGCGGCTGGAGGCGTAGGGTAGGGCAAAAGTGGAGGACAATGAAAGGAGAAAATAGATCTTTGATCAAACCGATAGAGAGAAAGCCTGAGAGGAGAGAAAATTAAAGCCCCCCTCCCGCCAACTGTGGGCTACCATAGCCCTGGGTGGAATCGGGGCTGCCCGAAAAGAAACGCCTCGCCTTTTAGAATCGATTTGAAAAATTTGAAGAGTCGCCACCCGGATTTGTGGTTCGCCACCCGAGAAACCGTTTTGATTGAAAATGATTGATTTGAATTGAAAACCAGAGATTGCTTTGGGTTCGGAAGCCACGTTACGAGGGGGGAAGGGTTTTACGGCACCCCCCTCGCCTGATTCGAAATCGGTCTCTACTAAACATTTGTGGGATTTTGTCAAAAATATTTTGTTTCATTGAACAACTAGCAAGTATTCACAAGTATAGCAAGTAAGAAGGTGCATGCATGTGCATATGTACAGGATATAATGGAAATGATCACGAAATGCAAAATGATGGAGAACTGGGACCCTATCACTAATCTCACTCTCGAGCGCTCGAGAGCACTCCCGAGCGCTTGGGAGTATTGCATGCCCAACCTGCAAGTCTTGTTAGCACCACAGAATACAATACTGGAGATGTAAACTAGAGAAGCTCTAAACACATTATAGGCTCAACAGGGGGCTTAGCAGACTGGGATCAGACCCCATTCTTCCAAGCCATGCATCCTTGCCACTGACAAGATTAGATATACAACTTTGAAAGAGCAAATAGATACATTCATGCATGCAGAAAGTCAGAAAATATAACAAACTGGGGGAAATGGGATGCAATGGCGTGCATGCATTCCCGAGCGCTCGGGAACGGTTCGAAGCGCTTGGGAGTGAGCTGCACACCAGCTTGGTTTCAAACAGGAAATGGCACTGTTTTGACATGCGAACACCCTTGTTTTAAAGAAAATCATCTTTTAAGTTTAAAGAAACCTATTCTTGCATGAAATTTTGTGAGAGATGTTTCTGTTTTGGGAAAAATTGATTTCCTGTGCATGCATGTCAAGATGAAACCATTTTACTGAAGAATGCAACTCACCCCCAGCCTGTTGTGTGCCAAACTGTCATGCATGGGACTGGAAACAGTCCCTAACGCTCGGGAGAACTCTCGAAAAAATGATCACAAACAACTCAAGATAGGAAAAATCACTACCTTTTAATAAAAGGAGTATAACTCACTCATTTTTAATCTAATCAAAGCAATATTAGTCTCCGAAGTTAACTAATCCATAGATGTAACTCTAGAAAAGAAAATATAGAGACTCTCTTTACAAAACAAAAGCATAAATCTCAAAACAAAATGGGTATTTCCAGATTCATCCTACACTGGACAGCTTGTAGAAAAAAAATCATAACTAATTCATTTTAAGTCCGATTAAGCTGATTCCAGCGGCCAAATCTTCCCAACAAAAAGATCTACAACTTACATGAAGGAACCCAAAAATAATTCGTGGTTTAAAAAGGCCAAAGATGGCAAAAACTGAAGCTCAGAAAATCTGTCCTAAACTTACAACATGTCTTAGCATCCCTTTTGACTTGCATGCAAGCCAAATCAACTAAGATTCAACAAAATGAACTCAAAACTAGTATGAGGAACTAGCATGAGCTCTTTGATCCCCCTCAGAAGTGGAAAAGCATTGAATAACTTGGAAAAAACCAAGTTTATACCTTTTTCTTGTTGCTTGGACTTTGCATCTTGGACTGTGCTTCTTGGACTGATTTTGGTGTTTGAGAATGGTTAGAAAACAGTAGGAACAGGGAGAATTTAGACCTCCATTTCTCTAAGAGCTTTCCCTTGAGAGTTGGTAATTTCTCTTAGAGATGGAGATTGTTTTGAAGGAGTTTGAGAGAGAATTGGAGACTGAGTTTTTTGCAGCAAAAGGGGGGAGAGAGGGACTGAAATTTCGTGTCCTTGGTGGTGTAGAATGAAGGGGGTATATATAGGGGTGAAGAAAATAGGATTTTAGCTTGAAAATCAAATGAAAATGAAAAGAAAAAATGTTTTGGGGAGGGCAAAAGGCATCATGAGATGCTCTGCTGGCTCAGGGAGGCCTGGGGTATGCAGGTTTGAACGTTGAAAGCCATGGTCAAAGCCAAGCTCAACATGCATTGGTCTGTCAGCACTCCCAAGCGCTCTAGAGTGGTCTCGAGCGCTTGGGAGTGGCTGTCCCGAGCGCTCTAGAGTGGCAGCCCAACTTCAGGAGGGCGCCACGGACACTCCCGAACTCGGTTTTGGGTGTTTTTCAAAGCGTTGGAAAGCTCGTTGAGTCCTCTTTCTAACCCAATTGGTTTCATTCAAAGTTATTTTATATGCCAAAAAGTGTGCCCATTTTACCCTCAGGGTGTCAGAAAAAGAAGAGTTTTGGTTTTGAAAAAGTCCAAGAAGCATTGTCCAAGTTCGTCCAAGGCCTGTTTTGATTCATTTTCATCATCGGGGAGCCTCGAGGGCACAAATTAAGGATAATTAATAGGTCCAAATTGGGGTGTCTACACCAACCCATTTAGCGTAGAAATCCTAGGGGGAGGGACGCACGGCTAATTAAAACACAGTAAACTTTTGTGTATTATTGATTCGTCTCCAACGAGAGGAATCGGAAAATCCTAGGGATGAGCATGTTTGGTTCGGTTTTATAGTAAACCAAGAACCAAACCACTACATATGGATTATAAATTTGGAAAACCAAATCAACCCACAAAAAGTATAGAACCAAATCAATCCAAACCATTAGACTGCGGTTCAGTTTCGGTGTTGAACCACAATTTAATTGAAACTGAGATATCATCTCCATAAACTATTTAAAATACTCAAAATTATGGAGATAACTAAGAATTGGTTTTCATTTATAGAAATATAGGAAAATTTAGGAATTAATTGACCCGTGGAATCGCTATTCACTGGATGGAGCATTATATATTTATATTTCTTGTGCTTTTGGTGATTCTATATATATTCAAATATATATAGGAACAAGAAGAATCTTTGATTTCTTATTGAAAAAGAAAAACTAGATTTCTTTGGAGTAATAAGACTATTCCAAATAGGATACTCGTGTAGAAAAAATCGTAATAAATGCAAAGAAGAGGCATCTTTTATCCAGTAGCGACGAGTTTGAACCATGATTTCAAGATGGATGTGTTGTGATATATAAAAATTTATGCTAAATAATTTTGACAGTAAATGAATACTGAATAGGATGACAGATTGAATAGATTTTTAATTTAGGAAATTAGTTGACTATAACTCTCATGTATACTTGGTGTATCATGAGTTGTACACACACACACCCCACGGAACCTATAAGGATCCATTATTTTAATAAAATACGGATATTTCTTTTTCGATCAAATTTTGATAATTTAAACTGTTCAATGTGTTCAGATTGTGATTTTAAGGGTTCTCGCGAGAAATTAGCAAAATAAAGGACAGAGAAGTGCTTCATTAGAGCAGTTTTCTATTGAAGTTCAATAGAAAACTGCTCTAATGAAGCACTTCTCGGTCTTTGTTTTCACTGATTTCTTGCGGGAACCCTTAAAATCGCGTTCTGAAACCATCCAACAATTCAGATCATCAAAATTTGATCTAAAAAAGATAGGTCTACCGTCTACATTTTATTAAAATAAAGGATTCCTTATGGGATCCTCCGTTTCAAATAAGAACAACCTCATTCTATTTAAAATATGGACCTCCCCATTTTTCCCTTTTTTCGATCAAATTTTGATGATTCGAACTGCTCAATGTGATCTGAACACGATTTTAAAAGTACCAACGAGAAATCATCAAAAAAAAAATGACTGAAAAAGGCTTCATCCGAACACTTTTTTATTAAAAGGTACAATAATAAACTCCTCAAATCACGCCCTTCCCGATCATTTTTTTTGGGCAAATTTTTAGCAGATACTCTTAAAATCACGTTCTGAACACATTAAGCGGCTCAGATCATCGAAATTTGATCGAAAAAGGAGAGTCTGCATTTTAAGAGGTCCTCATTTGAAATTAATTAATTAATTATATATATATATATATATATATATATATATATATATATATATATATATATATATATATATATATATATATATATATATATATATATATATATATATATATATATATATATATATATATATATATATATATATATATATATATATATATATATATATATATATAGTACCATGAAATCGGCAAAAAGGACAGGAAGGGCTTCATCCAAGCAGTTTTTGTTTATTTTTTATCGAACGGTTCAAATAAAAACTGCTCAAATCAAGCCCTTCCTGATCATTTTTCTTGCCGATTTCACACATGTACCCTTAAAATCACGTTCTAAACATATTGAGCGGCTCGGATCATCAAAATTCAATCGAAAAATGGGAGAAATGGAAAATAAGGACCTCCTTATTTTAACTAAAATAAGGACTTCCTTATTTGAAGGAGATTGTATATATATATATACACACAGTGGGCTTCCATTGAGGACCTAAGTTGCGGACTTTGCCTTTCCCGATTGAATTTCGATGATCCGAGCCGCTCAATGTGTTCAGAACGTGATTTTAAGGGTACTCGCGAGAAATCAGCAAAAAAAAAAATACCGGGAATGGTTTCATCCGAGCAGTTTTTGTTTATTTTGAATTGAACGGTTCAAATAAAAACTGTTCAAATCAAGTCCTTCCCGGTCATTTTTTTTTTCGATTTCTCGCGGGTGCCCTTAAAATCACGTTCTGAACACATTGAACGGCTCGGATCATCAAAATTCAATAGGGAAATGGAGAAATGGGGTGGTCCGCAACTTAGGTCCACAATAGAAGGGGACTCACATATATATATATATAGATATATATATATATATATATATATATATATAGGGTCCTGTAGGGGTGGTGGATGGGTTATGGCTGATTAGTGTAGAGATGGGTGGATGAGTAATTACTAAATTATCTGTTTATGTCTTTAAAAGTAGGTGATACGGTTCTTCTAGTTGAATGATTTGTTTACAGTCTTGAATCTAAGAATACTACAGGTAAGTCTGTTTTGGGAGTTTGGTCAGCGAATCTGTATTTGATTATACTGGTTTCGACACCAGTTTTGGAGAATCTAGTGTATGCATTCTTTAATTGGTTGTTGTTTCACGTAAGCCGCCTAGGATTTTCCATAAAAGTCCCGTTTGTAAGACCCGCAGTAGGGCAGTGAGGGTTGGGTTTCGTCCGAAAGGGTATGTGTGTATGTGAACAGCAAAACTAACTGATGGGTGCATAAGGGTATGTTTGAAAACAGTACAAATCAAATATGGAGTCACTGTAACCTCGAAGCAGAAAAACCAAGTAGGTTTACATCTAGAGTCAAGGGTAGTAAATAGATCATTTAGATATAAGTATCGGATCAGTTTCTTTTAAAGAAATAAACAGACAATCTAGGTATCATTCATCCACCAGTCCCTCTCTAGTTCAGGTATGATTCTATCCACCAATCCCCTACTCTGTTAAACTCCAGGCTCTTAGTAAAATGTCAGACACTGAATATGTTGAAGAACATGAAGATTATTATGATAATAACTCTGTTTATCAAAATGATGATAATAATTCTATTTTCTCCCAAGATTATGAATCTGATGATTGTAGACACCCCAATCTGAATCTCCCGATCGTTTTACGGTTTCTTGTTTCCCCGATGATGAACCGGATCGAAAAGCAGTCTTAAGGTTGGAAAGGTTTGAGCTCGGTGTGTGCGGACCCCCCCTTTTTTGAACCCTTTTAACCCTTTTAAAAAGAAAAATAAAAATCAGTCAACTCTGGGTCTGGAGTTGACCATCGCGCGAAGTCACTCCTCGCGAGTGTCCTCTTTGTTCAGTGTGGTCAAAGTCAAACATTTATTTGTTGACCCACGCGGCAGTGGAACACTCGCGAGAGTCTCAGTCTCGTAGCGATGGTCCTAGGCTGTCCCTTTCACCTTTGCCCGACCACTTGGTTGCTTGCCGGGGGCTCTGGTGCTTAACCCGTTTCTCCACAAGACAGTGGCAGTGCAGGCCTTGGGAACACACCCTCACACAACCCTTCCTATCACCTTTTCACCAAGCTTAGTCACCAAGTTTGGTCCTAAGGGGGTGTTTGCCACCACCTTTGGCCCTTGGCTTCCCCTATAAGTACCCCCCTTGTTCTTCCTTTGAAAGGGCACTAAGTCACAAAAATTCACCAACTTGGAAAGTTTGGGAGATTGAGAATCCTTGCAAGCACAAAGGCTCTCAACTCTAACTCATATCCTATACCTTTCTTCACTCCATTTTCCATCACAAGCTTCTCAATTTGTTCAAACCTTTCCAAAACCTTCCAAGCAAAGGTATAAACACCTTTACGCTTCTTGTTTTGATCCTGAGGGTTTGTCAGGCGGGATTGGTAATCAATACCGATTCTGGTCCTAAAGTCAGTGAGTTACAAGAAATTGGTTCAAGCATACCCTCGCGAGTGACTCACATACTGTGCTGACAGTCCACTGTCTCGCGCGACAGCCCTCGTGGGGTTTGGGGATGCTTTGGGTTTTCTTGTTTTTCATGTTGTTATTTATTTTACATAACTTTGTAAGCCTTTTAGATCAATTTTTTGCATGTTAAAACAAATATACTAGACTTTTATTGCTTATTTACTTTGTTGGAACGCTTCTGGGTTGTTTCTGGACATGTACCAGAGCCCAGAGTATGCAAAGCAATTCCTGGCAGTCCAGTCAGGACACTCGCGCGAGAGATTCACTGTCGCGCGCGAGGGATCTCTTGATTCCAGTTATTTCCCATTCATGTGCAGCTTGACTTTTGCCCCTGTTTTGACACCCCCACTGTTTAGGGGTTGCACTTCAATTAATTTGGCTCATGTTTTGTAATAATTTATAGTAATCATTTACTTACAGTCAATATAAACTGCTTGGTTTGTCTCCTGGGTGTGCACTGGTCCTTCCAGAGCCCAGAAGGGGGTGGAATTCAACCTGTGGTGAGGGACAAACCCTCGCGCGAGTGAATGGGTGTCTCGCGCGACGGTCCTCTTTGCATATATGTAGATTCATGCATGCAAAGGTGGCTGTCATGTGTGGTACACCAATTCCAGTTGCTGTTGGGTTTATTTTTCATCAAGGGGTTGGAATTCATCCTACTCTTTATTATTCCATCCATCCGCCATTTTTCACATCTTGCAAACTTGTTACAGTTTTAAAACCCCGATTAACTGTTCCCCCGCCCTAATTGGCTTAAAATTGGTTAAAGAAGAAAACGAATCACGAATACTTTCACAAAATGCCTAAGTAGAGACCGATCTCCGGATTGGGCGAGAGGGGTGCCTTAAAAACCTTCCCTTCTCGTAACCTGGCTCCCGAACCCAGATATGGTTATGACGGACTGGTTCCTTCACTTTTTCAAATCAAATAGTGCGGCAGGTGCTTCGAAATACGGTTCCTTGGGTGACGGACCTTCAAACCCAGGTGGCGACTCTGTGTTTTACGAGCGCCTGCTTCTCCGCTCGCGCTCCCTCGATCTATCAGGCCCTTGCTCCGGGAAACGAAATTCCCGGAGGCTCGCTTTGGAATCCGAAAATTCCAGGGCATGCTGCCCACAATGGCGACTCTGCTGGGGATAATCGAACCAATATTTATTCATACTTAGAGTTTAATACGCTTATGAACAATCCCTTAAAAGTCTGTCAAAACGGTGAGCTTCGCGCTGCCGAGGGTTAGATTGGTGATTTAACAGGACCTCGTGGCCGGCCAATCTGATCTGGGACTTTTTCGATTATTCACTTGCGTAGTTTCCTCTAAAGATGGACTAAATAAAGTGAGCCGAGCTTGAAAAGGCATTTTTGTGATTTTGTGATTCTTCTTCTTCTTCCTCAATTTCTAGCATTTCATGTGCATCGATGTGGGATAAGCCTCGTTGGATCCTTTTGGCAATCCGGCACGGTTTACCGGAGACCGGGGACCCCGAATGAACAACAACCTTCGACGATGATGGGTCATGCTACCGTTTGACTGTTGCTCAGCGATATCGCGGGCGACGGGAGGTATATCTGTGGCCCTAGTCCGAGAAACCTGTTACAAGCCAAAACCAGCCTTTGCATATACAAAGCTCTAGAACTCTCCAAACTAGGACAGGTACCTACAGGGTAGGATCTACTTGCATCTAACCCTATATACTGTCTACGTGTTACTGCTTTCCCTATCATATGCACTGTACATATACTGTTTTGCATAGGAGCATGCTTAGGGCAGTTCTTTCTTTCGAGTTTGTCTTACGCTGTCTAAGACGTTGTTGGACCCGATGAGGAGTCATTCATTCTGTTGAATGTTCGTTGTCATTTCAAAGTCCTTAGTTCAATGAGACTTTGAGAAATCAAAATTTGCTAAATCCTCAGCTCATGCCTAATTGAGGATTCAACCGACAATTAGGAACAACAAAGTATTGATGCCGTGTCACTGGCGCCACCCAGGTTGAAGTGCGTTGTCACTATACACCACGTTGTTCGAGGTTAAGGTGCCATGTCATCAATGCCGAGTTGTTTCTAATTCAAAGTTGAATCTTCAAAAAGGACTAGTCGAAGATTTAGTCTATTTTGACATCTTTTAGGATCTGTCGATCTACTCAAGGACAAATCGCCGAAAAGAATTCTGAGGATTCTGGCAACGTCTGAAACTTGTGAGGCAAACTTGTCTCTAGAACTGTACATACATACATGTTATTTTGCATAAGAGCATGTTTAGGGCGGCTTCTAGGTTGTCACTCGCTTTAGTCTGTCTTATGCTAATTTGGACGCTGCTAGACCCAATGAAGAGTCGTGCATCTCGATGGTGCATGTTGTTAATTCTTAAAGTCCTTAGGTCAGCGAGACTTCGAGAAATCAAACTTTATTAAATCCTTGGCTCATGCCCGGTTGAAGATTCAACCAAAGATAAGGAACCACAAAGTATTGATGTTGTGATATTGATGTCATTTTGGTTATCGTGCTAAGCACGTACACCGCTCGGCTAACGCGCGTTGTCGCTGAAGCCACCCCGGTAAAGGTATCACGCCATCAATACCGAGTTGTTCCAAGTTCAAAGTTGAAACTTCAAAAGGTACTAGTCGAAGACTTAGTCTGTTTTGACATCTCTTAGGATCAGTTTGATCCTTTCAAAGGATACACCCTCGACAAGAAATCTGAGGATTTTGGCAGCATCTGAACATCATGAGACAGAATCGTCTCTAGTTTTAGAGTCTAGGGTTGACACCGACAACGATGTGTGCATTGCATTCTAATTGTTGTAGGAACACCACTGAGCTTTCACTTATTTTATTGTCTAGTTCATAGCCATTGCACTGAGCAAGAGAGTATCGAAAGGAAGAGCCAAACCTACTTGGGAACGTCTTCAGAATCCGAGTCAAGGGTTGGTCAGGTTACAATCCCAATCAGTCACAACGGAAGGCTCTCCGCTCTTTATTGGCTGCTCTACGATCGGGATCACCACCGGTTATACGGGAAGGGCAACCGACATCCCCATCTTACGCATCGAGCACTTGAATCACCTACCATGTCGGTCGACGGAGGTTCAACCACTTTCTCTGGAAGACATGCTCATGAACCTCCAGAACAGTATCACACTGCGATGCAACAAAAGGCCATCCAAACCGATGCTAACATCACTGCCTCAATGACCTTATCAACACTCGTCTTCCACCTCCACTCGAAGAGGAAGGCGAGGGCGATGAGGACGACCAGGAGCCCTGTCTTGGTCCCAGATCCGAATCACGAGGGCGTCTCATTGTTCACCTAACCCTAGGAAGGCTCGTGCGCCTGCTGGAAACCCGAATCTTGCGGGTAGGGGACTTGTTCAAAACCCCTGACATAGCTGCTCTTATGGCCAAGATGGCAAAGCTAGAAGAATCCGTCACAAAATCTGAAAAGATCAACACAAGCGGAATAGACTTGGATCGTCTTTGCTTGTACCCTAATGCTAATGCCTGACAAGTTCAAAATGCCCGACTTGGTCAAGTTCGATGGGAGCGGTGATCCCAAGACTCATCTCTATGGCTATCATGCCGCCATGAAGCTACTCAAAGTAGAAAGTGAGGCCATGTCTCAGCTTTTCCCTCAATCTCTCAGGGCCTGCCTTCCACTGGTTTCTGTCGCTCGACATTTCCAAGAGAAAGACTTGGGAAGACATTGGGGCTGCCTTCATTGCTCAATACAACTACAACTCCCAGCTCAAGATGACTATTCGAGAGTTAGAATCCACGAAGATGGAAGCCAAAGAGTCCTTTGCGGATTTTGTTAAAAGGTGGAGAGCCAAAGCCGCTCTAATGATTGAGCGCCCGAGCGAGAGGGATCAACTCCGCATTATCTCCCGCAACCTGCATCTCGACTATGCTAAGCATCTCGTGCTGGTTCAAGCATCTGCCAACTTCGAGACTTTCTTTGAATCTGGCCTGGCCATCGAGGATGCGCTGCAAAGTGGGATTTTGCCAAGAGGGGAGTCTTTTTCTTCCAATCCTCAGAAACCAAAGTCGAAGGCTTACTCTGGAAACAGTAGCACACTGTTTGGCAGTAGCAATTATGCCAGCACGGCTACAAGTGGGGATAACGCTGCTGCTTCCCCTAATCATACAACCGATGTCAATCAGGTTCAGAACACCCAAAGCTACCGGGCCCGAACCCAACCTCGGAGTTTCTCTGCTTTTGAGGCATCTCTATCTGCGGTGATGGAGAAACTTGTCAAGTCTGGGCATCTCAAACCTTTGACCCCAACTTCCCCTCCCAAAGTCTTACCTGCTGGTTATAATCCTAACCTCTTCTGTGCCTTCCACCAAATGCCTGGCCATCACACTGACAAGTGCTATCATCTTCGACATGAGATTCAAGATCTTATTGATGATGGCATGGTCCAAGTTCCGCCAAAGCCCAACATTATTTCCAACTCCTTGCCTCAACACGGGTCTGACCCTCTGGTTGGTCAGGTATCTATCAGCTCCACTCGAATCAACCCGAACTCCACCATATTCAACCCTAGACTATATCATCCCAGTAAATCAACCCAAACCCATCGTATCCATCCTGTCCGAGCCGGAGGTTAACATGATGGCTGTAAGTTGGGCAATAGAGGTTTTCACTGCCGACATCTGGTTTGATAGTGATGAGGGGCTTACAAATGAGAAGATTGACTAGCTGAGGTCCATTGATCAAAGGAGCATCGAGTAGGTTTGGTCGAGAAGCCAAAGGAAGCCGAAGTGCTGTTGCTTGGGCCTGACGCCCGCTGGATTCTACCTCTTTTGTAAAAGCTATGGGTAGCTTTTTAAATATTGCGTTTTCAAAACCGCGTCTAGTTTGCATTGGCGATATGTCTGAGTCTGACACAGAGTCTTTTGCGTTTGTCTAAAAACTAGCTCTGAGTCGGAGTTCGTGCCTCTTGGCCCTCCACGTCGTAGCTTTTGTTTCAAGTCTTGAGTCTGCTGTACTTGGCAAACCCCGAGGGTTTTTATGATATGCATTGTCTTGTTTCTTAGTACTTCGTTGGCTTTTGAATAAACTGTGTCGACCCTGGCGACGGAGGGATAGATTTCGATGGGATCATCCCCAAGGAAATGTGTTCCCTCGCCGAAAGGGAAGATAAAAGGCATGCTCAGCCTATTAAAAGAAGAAGTAATTTTCAATAAACTTGAAAGACAAGTATAACCTCCTAAAAGGTTCAAAGTTGGTCCAAGCACTGTTCCCAGAGGAGCATCATACCCGGTCAGACAAGCATCGACATCTTGGCGTGGTCTTATCAAGTCACGTCTCGCGTTGATCCTGAGATAAAAAAGCATCAAACCCCCTGCTATCGGGTGCCAATCCAGAAAACAGAAGCTCAAGAAGGCTTCAGGCCATGCGTTGTGTTCAAAAACAGTAACAGTGGCGTTCCGCCAAGCACAAATGAGGAAGTGCACGAAACGGCTTGAAGCAAGGCATTTCCAACCGAAGCACTTTTGACTCTGCGTCATCAAAGCCATAGTATCTGGGACTGTGGCCAAAGATCGTCGACCTCGATAGCAACAATTTCAAAACCTTGGTCAACCTGGATCAATTCGAAAGCTACTTTTCCTGAGAGAAGCTCGTTGGGCTGAAAACCCCAAGGGTGGGCAGTTCCAAGCAAAAGTTAGAGCAGCCTGCTAGCCCAAAACCCTATGAAAGGGGTATAGGCAAAAGTAAATAGGCAATATTCGAAAGCTCGCTAGACCGAAGACCGAATGGGCGGTACTAGGCAAAAGTTAGAGCGCAAAAGGAGAGGTAAACACACGAGTTAACCCTTAGCCTGAACTACGTTTGGACCTGATTCCCTAGCTTGGGATACGTAGGCAGTCTCTCTTTGAGACCCGGTCACAAATCTATCAATTAGATCCATGGTTGACATCTTGGTACACATCAAAGGTTGGAGAGGATCGAAGATCAGATCAAGCTGCGATGAAGGAATCAGAAGGGGGAAACCCTTTGTCTTTCAATTTTATTGCAAACTGCTTCTTCAATTTACAGGCTGAGCATAAAGTCTTAAAAATATTTGAAGCATCAAAAGCGAGCGAAATGCTAGAAGCCTAATGGCTCACGATTTATTCTAAGTTTAGCGAAGTCTGATGTAAGAGTCACGCGCGTTTGTTCAAGTGATTCGCGTTGGTCTCGGTCCTGTGCGTGCTTTTCATTTCCAGCAGTAGCCGACTGCTGCCCTCGAACGTTGTTCCAGGGCTTTTGCCAAGTCTTGTCATACCATGCAAGTCATATGGACTTAATGTGACCGCATGGGGGTGGTTTCAGTCCGGGCCTATATGAGTCATCTTTTGCGTCTTATGTCCATCTTTGCGGCGTTTTTCTAGTTTTTCAATCAATTGTAATATCGGGATGCTTTTCTCGATTTTGTTTGTACAGGTCTTTGTGCCTTTTTGCGTCTCTTGCAAGTGTCAGTTTCACCTGTCTAGGAAATGTTGTGAGTTTTGGCCCAGTAATACCCAAAATTTCATCATGTTCTATGTGCCTAAGGGTTCGCATTGTACCCTGGGACTCTTTCTCCCTTTTCATTTGAGCTAGGCGAGTCTGTACATGTGCGCATGTCTGTGTGTCAATTGTCAATGCAAATTAGATATTTGCGACTAGAAAGTGCAATTTTTACATGTGCTACCCTAGCTCCTATAATCCACAAGCTGTGGAAATCTCATAAGCAGCAAGGGTATCTCGGCCCAAGGCCAAACAAAGCATTTCTAGGGCACGTCCGCCCAAACATTGAAGAGAGGGCACACAAGCCCAAATTCGTCAACTGGGGCATGCCAGTCCATTCAGCGTCTATCTATCTGGGTGCGCATCTCAGAAGTACTGGCAGTACAGTAATGGGGCTCAGTGGTAGTCCTTAGGCGTCGTTGTCCTCCTAGGAGCCGCCCTTAGCTTGCATCTGCATTTTCAATTTCGTATACATCATTGCATATTGTGTATATTAAATGTTGAAACAGGAAGATGGTTCAGCATGGTTGCCGTCATACAGATTTGGTTTGCCGAAGGATGCGATGCAATCTCCTGCGATTTTGTTATCGTTGGTTAGTGGATGCGATGGAAATCTCCCTAACTCTCGATTTGGTTTGCCGAAGGGTGCGATGCAATCTCCTGCGGTTTTGTTATCGTTGGTTAGTGGATGCGATGGAAATCTCCCTAACTCTCGATTTGGTTTGCCGAAGGATCCGATGCAATCTCCTGCGGTTTTGTTATCGTTGGTTAGTGGATGCGATGGAAATCTCCCTAACTCTCGATTTGGTTTGCCGAAGGATCCGATGCAATCTCCTGCGGTTTTGTTATCGTTGGTTAGTGGATGCGATGGAAATCTCCCTAACTCTCGATTTGGTTTGCCAAAGGATGCGATGCGATCTCCTGTGGTTTTGTTATCGTTGGTTAGTGGATGCGATGGAAATCTCCCTAACTCTCGATTTGGTTTGCCGAAGGATCCGATGCAATCTCCTGCGGTTTTGTTATCGTTGGTTAGTGGATGCGATGGAAATCTCCCTAACTCTCGATTTGGTTTGCCAAAGGATGCGATGCGATCTCCTGCGGTTTTGTTATCATTGGTCAGCGGATGCGATGGAAATCTCTCCTGTCCAATTCTCGGTTCGTAAACCAAAGGATGCTATCCTGCGGAGCCGTTTCAACGACAGCCGATCCTGTCAAAGTTCCCCAGCGGTTTGATCAATCAGCACATTGATCTTTCCGTCCGCATTCGATCAGCGACGATCTATCCGTCCACTTTCGAATCAGCGACGATCTATCCGTCCGCATTGGATCAGCGACGATCTATCCGTCCACATTTCAAAACAGCGACGATCTATCCGTCCACATTTCAAATCAGCGACGATCTATCCGTCCAACTCCGAATCAGCGACGATCCATCCGTCTGCATTCGATCAGCGACGATCTATCCGTCCACTTTCGAATCAGCGACGATCTATCCGTCCGCATTCGATCAGCGACGATCTATCCGTCCAATTTCAAATCAGCGACGATCTATCCGTCCACTTTCAAAACAGCGACGATCTATCCGTCCTATTTCAAATCAGCGACGATCTATCCGTCCAACTCCGAATCAGCGACGATCCATCCGTCCGCATTCGATCAACGACGATCTATCCGTCAAATCATTCTTCGGTGCACGGTATTTTTACATACTTGCGCACTTTTTCCATTAAATCGGCTTTTGGGTGGATTTGGTGGGTGTCTAGAAACCTTTGACGTTACCCGTACCAGTCAATGGTGCTCCGCTGGTCAAGGGTTAGCGTAGACACCCCAATCTGAATCTCCGATCGTTTTACGGTTTCTTATTTCCCGATGATGAACCGGATCAGAAATCTTAAGGTTGGAAAGGTTTGAGCTCGGTGTGTGCGGACCCTTTTGAACCCTTTTAACCCTTTTAAAAGAAAAATAAAAATCAGTCAACTCTGGTCTGCCCTTAACCCTCGCGGCGTGGAAGTCACTCCTCGCGAGTGTCCTCTTTGTCAGGTGTGGTCAAAGTCAAACATTTAACTGTTACCCACGCGCGATAGGTGGAACACTCGCGAGAGTCTCACTCTCTCGCGATGGTCCTAGACTGTCCCTTTCACTTTTGCCAACCACTTGGTTGCTTGCCAGGGGCTACTGAGTCGCTTAACAGTTTTCTCCACAGTCTTTGTGCAGTCTGAGGCCTTGGGAACACACCTCACACTGACCCTTCCTATCACCTTTTCACCAAGCTTAGTCACCAAGTTTGGTCCTAAGGGGTGTTTGCCACCACCTTTGGCCCTTGGCTTCCCCTATAAATACCCCCCCCATTTGTTCCTTTGAAAGGGCACTAAGTCACAAAAATTCACCAACTTGGAAAGTTTGGGAGATTGAGAATCCTTGCAAGCACAAAGGCTCTCAACTCTAACTCATATCCTATACCTTTCTTCACTCCATTTTCCATCACAAGCTTCTCAATTTGTTCAAACCTTTCCAAAACCTTCCAAGCAAAGGTATAAACACCTTTATTGCTTACTGTTTTGATGAGGGGGCCTGTCAGGGCAGGATTGGTAATCAATACCGGTTCTGGTCCTAAAGTCAACAGAGTTACAAGAAATTGGTTCAAGCATACCCTCGCGAGTGACTCACATACGCACGCGACAGTCCAGCATTGCGCGACTATCCTCGTGGGGTTTGGGGATGCTGTTGGGTTTTCTTGTTTTTCATGTTGTTATTTATTTTACAACTTTGTAAGCCTTTTAGATCACTGTTTTGCATGTTAAAACAAATAGACTAGACTTTTATTGCTTATTTACTTTGTTGGAATGCTCTTGGGTTGCTTTTGAAGTACCAGAGCCCAGAGTATGCAAAGCAATTCTTGAAATCCAGTCGGGACACTCGCGCGAGGGACTCACTGCCTCGGAGGACCTCTTGATTCCAGTGATTGTCCTTGCATGAGCAGCTTGACTTTTGCCCCTGTTTTGACACCCCCACTGTTTAGGGGTTGCACTTCAATTAATTTGGCTCCTGTTTTGTAATAATTTATAGTAATCATTTACTTACAGTCAATATAAACTGCTTGGTTTGTCTCCTGGGTGTGCACTGGTCCTTCCAGAGCCCAGAAGGGGGTGGAATTCAACCTGTGGTGAGGGAAAAACCCTCGCGCGAGTGAATGGGTGTCGCGCGCGACGGTCCTCTTTGCATATATGTAGATTCATGCATGCAAAGGTGGCTGTCATGTATGGTACACCAATTCCAGTTGCTGTTGGGTTTATTTTTCATCAAGGGGTTGGAATTCATTCTACTCTTTATTATTCCATCCATCCGCCATTTTTCACATCTTGCAAACTTGTTACAGTTTTAAAACCCCGATTAATTGTTCCCGCCTAATTGGCTTAAAATTGGTTAAAGAAGAAAAGCGAATCACGAATACTTTCACAAAATGCCTAAGTAGAGACCGATCTGGATTGGGCGAGAGGGTGCCTTAAAAACCTTCCCCTCTCGTAACCTGGCTCCGAACCCAGATATGGTTATGACGGACTGGTTCCTTCACTTTTTCAAATCAAATAGCGCGGCAGGTGCTTCGAAATACGGTTCCTTGGGTGACGGACCTTCAAACCCAGGTGGCGACTCTGTGTTTTGCGAGCGCCTGCTTCTCCGCTCGCGCTCCCTCGATCTATCGGGCCCTTGCTCCGGGAAATGAAATTCCCGGAGGCTCGCTTTGGAATCCGAAAATTCCAGGACATGCTGCCCACAATGATGAATTAAATTATATTCAACAATATTTACATAGAAATGTCAGTCCTCCTCTTAGGATGATGGAATTAGGTTCAATAAAAATACCCCCAGCTAAACCAATTTATCCTAGTTAAAATACCAGATTAAAAGAAAAACTAAAAGAAATTGATAATCAGTTAAAAGCCCAATTAGAGGAAATAGATAATAAAATCAATAACAAAAATATTGATATGGATGAATTATATGATGACAAATCTAAAACTAATAAACAAAAAAGAAAAAATTATAGAAGCAAATATTCATCTGAACAACATGATAAAATAGTAGATTGTTGGGAACAATTTATTAAAAGAGAAAAGGTTAAAAGGAAATTCTTTGATTACCTAGAATATATTTACAAACCACAAAACGGGCTTAATATGAAATCTGCTAGCCCAGCTGAAGTCACGGTGATTACTAAATCTAAATGGAAAAAACCTGATAACACTGTTGTAAGCTCTAGTCACCCACCCCTAAAACTAATTATCATTGATTATAAAGGATCAAGCATAACTGCTTCTCCTTTTAAGTTACCTAGTGAAAGAGCTGAGTGTAAACAAATTGTTGAACAAATTAATTATACTAATCAATGCTTAAAAGTAATAGGAAAACAGTTAGATAAAATAGAAACTAAATTGGATGATGGAGTATCTTCTGATATCTCATCAACTAGTAAAACTCTTGAAAAATCACTAATTCATTTACCAGAACAACGACCACTAATAAAGTTAAATCAGAATGACAATATTCAAAAAATTGAAGAATTATTGACTACTTTAGTTATTAAAACTGAACCAGTAACCCCCCAGGTTACTGTCATGACCCAAACTATTGATACTAGTGCCTCTAGTCAACTGTCATCTTCCGATGAAGAAATTACTAAACTCCAAGAACAATTCTCTGGTCAAAAGATAAACAACATTAAAAGGCTTGTTTACCCCTCTACTAACCCTATTAGTCTTACCAAAAATTGGTACTCTAGACCTACCCCCCCTGATTTACAATATGAAGAAAATAATCTTACTAATCAATTTTCTGTTTCATCTAGTAAATTATATGAGTGGAATATTGATGGTCTAAGCGAACATCAAATTTTAGAAAAATTGAATCACATGTCTATGGTTGCTAATAGTTACTTAAGTAATACCAACCTAGACCAACTTCAAATTGTAGACCTATTAACTTCAGGCTTTACTGGAATGATAAAAGCCTGGTGGGATAAATATCTCAATAATGAGTCAAGAGAAGAAATTAAATATGCTATTCAAACTAATGAAGACGGTCTCCCATTAATGGATCACGAAAGAGGGATCCCTGATGGAGTCAATACCCTGATTTATACCATAATAAAACATTTTATTGGTCAACCTAGTAACATTACTTCTAGGATACATGATCAACTAAGTAATTTACATTGTCCCACATTGAGTGATTTCAGGTGGTATAAAGATGTATTCATCTCTAGAGTTATGCTTAGAGATGATTGTGTAAAATCTTTCTGGAAAGAAAAATTTATTAATGGATTATCTAATTTGTTTGCTCACAAATTTAGAGATGTCTTTAGTCAACCAACTGGTATAATTGAATATGATAAACTAACTTATGGAGACATAGTTAGTGTTATTCAAAAAGAAGGATTAAAAATGTGTATTGATATGAAGATTAATAAACAAAAGGATAAAAATAAAGCTAAATATGAGTTAGGAAATTTTTGTGAACAATATGGTTTACCCCCTGTTGCTCCTTCCAGGAGAAGAAAAAAGATTGAAACCCATATTAATAAACACAGAAATAATAAACCTACTAAACCTCAATCATCCAAAGATAAATATTATGATAAACCCAAAACCCAAAATAATAAAAAGAAACATCCTACTAAAACTAATAACACAAATGTTACCTGTTATAACTGTGGCAAAAAGGGTCATTATAAGTTCCAATGCAAAGTTAAACAAAAAATTAATCAACTTAACATATCTGATAATGATAAGCAACAAATCTTAGAAATATTCAAAATTGCTAATTTAAGTAGTTCTGAAAATGATGACAATGATGACATGATAGAGTCATCATCGGAATATCATTCCGCTAGTAATAGTAGTTCTAGTGAAAACCAAATAAAAATAGGATGTACTGATAATTGTTGCAAAAAATTAAATGTGCTCACTAAAGAGTTACCTGAAGAAGAATTACTAATTGATTTAATCAGCAAAATTGATAATTTAGAATTAAAACAATAATAAATTAAAAAAATTGAAAGAGGTCTTACTTCGGCAAAGTAAAATACCTCATTATAATAAACCCATAGTAAATCTTCATGCCACTATTGAAAGATTTGGCAAGATTGCTAAAGAAACTACTTTACAAGATCTGCAGTTAGAAATAGAGATAATTAAAAAAGAAGTCTCTCTAATCACAAATCAACTTCCTAACATGAGGAAGAGAAATATTAAATTAAAACATGTTAAATACTCTTCTGATGAATCCCATGAGAGTGATGGAATTGATGAGATGCACCCAGATCCTGATAATCAAGATACTAATAGATTAAATTTGATAACGAAGATCAATCTCCAAAAATGGCATGTTAAAATCAAATTGATGATTGAAAACTACGAAATACAAGTTGTTGCCCTAATTGACACAGGGGCAGATTTGAATTGTATTAAAGAAGAGTTGATACCTAGTCAATATTATAAAAAAACCACTGGAAAATTAAGTTCTGCTAATGGCAGTAGAATGTCTGTTAATTACAAGTTACCTAATGTCAGTATTTGCCAAAATAATTTTTGTTTTAAAACATCATTTGTTTTAGTCAAAAATTTAACTGATAAAGTAATTTTAGGTATACCCTTTATTTACCTATTATACCCATTTACTGTTGATTTTGATAAAATCACTACTAAATTTCTAGGACAACAAATTAGTTTTGAACTATTATCAGTTCCTGATCAAAATGATTTAAAACAATTGCAAAACTATTCATTCACCCTGTTAATAACCTTGATGTTGTTTCAGATGTCTCACAGGAGCATAGCCTTGGGAACAACCATCCTGCCAGTACTTCCTGAAGGTTCCAACCTTCAATTTAAAAAATTAAATCATTTGCAAAATGTTAACGAAACCCAGCAATGTCTTCTAGATGCTTTCTGGAACTTGTGTGGGGATTATCGTTATAATCAGCATTTTATTAACTGTTTAAACGGCTTGAATTATTATTTTTGTGTACAAAACATAATTTCAAAAAATAATGATAATGTTAATGTAGCAACTGCTACTAAGCTTGATCATTTGAATAATAAATATTCAAAACTGTTTCAACAAAATATTCAATTTCAAGCCAAGAATCAAATTCTGCATCATGAAGTTAAAACTATTAAAAAACAGATTTCCCTGCATAATTGCATTGAGGGAGAAAAAAGTGAGAATTTAGTAAGCAACATTAAGCAGCATATAGGGAGTGCAGGAATTGGCCCCTGTGGCATATTAAACCATGACTTAGAAGATAGCCCCAATAGAGTAGCACGCAACATTAGAAGTAAGAACATGCATCTTGATAACATGAGGTAGTATTTCTCTGCTCTACTACAAAGTGTTCCAAAAATCCCTATTTCATTGAAAAATCAAATAATTTTCCCTGCTGATTTCCCTATTGATTTAATAAAAAATATTCAAGGATTGGCTAAAAGGGATGGCCACCATTTTCAGGAATTCTTATTCCAAACTCTTACTGATTTATCTACTAAATCTATTCCTGATTTACAAATTACTTGGAAATCTCTTTATAATGATAACCAAGACAGGGTTGAATGCCCTAAAACTAATCCTATTTGCTCAAATTATCCTTTGGACAAAATTGGTTGCCAATGTAATTTAATATATAGTATTCCAAAAGCATGCATTGACATGCAGCACTTTAAAAATATTAATGTTGAATATAATAAAAAATTAATTGAAATAACTCCAATGACCCTATTGGATCATGGATTGTTAAGACAAATTATTTTTACTGATCCGGAGCAGACTGAGTATGTTACCAGAAAACTGGCTGTCTCCATTTTAAACCTTTTTGCTAAATATGGTGCTCTTCGGTGCCAAGTTTTAATCAAAAGCAAAATGCCTGAATGGACATTCACTATGAACATCATCCCAGCCCAGCATGTAATGCAAATCTCTGCCAATTGGCCGTTCTGCAGGATTCATCCCCCTATTCAGCTTATTGAGGATGAAATCCCTTGGCCCTGCTCAAAATCAATTAGAAGTCAAATCAGGCATCATCATGCTTGGTCCATTGCTACTAAACTTGGTGATGATAACCACAATGCTGATCATTATTTAAGTAACCTTGTTTACTTAATCTGTGAGGATCCCATTCAAAAGATCCGATCTACTGAGCCTATTAAAGAAGTCCCATTCATCTTCCATACCCAGTTCAGAAGATTAGTAACTCAATATCAAGATCAATTGCTTAACACTTATTCACCAGCATCCACTCCTGTTGAATGCACTGCCAATGAAGGTGAGGATTATTGGCACAATCTATCCTCAGAAGAATTACAAAATTATGATAACATGATGGAATACTAGCCCATTATGCTATCATCAGTAATCTATTCAACCAGCTTAACAGCTGCTACTCATCCACTGCTCAAATGCACTAACCAATCAACTCTCTACCTCGAGACTATTCAATCAACTGCAATAACACTGATCACTCTTGGTCAAAGATCAACCATTTTGCAATCATGTCATCAGTAAAAGCACTAGTCATTATCAACTGCTTTCTACTGATGAAATTATCACCTGGTTACTATTCTATTACTATTCACCAGTGGACTATTCACCGACAGACCACTGTTCACCCGACAGGTCACTATTCAAGCACTGTTCATTTCACGGGAAAAGGACTGCTCAATCAGCTTTCAACTGTTCAATCAACTTTTGCCAATTGCGGTAGACAGACAGCATCTGCCTACAGTTATTTGATTACTTTCCACCGAAAGCAATCACATGGTTACAGTAAACCACTGATAATTGTATCCAAGACAGTAATCCTTGTGTTCTATAAAAGGATTCACTGACTTCTGTTAAAACTAAGCTTTGAAAGCTAGAAAAGCTTAGCTACTCTCTCTTCTCTCTTATCTTGCAGTTCTTCTCTTCTCCTTTCCCCTGTTAAACTAGTAAGTCTTCGACTACTGATGAGTTGATCCTCTCTGATCTTTATCAATGTTAAACTAGTATTTTGTTCATTGTTCTCCATGGTTGGTTCTACCACCTACTTATTTATGTTTATTTAGTTTATATTCATGGTTGGCTCTGCCGCCTGTTTACCCTGTTTACTCTGATCATGTCTCTGTTCTTCTTACTGTGTCTGTCCTTCCGCCCCCTCATGGTATCAGAGCCAAGTCGGGAGTAGGGTCCTGTAGGGGTGGTGGATGGGTTATGGCTGATTAGTGTAGAGATGGGTGGATGAGTAATTACTAAATTATCTGTTTGTGTCTTTAAAAGTAGGTGATACGGCTCTGATACCATTTGGGGGCAGAAGGACAGACACAGAGAGAAGAACAGAGACATATCAGAGTAATCAGGCGGCAGAGCCGACCATTAACAGTAAAGTAAGGCGGCAGAGCCGGCCATTAACAGTAAATAAACATGGATAAATAGGTGGTAGAACCAACCATGGAGAACTATGAACAAAATACTGGATTATCAGTTTAACATTGATAAAGATCAGAGAGGATCAACCCATTAGTAGTAGGGGACCAGTAATACTTACTGGTTTAACAGGGGAAGGAGAAGGGAAGAAGAACTGCATGAGAGAAGAGAGAGTAAGTAAAGAACAAAGCAGGCCAAGCTTGGTTTTAACAGAGGCCAGTGAATCCTTTTATAGAACACAAGGATTACTGTCTTGGATACAATTATCAGTAGTTTACTGTAACCATGTGATTGCTTTCGGTGGAAAGTAATCAAGTAACTGTAGGCAGATGCTGTCGGTCATCTTCAAAGGTTGAACAGTACTTGACACCTTTTATCACATGGATGAACAGTAAAAGGTGAATAGTAACTTGTCGGTGAACAGTTCACGGGTGAATAGTAACCAGATGATAATTCATCAGTAAGAAAGCAGTTGATAATGACTAGTGCTTTTACTGATGGCATGATTAGAACTTTGACCAGGAGTAATCAATGCAGTTGATTGAATAGTCTCGAGATAGAGAGTTGATTGGTTAGTGCATTTGATCAGCAAGGCAACCATTTGCAGAAAACTGTTTTTATGCAAATGGGCCTTGGGCATCTTGAAATGTCGATCCATAAGGATTGGATGCAACAGATTCATCAGAGGAGTCATCCTCTTCTTCTTGACTAGCTTGAGCAATTAATTGTTGAGATAACATTAACAGTTGTGAGCATTTCTTCTTAGATTTTGTTTGCTTGGAAGGTCCAGGAGCAGGGCTTCCAAGCCTGATTGTAGACACTGTAGGGGAGTCAGGCTCTTGTTTATCTGAATGAACAAGTTGAGCAAGAGTCTGTTGAGCAGGAGTCTTCACAGTAGTTGGAAATTCCAGTTGAACTTGATTAATAATTTTTTGGTGGTTGTATTGGCCCCACCATTTCACCAAATATTGTCGAGAGACAATATTATTGAACAGCTGGTATTTCCATTTGACAATCCAGGGAACTTTATATTTTATCATAAATAACATGAGAACAGGGAATTGACTGGTGTGTTGATTAACTTTGAACATGGTAGAGAACATGTTGACTTGATTATTGAGTTCAGCAGGTAGGATATCAGGTATGGCACCGTATTGGTGCCACCATCTAGCAAACCAGGATGGTATGACAGATTTGAACTTATGGTCGAACTGGACGAACCATGAATGAGTAAATTTATCATTTTCGTGGAGAAGTATTTTGAACCATGATTCAATATAATCATAATAATTATACTGAATCGAGTGATCAGGGAGTTTTTTGAGTAGGGAGGGATTTCCCCATTCATCAAGGCTTACTATGTTGTGAATGTAGATGGAATGGTATATGACCTTGTTAGAGTCACGTTTATCAGTGATAGGTTTAATAAGGACAGATTGGTGGTTGAGAAGGATGTCATTATAGAAGGAGAGGGTTTTATCAGGATGTGCAAGGATAAAATGCCAACCGGGAGGGAAGAAGGCTTTTACTAGTTCAATAGAGAATAGGTTCATGGTGACTGGTTTTAACATATACTCAGTAGGAGTATAGGTTGGGTAGTAGGAGTATAGGTTGGGTAGGTAGTGGGCTGTTTGGCTTGACTATTTGGTTTTGAACAAAAGGGGTCTTGCATAATATTTTGACTAGGGGTTGGGACAGATGCAAGGGCAGAGCTGTAACTAGTCTTGGGAATTTGCCCAAGAACATGGTATCTATTTTTAGCAGTTTTTTCTGCTTGATCAGCCCAAGAAGGGAGTGTCAACTGCTTCTTTTTGTCTGTCATTACTGCAAAATGAACAGTTTGTTAGAAATAAGTATGCAGCTTACTTCTAATGTTGCTTGCTACTCTATTGGGGCTAGTCTTCTAAGTCTGGTTAATAGGCCACAAGTGACAGCAGTTCCTATATTTCCTATATGCTGTTTACCAGTGCTTACTAAATAAATCTCACATTTTTTTCTCCCTCAAACAGACAATGCAATAGTTATGTTAGCAGAAATTCTCTAGTGAGAAAGTCAGGACCAGAGTTTTGAATACCTTTAATATATTCAATATCGAAATAAAAAATACTAAGTATAGATTGCCATCTGGCAAAGATTTGTTTACTAGCAATATTTTCAACATCTTTTTGTAAAATATACTTAGCACTTTTACAATCAACTCTGACCAAGAATTTTTGATTTAATACATCATCTTGGAATTTGGAAATACACAAGACAGTAGATAAAATTTCTTTTTTAATAGTACTGTAATTACTCTGCGCCTTATTCCATTTGCCAGAGTGGAAGCGAACAATCTGCTCAGTGGAGGTTGGGGTAATACGCTGGAGTAGAATAACACCATAGCCAAGATCAGAAGCATCAGTTTGAATAATTTTGAAGGAATCAACAGTAGGAATACCTAAACAGGGGAGAGTCTTGACATTTTTGACTATAGTAATATGAACAGATGACCAAGGGGGAGGATTATTTTTTAATCTGTCAAATAAAGGTTGACATATTTTTCTAAGATCTTTGTAAAATTCAGCAATGTAATTAAGAGATCCCAAAAATCTCTGTAATTGATTTTTATCAGTAATTTCATCAGGGAATTTATCAGCGAACTGTATTGCTCGACTGATTGGTACAATTGTTGAATGATGAATATTATATCCTAAAAATCTCACTTTAGTTTGGAATAGGTTAATTTTTGGAGCAGAAATTACTAATCCATTATGTTTAATAGTTTGGACAAAAGAATTTAAATGTTTCTAGTGTTCATCAATGGAATTGGAAAATACAAGAAGATCATCAATGTAAACAATGATAAAATGACTAAATGGGTTGAATATTTCATTCATTATGTTTTGGAATTCACTAGGGGCATTTTTTAATCTAAATGGCATAACATTCCATTCGTAGTGACCAAATGGTGTAGTAAAAGTAGTTTTGTATCTATCATCAGGGTGTAACTGGACTTGCCAAAAACCACTTTTTAAATCAAATTTGGAAAATATTACTGTTTTATTTAATCTATTGATTAGATCTTTTTTATTAGGGATAGGATATCTAATCCAAAAGGTATGTCTATTCTTTTCTTTTCTTTTTTTAGCTTGAAATTAAAACAGGTTAACCGAATGTACAGCCTACAAGGGGTATACTGCTTTGTTCGTCGATATATCAAATAAGTTCACCTCAAACGTAGGGTATAAGCGTCAAATTGAAGCATAGTAATCCGGAAGACCGGGATCATACCCTAGGGAATAATTAATACGGCTTTGTTGGATTTGCAGAAGTAAGCAAGGTTTTCAGCCTTTAGACAGCCAACTTTGTTTTACTTTAGGGTGGAATAAAAAGGGCTAAATTAAAAGCGAATTAATTAGGATAAAAAGCATGTTAGGTTTAGGAATAACTAACACCCACGATTCAAGTCGAATCAAATTTCTCACCCAAATGCGATTTAAGATACTCAACCAAGGTTCTCAACCCGAAAGATAGAATGGTTCGATTACCAAGCTAGCTCTAGAATTTATTTAGCAAACGTCTCGAGCGATAGAGCTCCAAGTATCATGTGTGATAAGTAGGCGATGCTCTTACCTACACATAATCAATGAGGTTAACACCTTAGTTATTTGACAAACAAACCCGAACTACACATCGATTTTCAAACCAAAGATTTAAATTTTATGGTGAAAAAAGCAATTTTACTCAAGCCATGAGGTGCTAATCACCACATGACTTAACCTTAGAAAACTACTCACACATATCTAAAGAGATAAGAGCAAACAAAAATCTAGCTAACATATTGAAATAACAAGACATGAAATAAACTACAGATATTGATACATCGGATGATTGTCTACAACTTTGATGAAGGAGAAAGTAGCAAAAACTAACTAATAAAGGCTGAAAATTAAAAAGTAAGTGCTGGAAAAATGAAGAACACTCAAGAACAACAAGAACAATTCAAAATCTAAGCTAGATCTAAAATTATGCAATCCAAAAGTTGTTTGTACAAGTGACATCACGCTTATTTATAGGCTTCAAGATCCGCGCACAGAATATCCTAAAAGATGCTCCAAAGATACCCTCTGAAGCCCTCAGTACCGATAGCAAAGGTCTTAAGCTACTGTTATAAACTATTCGGTACCGATAGATGAAGAAATATGGTATTGATACCAATGGAGTTAGGAGCTGGCACAAGAACCTTCGGTACCGGTAGAAGGAATTTGATGCTACCGATACGAGATAGGTATTTGGCTTCCATGATCACTTCGGTATCGATACCAAAGAATAGAGGGTATCGGTACCGAGCTGCTTAGCTCCAGCACTTGGTCTTGATCCTTGCCTCACAGCTCCCAGTAGCTTCCACAGCACCCAATAGCTTTCACAGTAAATATTGCATTTTAAACCTTTCTTTTACCTTTTCTTTACTTTAATTAATTAAATAAAAATAGGAAAGTACCCCCCATTTGGAAACAATGGCATTACCAGAATTTTGAGATTTCAATCCAATCAAAATGTTGACCCCCAGCTTTTAGTGTAAAATAGAAAACAACACTCTTTTCTATAGAGAAAATGGCTCAAAATGTAACCTTGCTTTTCAAATAAAACCTTGCAAATTTGAAGTTGCTCTTAGAAAAATTCAAGGATCATTTATCTCGAAAATCGATACTTTTTTGAAAAGTCATTTTCCCATACTTAGACAGATTTTTAGGGGCCGACAGGGTCTTCCTTTGTTCCTCGGGTACTTGGACGCATTCGGGCCATTCATGGCGTCAAAACATGCCTTATTCACACGATTTACCTGAAAACACTAAAAACATACCTTACGTGCAATATCAAAGAAAATAACTAAATTAAAGACAAAATTAAGATGAAACTAACGACTTAGCGCACCCATAATGGCATTATTGGGTGCTTATCACATACCCCAGGAGGAAAAGAAAAGGAAAAGAAGAAAAGTGAAAAAATTGCGATAAACCATGCACAGCCCGCGCGGAGAGTAAGGTAGAATAAAGTAGATAACAAAGTGCAATGTGATTTGTCGTCATACCCCGTTGCCCTGTCCATCTATGAGAAAGGAAGCACAACGGGGTATGATACAAAGTGATACAAGTAGTGAAAATATTAAATCTAACTACTGTCTGGCACATCCCGCCAAGCTAGAAGATAAGACAAATAGTCGAGGTCGAGAAACAACCAATTGATGAACCATAACTGAGGAAGAGCAGCGACATAGCAATTCGGCATCAAGGGAGGCTGAACAGCTACTACCGAAGGACTAGGTACTTAGAAATGGCTCGATCCGGAGATGCCAGCATCCGATAGGGGGCCCAACCGGCACACCACACCCATTCCATCCGATCTACTACATCCTTAACCAAAGTCCCAAGCCTCACCAGAAAACAACCCACCCTAAGCCAAATACCAATCGCTAAAGTCACCAGAGATGGGATATGTAAACCAAGATTCTAAAACTCCATCCTAACCCAGCGTCAAGTGTAATACCCACTTCTAAAAGAACAGCTACTACTTAGGAACTAGGCACTGAGAAGAGGCTCGAACTGGAGATGACGACATCCGACAAGGTTACCCCCAAAGTACCTTGCACACCATGCCCATTCCATCCAGACTACTACACCATCAGCCTAATTCCCAGAGCTCACTATAATCTAAAGCGGGACAGTTCAAGAGCCTCGATTTTGCTCGCCATTATCCGTGCAAAACCACAGAATTATTTGGCACAAAAGCTACCCCTTTCAATCAGTGCACATCCACCAATTTAATCAAAGACAGCCACAAAAACTACCCCTTTCAATTAGTGAATGACACCAATCTAATCAAAGATACCCACAGTCGCAACCACACAACGCTGAACAACTGGCTAGAGAAGCAAAGAATCAAGGGATTTAGTGAGGCTTAGCAAAAGCATGAGCGATTAGCCCCAAATTGGGCAAGGCGCCCAGTATCTAAACTGGGTTTGAAGCTTGGGCTACTTGTACCCAAAACCAGCCACAATTTCTCATTGTGGTATGGGATTACCAGTTAACACCATGTGCGGCCTTCTCATGGCCTCCCAACTAGCAAGCAAGTTCACGTTTTGTAAACCCAAAACTGGGTTATGTAAACCCAGTTCTAATTTTAATACCAATCAACACAAAACTCCATTGAAACCAACATGGCACAACTTCAGCTTACAATCGATTCTTAAGACAAATAAGGAACACTAATTAACCCGATCTCAGTCCAAACATATGACTGCCCGATCAAGTTTCTCAATGCGAATCTACAGATCGTAATAATATTGCAGCAAAATTAGACTACCCAATACGCAGTTTACTTCCAATTGATCATACCTTTAATGTTTGCCCCTACTGCTGTACCACTGCTGGAGTATATTCTCACCGGTGATGCCCGACCTGGGAATGTTGACTGCCCACCCGGCATGTCTAGCGAGTCGCCGCCGGCAGTTCAAATCTACAGCCATGGCTGTCCCTGCGCTGGACTAGCCTTGAACCGATTAACCTGTGTAGCCTTGAACCGAATCTGTTGAGTAATAGTACCCACCAAGACAGCCGTGGACGAGCACCGTCCTCCGATATGAAGTTAATCGGAGAAAAGGCCACCAACGAGAACTGGAAAACAGCCCACGAGATCTAGAAATTGCAGGACCCAATTGATTTTGGGTTTCTGATTCAGGCGAGCTCTTTGAGAAGCAAGCCAACAGTACATCTAGTATAGCTCGTGACTGGGTTTGGCCGAACAGAGCTACACCTCTAATCGAATCCTTGAAAGATGCCGAAGCTGGAAGACGAGCTTAGGTCTCCGGCTCTCAATATCAAATTTGTGGATTTTTTTGCAAAATCGTATGAAGAACTCTCGTGCCGAACCAAAGCGAGGGGCAGAAATCCGCCCATGGACGAACCCCACCTCCGACCCTTCATCGCGCGACCGACCTCCGGTGCTGATGGGTAACGAACCTAGTTGTTGATGGGTAACAAAACCCAGCTGTTGAAAGATGCAGAAGCTGGAAGACTTGTTTAAATCTCCGGAGCTGATTTTGGAATAACCTCGAAGCAAAACCGAGGTCGTAAAATTAGAAGAATTCCGATCAGAGCATTAATTTACCTCTATATCAGATTTAATGGATGATTTTTAGCAAAATCGGATGATGAAAGCCAGGGGAGTGCATTCTCTCTCTAGTTCTAGAGAGAGAAGCTCTCAACCCATGATTGTTCCTTGTGTGCCCATTCTTGATAGGGGTGTCCAAGAAAATCGCCCGAACCGTAAAACCGGATCGATCCGAACCGAACCGTCCTATTTGGTCCGGTTCTGCGGTTTTACGGTCAGGTTATGGTTTCAAAAAAATAAGAACCGTTAATTTTGGTTCGGTTACTGGTTCTCAATTAATGAACCGTGGTTAGAACCGAACCGAACCATTTAAAACTAAGATAAATATAGAAATACATACGTGTGTGTAATTAAATATGTATTTGAATTTGGTAGGTTAATCTTTTTCTTGCTAAACTTAATTTATTTAGAAATGAAATCTCATTTGTTAGGAAAGCTCTTATTTTATTCCTTCATTTCCTATTCCAGCAGATTATTTTCCTATTTCTTTAATTTTATGAGTTTATATTTTGTAAATAAGTGTTTGGAGGCTTATTGAATAGAACCGGAACCGAACCAAAACCGGACCGGTCTTGCGGTTTGGTTCTGGTTAGATTCCATGCATATATTGGTTAGGTTCTGGTTCCCAATTTTCTAGAACCGTTTGAAATGGTCCGGTTACTGATTTTCTAGAGAACCGGACCATTCCGGACCGTGTACACCCCTAATTCTTAATATTTGAATGGACATGATTATTGGATTTAAAGGTAAAAGATGTATCAATTCAGGTTAAATGAATAAATATGATCTAATCAAAAGGTATAACTATTAAGATCGCATGATAGACATGATTATTATAAATAGACATGACTATTGGAATTAATCCAAGAGATGCGATTTTTGGCTAACAGTCATGATTCGTGTGTATATAAGGGCAATGGGTTCTACCAATTGGAGGGATGAAAACTAGATCAACTCTAATTGTTACTTCTCTCTAGAATTATCTCCAACAATTATTCTTGGCAAGCTTGCAAAATCCGTAGGTATTCGGATCTTTCTTAGTTTGTCCATAACACAATTAGACAACAGTTTAAAACTGGGCTTCAGTTTATCTTGGTGGCGGCTTCGTTGTAAGGATGGGGATGAATATCGTCTTAAGGATAGCGACATTGTAACGTGACTTGAAACATCTTTGTTTATCCACTTTCATCGGTTACGACGATATTGCACCAACAATATATATATATATATATATATATATATATATATATATATATATATATATATATATATATATATATATATATATATATATATATATATATATATATATATTGTGACAATAAATACCCCAAAGTTTTCGATGGAATTTTGATGATCCGAACTACTCAATGTAATTAGAACGTGACTTTAAAGGCACCCGCGAGAAATCAGCAAAAAAAATGATTGGGAAAGTCTTCATCCGAACATTTTTTTATTGAACGATTTAATTAAAAATAAAAAATTGCTCAAATCAAATCCTACCCGGTAATTTTTTTTGCCAATTTCTAGCGAGTGCCATTAAATCACGTTCTGAACATATTGAGCAGTTTAGATCATCAAAATTTGATCGGAAACTATGAGATTGAGAACGTGATTTTAAGAGTTCCGGCGAGAAATCAGCAAAAAATATGATCGGAAAGTGCTTCATCCGAGTAGTTTTCATTGAACGAGTCAATAAAAAACTGCTCAAATCTAGCTCTTTTCGGTTATATTTTTTGTTGATTTCTCGTGATCCTTAAAATCATGTTCTAAACACATTGAACAGCTCGGATCATCAAAATTTGATCGGAAAAGGGAACGTCCTTATAGGAAGTTTTGTGTATATATATAACCAAATCAAATCAAACTGAGTCTTATGTCCCAATCACTTAGGGTCGGATACATGAATCATTTTCCTCCATTGAGTTCTATCAAGAGCCACTTATTCACACAAACTCATTATACTTATATCTTTGTACACAACAGTATCTAATGTCAGTTTAAGTGTACCCCTCCCCGTAGCATTGCTACCCAAAACTATCATATCTGTTTTCTTAAATACTGCATCTCCTGGTTTATGGTAGAAATGCTCAAACCACCTTAAACTATTTTCTCTCAACTTCTCCTCTATGGGTGCTACACCTACCATCTCTCGAACCGTTTCATTTCTAATGCTGTCTTGTCTAGTCTTATCACACATCCACATCAACATTCTTATTTCTGCTACACTCATCTTGCTCACTTGTTGTTTCTTAATAGACCAATATTTTGTCCCGTAAAATATCGATAGTCTTATGGCAGTTCCATAGAATTTTCCTTTCAATTTTGTGGGTACCCTCTTGTCACATAGTATACCAGTAACGCTCCTCCACTTGAGCCACCCCACTTGGATCCTATGGATCATATCATCGGCAATCTCTACATCTCTACTAATAATTGAGTCTAAATACCTAAAATGGTCACTCTTTGTATCTCCTGGTCTTGGATCATCACTATTTTTTCATGCGCATTGCTAGTACCATTATACTTGCACGCCATATACTCAGTTTTACTGCTATTTATCCGAAAACCCTTTGACTCTAATGCTTCCCTCCAAATTTCAATTTTTGTATTAATACTACCAGCGGTTTTCATCTACGAGAACAATGTTATCTGCAAACATCATATACCATGGGATATCCTCCTAAAATTGTCTAGTTAATTCATTCATAACTAAGGCAAAGAGGTACGGGTTCAAAACTGACCATTGATGCAATCCTACAGTGATTGGAAATTCACTTGTTTCCTCTACTGATGATCTAATTATAGTGACGGCACCTTCATACATGTCTCTAATCACATCGATATACCCCATGGTCACTCCCTTTCTCTCAAAAACCCACCATATGATGTCTCTAGGTACCCATCATAAGTCTTTTCTACGTCTATGAAAACCATTGTGGGCTACCACATCTCCGGGTGGATCGGGGCGGCCCGAAAAATACCATTTTTGGATCGAGTTGAAAAATTTGAAGAGTTGCCATCCAGATTTGTAGTTTGCCACCCGAGAAACCGTTTTGATTGAAAATTGATTTTTGAATTGAAAACCAGAGATTTGTTTGAGAGTTCGGAAGCCATGTTACGAGAGGGGAAGGGTTTTACGGTACCCCCCTCGCCCGATGCAAGATCGGTCTCTACTAAACGTTTGCGGGATTTTTTATAAATATTTTGTTTCTCTAAACAACTAGCAAGTATTTACAATTATACCAAATACAGAGTGCATGCTGGTGCCAGTGAGCAATATGTGATGAAATGATGATGAGCAAATGCGTAATAACAGAAAACTGGTGAACTACCACTGAAATCACTCCCGAGCGCTCAGGAGTAGTCTCGAGCGCTCGGGACCACTGTCAAGCTATCCTGCAAATTTGGTTAGATATATTCACATGCTAGTACCGCCAACAAAATCACAAAGAAATCAAAGTGCATGCATGCTCAGCCCAAAGGCTTAAACAACTAAGAACTGGTCTTAACCATTCAAACCTGACTTCCTCGCAACTGTAAAGAAACCTAACTGGGCTCTGGAAGGACCAGTACACACCCAATGTCTACTGAAAACAGAAAATGAAGTACATAATGAACAAAAAAAAAAGGTTTTAGTGGAAGCATCACTCCTGAGCGCTCAAGAATGGTCCCGAGAGCTCGGGAGTGCACGCAGTGCCCAGAAAAAGTTCGGTTTCTTTGTGCTCCTCTTGCTCTTTTTATTAAACTAAGATCAAATGAACTTATAACCAGTATGAGGAACTGATACAAGCCCCTGATCCCCCTCAGAAATGGAAAAACAGTAGACTTTAAGTATAAAATGAGATTTTATACCTATGCTTGACTTGGACTGACTTTGGAGCTTGAAAATGGTTAGAAAATAGTAAGAAAAAGATCCTTAGGTGTGTACAAAGACTAGAAATGTTTTTTGTGGTTTTCTTAAGAAAATACTTGAGAAAACAAGAGACTTTTAGAAAATATTTGAGAGAGAGTTTTGACAGCAGAATGGGGAGAGAGAGAGAGACTGATTTCGTGGCCTTGGTGGTGTAGAATGAAGGGGTATATATAGGGGAGTGAAAAATAAGTTTGAAATTTGAAAAATAAAGGAAAATCAAATGGAAAATAGTTTTGGGGGGAAAAATGACATGATGAGATTCATGCTGGGTCAGGCAGACCTGGGATATACAGGTTTGAATGTTGAACGGACTGAAAAGCCTGAAAAGCCATGGTCAAAGGCCAAGCTCAACATGCATTGGCCTGTCAGCACTCCCAAGCGCTTGGGAGTGGCACTCCCGAGCGCTCTAGAGTGTTCCCGAGCGCTTGGGAGTGGCTGCCCAACTTCAGCGGGCTGCCACAGACACTCCCGAACTCGGTTTTGGGTGTTTTTCGAAGCGTTGAAAAGCTCGTCAAGTTCTCTTTCTAACCCAATTGGTTTCATTCAAATATATTTTATGTGCTAAAATGTGTGCCCATTTTGCCCTCAGGGTGTCGGAAAAAATGATGGTTTTGGTTTGAAAAGTCCAAAAAGCATCGTTCAAGCTTTAGCCAAGTCCCATTTTGATTCAATTTCATCATCGGGGAGCCTCGAGGGCACAAATTAAGGATAATTAATTGGTCCAAATTGGGGTGTCTACATTGCCCCTCTTTGGATGGCGCTCGGCATCATGTCTGAATATGAGTGACATCCAAAGATTGATACAGCCCAATTCGAGCCCTACTAAATCCCTAATTCAAAATTAAATGCAAGTAAAAGTGCACAAGCATTTGAAATTATGAGGTTGTGCTCGTTCGAGCTGCCTACGTACCCCGTTTGTAGGGATCAGACCAACGTAGTTCTTTGGGGTAAATGCAAACATGCAAGCAAATGATTGACAAGATAGATTGATTGAGGAGCGCCCACCAATTGCTCAGTCTCAGTGGGTGGAAAAATTAAACCAGGGAAAAGATTATAAAAATACACCGCGAGGGGTGTCACCCAACGGAACAAGTTAGTTTGTCTCCAAGGGATAAAACCAAATCTATGGTGGAAGGTGATTGAAAGATGTCCCTCTAGACAATGCCAAATCTATGGCGGGAGTTGATTGAAAGATGTCCCTCAGGACGATGCCCCTTAGGATGATGCCAAATCTATGGCGGAATTTCATTGAAAGGTGTCCCTGAGGACGATGCCAAATCTATGGCAGCATGTCAAGCAGTCTTGTTGACAAATATGACAGATGAAGGCGACCATGAGAGGTCGAGGCTAGAAAGTGAGACCCTTGTTTCGACATCTGACAACAACGATGATTTTTTATTTATTTGAAAACAACAAAGGACATGTCCGAGTATCCTTTCTGCTTTACTATTTTTGACCAGCGGGCTTGGGATGGAGTTTGTCTTTGGATGGAAATTGGGTCTGAGCTGGATCCAGGGCTTGAGCTGGAGTTGGTTTGGGTTTGACTTTGATCAGGGCTTGAGTTTTGAGCATTCAGGCCCCAGTCTTGATGTCGGCTGTATGCTTGCTGTGATTGATGACATTGGGCTGATGTGCCACAGTGAGTGACGGACCTTAGTTATGATTCTTTCCCTTGATTGCACTGATAGTTTCGGCAACCAGTATTATCATGAGTGCAAGCGCGGGTTCTTCCATCTATTGGAATTTCTCTCACGAGTTAGGACCTCAAGATCAATATGACTTGACAAAACAGATGACCTTGTGTGAATTTGGACAAGGCTTAGATGACTCAAAAGACAAGAAAGACCATTTATGAGAGGACTGACTCTCCATGATGACCTTGACTGGATGAGGAGTTTGATTTGACTCGACGAGAAACTTGATTATTTGAGGGTTCGAAAAATGGCAAGCATGCCCCACAATTGACATTTGAAATTGTCATGATAAAATCAAGTTTTGGTGATTTTCCCATTCTGGGTTTTGAAATTGTTTTAGCTCCATCAAGTGATGCTCATTCAGGATTTTCTTTGATCTTGTTTTGTCAAAACACGAGAATTTTTACCACGAATTGTGCCCCAGGTTGCTGATGACAATCCATGAATTTTGAAAATGCCCCAGCTTGGACTTTGCGGGATTCATGAAATGTCTTGCCTTGTCGCTCCTTCTTATTTTCTCCTATTGTCTAGGATTTTGTTATCAAGTTGTGTTTTCCAATCTGAAAGGACTTTACTCGGGTTGTAACGTGGCCAAGGTTTGGTTTAACAAAGAAAGGATAATAGGCTCAAGAATTTTCATTTTCTTCGGGTTTCGAGAGCTAGCAGCCATTTTGGATATTTTTGTGCCATTTTTTTGCTTCTGATGGGCGCCTTCTTTCATTTGATTTGCTTTGCCTTTTGTTGTGCCGATGTGTCTAGCACTTTCATTCTTGATGCTTTGAATTTTGAGCTTTCTCTGATTTTTCTTTGAAGTTTTGAATCTCATTTTGCCCATGTATTTGGCACTTTCTCGTCTCGAGTTCTGATGCGCCGATGATAACCATGTGTTTGGCACATTTGTCCTCCTCATTTCACCCCAGTGTGGGGGATAGCTGCCTAGTTGGGTTCTTTCAAAGAAATTGATTTAGGCTTAAAGAGGGTTATCAATAGATTTATATCTTCAAGCGTTTGATAAAAGAAAAGAATGCCTTTCTTCATTTTGAATTGCACAACTTGATAACTGGATCCTAGATGCAAGTTAAGAGATTTGTGGTCTAGCCAGCTTTTTCTTGGGCCATGACGTTTCTTCTTGACGGTGCCAGGGAGTGGTCCCATGAAATTCTTCTTCTTGCAAGGGCAAAGTATCTCGTGTTTTGATTTCTTAATTGATGGTGAAAAACAATTCCAAGTTAAAGGGATTATCACAAAACGTGAGTTTATCATCACAATTTCGACATAAGAAGCTTGAGATTGATTTTGAAAGACGGAACGTACTGACGAATGATTGACTCGAAAGATCATGACCGAATTTTGGGATCGACTTGAATGAACATGACCGGGCCATAGGATGAGGCTGTCTACGTATCATTCTTACGAAGGAATCAGGTCATAACGTAGTTCGAGCCTACAAAACTGACTCTCTTTTTGGTTTGTTTGACTACAAACTTGAATTTAGAAACATACAGACATGAAAACATGAAAGACTCGAAGTACAAGCTGACTTGAAATTTAAAGACGAAGACTCGACTTGAAACCTAAAAACTTTCCAGACTCGTGAGAAATTCCCATCATGGATTGGCTTCACTGCACTCAAAATCCTTCTCCAGATCTGAGGTTCGGCACTGGGATGGTATTTGCAGGGTTAGATGGTAGGTTGGTGTAGCCATGCAGTGTGCTGCTGCTATCGAGGTCCACATTTTTTGTCTCTGGGAAGTAATCAGCATCTTCGAGGATGCCCAACTGAACAGCTTCTTCGACGGCCAAGCCTGTTTCGAAGAATGTCTTGAAGTCGGAAGAGGCTTGAGTTAGGATCATGTGCTTGGCAAGTACAGGCTGGAGATTTCAGACAATCATCCGAATCTGATCTTTCTTAGAAGGTTTGTCCTTCATCTGAACAGTCTTTGCTCTCCATCTTCTGACAAAATCCATAAAAGACTCCTTCGGTTCCATCTTTGTCGATTCCAACTCTCGGATGGTGACCTCAAGTTGGATGTTGTAGTCGAACTGGGCCACGAAAGTCTCACAGATGTCCTCCAAAGATTTCTTCTTTGTTATTTCCAAGGCAGTGAACCAATGCATGGCATGCCCAATCAATGTTTGAGGGAACATTTGGGCCATGGCGTTTTTTTCCACACCCCACATAGAAAGTGCCCCAATGTAATTGGTCAAGGTGCTTTTGGATCACCGGTTCCGTCGAACTTAGCAAAGTCGATTGGCTTGAATTTCTTGGGTAGTCTGGCATTTGGGAAAAGGCAGAGTTCGTCGATGTCAAAACCAATTGAGGTGATTCTTTCGCTTCTGGCTAAGGATTGCTCAAGTTGGGCTAATTTGGCTTTGATGGCGGCCATTTCTGGGCTTTGGGGGTTTGGTTCAGGAGGTGGTTCACGATTATTTTCGAGGGGTGTTTCTAGATTTTGGGGAGGTGGAAGTCGTATGGCAACCCCGGTTATCATGAGCATCAACTGGGTAATCTGGTTGTCTGTTCGTTCGGCCATCTGTTGAATAGAGGTTCGGATTTGATCCAACTCATTTAGATTCCCTGTTGGCTGTTCCCTGTTCGAATGCTCCCCATTGAAATTTTCCACCTGCTGTTCCATATCTTCCCCACAAATTCTGAGTCTATGAGGGTATGGTTTTGCTGTAGGATGGATGGCCCAGTGCTGACAGTAAAGTAAGAAGCGAACTCAGAATGTGCCCCTGTTGTGATTTATTGGAAAAAACGTGTATGAATAAAAGAATTGTAATTCACGTGTTGTCATCGTCGACTCAAGGGATCAAACTTTACGGATAGTTCCAACAGTCACGGGTAGGTCGATGTCAGGCAGGTTTAATTCCGCACGTTGGGAATCAGAGCCAATCTCCTTATCTAAGACCATCCGAGACAGAACAATAAGACTGCTGGAAGATGCATTTAAGGCTAGACTGAACTAGAGGGAGCCGTTCGGGCACGGCGAACACCAGAGTTATCCCAAACTCCGTGGACTTATGGTCTCCTAGACCTTGACTCAAGAAATGACAACCGATGAAGGATTTGCCTTAGTCCTCAGTGATTCTTTTAAATGTGCATCCTTTGATTAGGAATAACAAGACTTGGGAGATATTAAGGCAAATTAAGGCTTCAACATTTTTCACCCGAAATTTCTGTTTTGGTTTCAGAAAAACGTTTGGCGTAAATGACATGATACCGTAACCGGGGTGGCGTAGGTGGCATGGCGCCATTAGCCTAAGCGGTGTAAGTGACTTCGCACTATAACCTGAGTGGTGTGGGTATCACAGCATTGTAGCCTAATAGTTTCGTTGATTTTCATTGAATCCTTGATTGAAAATTGTATTAATGACTTAATGAATTTTGATATCTCCAAAACCTCATTGTTCCAAGGAATAATTAATTTCCGCAACGTGCCCTTAAAAAAGCACGACTCTTCATCGGTCCAGGCAATCCTAAACAAGCTGCGTGGCGAGTCTAAGAGTTCTACCCAAAAGCAAACGGACAGCACAAGATGCAAGGTGCGATGTGCAAGCGGGATAAGATTATGGTCTTTCGAAGGTTGCCTCATTCCTCGGAATTTCTTTTAGGGTGTATCCTTTGTTTAGAACAACAAGTTCTAAGAGATGTCAAAATGAACTAAGTATTCAACTAGTCCTCATTCGAAGTTTCAATTTTGAACTTGGAATAGCTTAGTATAGATGACGTGATACCATAACCAAAGTGGCATCAGTGGCATGGCGCCATTAGTCGAAATGGTGTAAGTGACGTGGCGTCACGACATCGTTGCCTTGCTATTCCTTATTCTCCGTTGAATCTTCGATTAGGCGTTAGTCAAGGACTTAGTATGTTTTGATTTTCCAAAGTCTCATTGTTCTAAGGACTCATGTAGTTTAGACAACGTACACTAGGGTGCACGATTCTTCATCGGGTCTCAGCAACCTTCTACAGACCGCGCGAGCGAGTTTAAGAAGCACAGGACTTGAAACAGATAGCATGATGGCATGTCACGGATAAGATGCACGGTGAGATGCAGAAAACAGTAACATGTAGGTAGGACATAGCACATAGTCCTACCTTGTGGGTCCCTGTCCTAGTTTGGAAGGTTCTATTGCTTTCTACGCATGTATAAAGGCCAGTTTTGGTTTAAAGAGGGTTCCTCGGACTAGAGTCAAGGTTTGCCTCCCGATTATCGAGAGTACACCCAATAACGGTACAAACGGTAGGGATGACTCATCAAGGCCAAGGGTCGCCGAGCATTCTAGGATTCCCCATCATCGGCAAGCCGAGCAGGATTGCCAGAACACAACAGCGAGGCTGAACAAGATATATATACAAAATATAGAAAATGAAACAAAACGTTTTGAAAATCCCACAAATATTTTTCAAGCTTGGCTCTTTTGATTAATTAATACTTAGAGAAAAATACACAAGTAACCAATCAAAAAGCCCCAGGTCAGAACGGCCGGATAGAAATCCAGTTAGAATCGCCATTTCCTTCCTTCAACGAGCATAAAGCGTCGTTGTTTTTGACAGACTTTGCAATGATTGTTCACAAATGTATATAAACTCTAAGTATTAATTAAGCTATCCCCAGCAGAGTCGCCACTGTGGGCTACCACAGCCCCGGGTGGATCGGGGCGGCCCGAAAAACACCATTTTTGGATCGAGTTGAAAAATTTGAAGAGTCGCCACCCGGATTTGTGGTTTGCCACCCGAGAAACCGTTTTGATTGAAAATTGATTTTTGAATTGAAAGCCAGAGATTTATTTGAGGGTTTGGAAGCCATGTTACAAGAGGGGAAGGGTTTTACGGCACCCCCCTCGCCCGATGCAAGATCGGTCTCTACTAAACGTTTGCGGGATTTTTTATAAATATTTTGTTTCACTAAACAACTAGCAAGTATTTACAATTATACCAAATAAAGAGTGCATGCTGGTGCCAGTGAGCAATATGTGATGAAATGATGATGAGCAAATGCGTAATAACAGAAAACTGGTGAACTACCACTGAAATCACTCCCGAGCACTCAGGAGTGGTCTCGAGCGCTCGGGACCACTGTCAAGCTATCCTGCAAATTTGGTTAGATATATTCACATGTTAGTACCGCCAACAAAATCACAAAGAAATCAAAGTGCATGCATGCTCAGCCCAAAGGCTTAAACAACTAAGAACTGGTCTTAACCATTCAAACCTGGCTTCCTCGCAACTGTAAAGAAACCTAACTGGGCTTTGGAAGGACCAGTACACACCCAGTGTCTACTGAAAACAGAAAATGAAGTACATAATGAACAAAAAAAAAGGGTTTTAGTGGAAGCATCACTCCTGAGCGCTCAGGAATGGTCCCGAGCGCTCGGGAGTGCACGCAGTGCCCAGAAAAAGTTCGGTTTCTTTGTACTCCTCTTGCTCTTGTTATTAAACCAAGATCAAATGAACTTATAACCAGTATGAGGAACTGATACAAGCCTGTGATCCCCCTCAGAAATGGAAAAACAGTAGAATTTAAGTATAAAATGAGATTTTATACCTATGCTTGATTTGGACTTAGCTCCTTGGACTGACTTTGGAGCTTGAAAATGGTTAGAAAACAGTAAGAAAAAGATCCTTAGGGGTGTACAAAGACTAGAAATGTTTTTTTGTGGTTTTCTTAAGAAAATACTTGAGAAAACAAGAGACTTTTAGAAAATATTTGAGAGAGAGTTTTAGAGAGTTTTGACAGCAGAATGGGGAGAGAGAGAGACTGATTTCGTGGCCTTGGTGGTGTAGAATGAAGGGGTATATATAGGGGAGGGGAAAATAAGTTTGAAACTTGAAAAATAAAGGAAAATCAAATGGAAAATAGTTTTGGGGGGAAAAATGATATGATGAGATTCCTGCTGGCTCAGGCAGGCCTGGGATATGCAGGTTTGAATGTTGAACGGACTGAAAAGCCTGAAAAGCCATGGTCAAAGGCCAAGCTCAACATGCATTGGCCTGTTAGCACTCCCAAGCGCTTGGGAGTGGCACTCCCGAGCGCTCTAGAGTGTTCCCGAGCGCTTGGGAGTGGCTGCCCAACATCACGAACTCGGTTTTGGGTGTTTTTCGAAGCGTTGGAAAGCTCATCGAGTCCTCTTTCTAACCCAATTGGTTTCATTCAAATGTATTTTATGTGCTAAAATGTGTGCCCATTTTGCCCTCAGGGTGTCGGAAAAAATGATGGTTTTGGTTTGAAAAAGTCCAAAAAGCATCGTTCAAACTTTAGCCAAGTCCCATTTTGATTCAATTTCATCATCGGGGAGTCTCGAGGGCACAAATTAAGGATAATTAATAAGTCCAAATTGGGGTGTCTACAACCATATGGAGATTCTTCTTTTTTACTCTGTGTTTTCTACCAATCTCCTTAATAGGTAAATAGATAGCTTCCATGGTTGATCTTCTAAGTATGAACTGAGAGGGAAATGGTTTTAAGGCACCCCTTTCGCCCAATCCAGATATCGGTCTCTATTTAGACATTTTGTAAAAATATTGTGATTCTTCTTTTAGTAATTGATTCTTAGCCAATTAGGGCAGGGGAACAGTTAATAGGGATTAAACTGTAACACGTTTGCAAGATGTGATAGATGGCATGCTTGCTCTATTTGAAATAGTTAGTATAGGACGAAAACAGATTACTGTGGGAGTTTAAACAGATTGGAAAGCCCTTGTCTTGGAGTGTCATACACAGGAAGAAACCAGTATGCACTGATCAAGTCAATGCATATTGATCAGACCTGCGGGGGCTACTACAAGATTTGCGTGCGCCAGTAAGCTCAAAACCCACAGCTCTTATTCTCAAACCCTCTGGGTTCTAAAAGGACCAGTGCACACCCAAGAAAAATTAAGTAGTTTATAGGCAGCAAAACTACATAGTTTTACATAATTCTAAAGGGCTATAAAGCTACAAAATTACTAAAACACCACTTAAATAGTGAGGGGACAAAATAACGGCCCGAAACCTAATTACCCGTGCAAGACCACTCACTAGTCAAAGGCAGATCGGCGCGCGAGGAAGTCAGTCTGTCGCGCGCGTTGCGCTCTGGCGCGCAATGGTTGCGCCCTGGCGCGCTGGTCAATGCTCCATTTGACCATCGCGCGTGGGGTTGGGTGCAGCGCGTGCGGGTATGGGTCAATCTTCCAATGTTTGGTTTTCCTCAACCTAAGTTCTGGGATAGGTTCAAAATGATCCTAGGGGTACTCCATAACAGCAGATATGCAAATTGAACTAAGACTAATAGTTTATACTAAGGAAAGCAGTAAACTGGTTTTCATCATGCTTGCAAAGTGAACTATATAAACAAAAAGATATAAAATAGTAGGAAACCAATCCCCATGTGGTCCTGCGCATGCAGCCACAAAGTGCCGCGAGCGAAAGTGGGACTGTCGCGCGCTGGTTCCTACCGAGACGGTTTTTGAAACCTTGCCAGCTTTAGGGCCAGAACTAGTTTGATTATCAACCTTGACCCTGCCAGCCCCCCTCAGGAATCAGAACAGAGAGCAGAACTAAGGTAAGCTATACCTTTGGTCTTTTGAGTTTGAATGGTGTTTGAGCTTTGAATTGAGGTTGAGATTGTTTGAGGTGTTTGAGTTGTTTTGAGTAATGGAGGAGAAAGAACAAGCTATGTTCTTGGGAGCTTAGGTTGTGACCCTTCACAAAACCTTGGATTGCACTAACCAAAATAATCCACCAAAAACCAACCCCTTAAATGGAAGAACCATGGGGGGTATATATAGGGAGTGAGGAGTTAGGTCTGGTTGCAAAGAGAGGAGCCAAGCCAGTCCACGAGGCTGGCTGAGGTTGCATTGGTGGCCAAGTTTCCACCTCAAGAAAAGTTGGTGGGAACTGGCATTAACCATCGCGCGATGGAGTCAATCTGGGGCGCAAGGGTGCCCCCTGGCGCGAGATGGTCAACGGTCAAACTTTGACCGTTGACCACCACCTGGCAGTTTGACCATCGCGCGCGGGATGGTGCACCCCGGCGCGCGATGGTTGCGCCCTGGCGCGTGTCAGAAGGGTTTTTGGCTTTTTGAAGTGGCTCAGGATTAGGTTAGGTTCAAGAGTTTCGCAAATACTCAAAGATCAAACACTTGACATTCCCGATGTGTTCTTGATCCGATTCATCATCGGGGAATCAAAAACCCTAAGTAAACTAATCTGGAAGCCCAGATTAGGGTATCTATAGTAGCCCTCCTTTGACGGCAGTTGGAGCACCATCGATTTGGTACAAGTAACATCAAAGGTTTCTAGACATCCCTCAAGGCAATCCAGAGCAGAACATACTAGCAAAGTAGACATAAATACTTAAAGAACCTGATTGGTTGAATGGACGGATAGAGCGTCACTAGGGATGGAAGTAGAAGTGGACGATTGCATCGTCGCTTGTTGATCAAATTTGGACAGGACAGGCTGTCGCTGTAGATTTGGACGGGGCAGGTCGTCATTGCTGGAGATCAACCTATCCTCGGCACAAAGTATTCCAACAAACATGGGTAGGTCGTGTCAGGCAGGTTGAATTCCATCTATTGGGAATCAGAGCCAATCTCCTTATCAAAGACCGTCCGAGACAGAGCAATAAGGTTGCTGGAAGATGCACTTGTGGCTAGACTAAAGGTGGTTGTTCGGGACAGGCCAAGGTGGACTCTCCTGAGGAACAATTAGTTACGGATGAACGGACCATCGGACGATAATCTGATTGATTGAAATAGAATGGATAATTTGGTTAATCGCCGTTGAACGATTAATCGCTGTTGAGGATTAATCGGACAATATGGCCGATCACCGTTGAAGGATTAATCACTATTGAGGATTAATCGGACGATATGGCTGATCGCCGTTGAAGGATTAATCACTGTTAAGGATTAATCGGACGATATGGCTGATCGCCATTGAAGGATTTATCGCTGTTGAGGATTAATCGGACTATATGACTGATCGGCGTTGAAGGATTAATCATTGTTAAGGATTAATCGGACGATATGGCTGATCGCTGTTGAAGGATTAATCACTATTGAGGATTAATCGAACGATATGGCTGATCGCTGTTGAAGGATTAATCACTATTGAGGATTAATCGGACGATATGGCTGATCGTCATTGAAAGATTAATCACTGTTGAGGATTAATCAGACAATATGGCTGATCGCCGTTGATGAAGGAGCGGACGATATGGCTGATCGTCGTTGATGGATTTTATAGGACTGGCTGTCGTGAAGGCGGACAGAGAGATCAATGTGCTGAATGATCAAACCGTTGAGGGATTTTGACAGGAATGACTGTCGTTGAAACGGCTCCGCAGGATAGCATCCTTTGGTTTACGAACCGAGAACTTTGACATGACCGGCTGTCGTGAAATGGCTCCGCGGGATAGCATCCTTTGGTTTAGGAACCGTGGTTAGGGAGATTTCTATCGCCTCCGCTAACAAATTGAACCAAAACGGCAGGAGATTGCATCGCATCCTTCGGCAAACAAATCATATGACGGCAACCATGCTGGCCATCTTCCTGCTTTCAACATTTAATATATACAGTATGCAATGACATGCATGATATTGAAAACGCAGATGCAAACTTAGGGCAGCTCCTAGGAGGATAATGACGCCTAAGGACTACCACTGAGCCTCATTACTGTACTGTTAGTTACTTCTGAGATGTGCACCCAGAGAGATAGACGCTGAACAGGCTGGCGTGCCCCAGTTGACATAGTAACGGCATTGGGCCTACGTGCCCATTCTTTGATGCTTGGGCAGATGTGCCAGACAGATATGCTTTGCTAGGCCTTAGGCTGACGTGCCCTTACTATTCATGAGATTCCAGAGCTTGTGGATTATAAGAGCTAGGGTACGTAGCAATGTAAAAATTGTACTTTCCAGTCGCTAATATCTAATTCGCATTGACAAGCACTTTGAATCGACACACAGACGGCACATATGTACAGACCCGCCTAGCTCGAAAGAAAAGGGAGACAGAGTCCCAGGATACGATGCAAACCCTTAGACACACGGAACACAATGAAATTTTAGGCATTAGTGTGCCAAAACTCACAACATTCCTGAACAGGTGAAATTGACACTTGCGAAAGGTGCAAAATGGCAATAAAGACTTGTACAAACAAATCGAGAAAGGCATCCCGACATGAGAATTGATTGAAAAACTGGAAAAATATCACAAAGATGGACATAAGATGCAGATAATGACTCATATAGGCCCAGACTGAAACCGACACCCCCGTGCAGTCACATTAAGTCCATATAACTTGCATTGTATGACAAGACTTGGCAAAAGCCCCTGGAACGACATACGAGGGTAGTAGCTAACTGCTACTGTCTGCTGCAAGAAGCATGCGCAAGTTTGAGACCAACGCGCATCACTTCGAACAAACGCGCTGCGATTGCTTACACCAAACTTCGCTGAACTTAGAATAAACTGTGAGCTTTTTAAGGCCTCTAGCATTTCGTTCTGTTTTTTATGCTTCAAATATTTTAAGACTTAAGCTCAGCCCATAATAGAAATAGCAGTTTTGCAATAAAAATGAAAGACAAAGGGTTTCCCCCTTCTGGTTCCTCCAATGCAGCTTGATCTTTGATCCTCTCCGACCTTTAATGTGTACCAAAACGTCAACCATGGATCCAATTGATAAATTTATGACCGAGTCTCGAAGAGAGACTGCCTACGTATCCCAAGCTAAGGAATCAGATCAAAACATAGTTCAGGCTAAGGTTCACTCGTATGTTTACCTCTCCTTTTGCGCTCTAACTTTTGCCTAGTATCGCCCATTCGGGTCTTCGGTCTAGCGAGCTTTCGAATATTGCCTAGACCCCCTTCATAGGTTTTTGGGCTAGTAGGCTTTCAAATATTGCCTATTACTTTTGCCTAAACCGCCTTCATAGGTTTTCGGTCTAGCAAGCTGCTCTAACTTTTGCTTGGAACTGCCCACCCTTAGGGTTTTCAGCCCAACGATTTTCTCTCAGGGAAAAGCAACTTTTGAATTGATCCAGGTTGACCAAGGTATTGAATTTGTTACCGTCGAGGTCGACGATCTTTGGTCGCAGTCCCAGATAAAATGGCTTTGATGACGCAGGGCCAAGAGTGCTTCGACTGGAAATGCCTTGCTCCGGGCCATTTTGTACACTTTTTCAGTTGTACTTGGCAGAACACCGCTTCTGTTGCTTTGAACATGGTACAAGGCCCGAAGCCTTCTGGTTCTGTTTTCTAGATTGGCACCCGGTAGCAGGGGATTTGACTCTTCTTTATCTCAAGATCAATGCTAGGCGTGACTCGATGAGTCCATGCCAAGACATCGACGCTTGTCTGACCAGGCGTAATGCTCCTCTGGGAACAGTTTTGAACCAACTGAACCATTCGAGGGTTATCCTTTTCTTTCAAGTTTATTTGAAACTACTTCTTCTTTTAATAGGCTGAGCATGCCTTTTGTCTTCCTTTTCGGTGAGGGAACACATTTCCTTGGGGATGATCCCATCAAAATCTATCCTTTTGTCGCCAGGGTCGACACAGTTTATCGGGGTTTGCCAAGTATAGCAGACACGAAACTTGAAACAAAAGCTACGACGTGGAGGGCCAAGAGGCACGAATTCTGACCTAGAGCTAGAATTAGACAAACGCATAAGATTCCATGTCAGACTCAGACATATCGCCAATGCAAACTAGACAGTTTTGAAAATGCAATTGTTAAAAAGCTACCCATAACTTTCCATAAAAAGAGGTAGGATCCAACGACGTCAGGCCCAAGCAACAGCATTTCAGCTTCCTCATCTTCTTCGACCATACCTACTCGATGCTCCCTTGATCAATGGGCCTCAGCCAGTCAGTTTTCTCCTTTGCAAGCCATTCATCACTGTCAAACCAGATGTTGGCCATGAAAACCTCGATTGCCCAACCTACAGCCATCATGTTAACCTCCGATTCGGACGGGATGGATACGATGGGTTTGGATTGACTTGCTAGGATGATATCATGGCTAGGGTTGAATATGGTGGAGCCCGGGTTGATTTGAGTGGCGGTGATAAATACCTGACCAACCAGAGGGTCAGACTTGTGTTGAGGCAAGGAGTTGGTAACGATGTTGGGCTTTGGTAGAACTTGTACCGTGCCATCATCAATAAGATCTTGAATCTCATGTCGAAGACGATAGCACTTGTCAGTGTGATGGCCATGCATTTGGTGGAAGGCAGAGATGAGGTTAGGATTGTAACCAACAGGTAGAACTTTGGGTGAGGAAGTTAGGGTCAAAGGTTTAAGGTGCTCAGACTTGACAAGCTTCTCCATCACTGTTGTAGGGAGGTAATCCCGAACAGGTACAAGGAGTGGCCGAACACGTGGTACGTGGGGCCCAGAACAAATACAGTCGGAATATTCGCCGTGCAGTGAGGTGAACGGCACAAGGACCGGGGATACGAGAGGTCCCAGGTCCAAGATACCCGAGCAGGGGTATGGTCCAAAGAGCAAGGGTAGTTGTTGGACCAGTCTCGTGATAAGGGGTCCAGTGATATGAGAAATCATTGGTCCAGAGGGTCTGTTCGGCGACGAGAAGGCCGAACAGTAGCAGCAAGGTACCAGGAGGTGCTCCAGAGTGGTCCAGAAATGGAAATATCCAAAACAGGAGCAGCATCCTGGAGGAGATACCCAACGAGAATGGGGTGAACGGCCAGCTTTGGAAAGAGTTCCTAAAAGGTCTAAAAGGAAATATGCAGTTATGGGAATGAGAATCCCTGATATTCTAAGTTCCCTTTACGAGAAAGGAAACTTAGGGTAGCAAGATGGCTTGGACAGCAAGTAGACATGGGTCTATAAATATGAGGTAAACCTAGAGGTAAAGGTACGCAATTCCTGGCTATTGGCTTATTACTTACTGAGCATTACAATTTTTACTAGTACGAGATACTAACTTAGGCATCAGAGGGCCTTTGCCACGAGACGGCAAAGGTGCGCTCACCCGTTGTTTATTTTACAGGCTCAACTCCGGCGGTGTGTTAGGGTTCCGGTGTAGAGAGGAGAGTAGCCGTTGCAACTTTGGTGCAGTTCGAAGGCCCATTTGTTTTTCTGCACATACAATTGGCGCCGTCTGTGGGAAACGAAAGAGATCCCTTTGAAAAAACGACCATGGCGGAAGAAGATCCAAAGACTCCACTTGATGCAAACAATCAGCTGGGTGGGGGAGCTGACAAATCCCCACCAGACCCACCGAGAAAGCCCGACGGTGGGCGTGCGGGGAGAACCACGAGCAAGGACCGCCCCCTGGCAACTCCAGAAACAGGGACGGACGGACGGCCACAGGATCCACGAGAAGGAGTAAGTCCCGCCGTGGGAGGGAGTCAGTGGCGCGTTCGAAAAGCGTGCACAGCAGGGAAGACATCCTGGACAAAAATAGACAGGAAATAGAGGAATACGCTCGTCTGATTAAAAGATGAAAATATGAGATTCAACAGCTGCAGCGGATACGAGAACATCCGGAGGATTCTGGGCTTTCACGAAGGAAGTCCAGAAAAGAAAGGTTGGATATGGTGGAGTACAGGAGAGCGTCTTCACGAAAAAGAAGAAGCAGGAGCCTCACTCCGAAACGACCGAGGGCTTCTTCACGAAAAAGGAGAAGCAGGAGCAGGAGCTCCTCCCCCGAGGAAGGAGGGAGCAGGAAGCACCACAGGGATAGGTACGAGAGACCTGATTCCGACTGGGAAAGGAATAATGCCAGGGCTGCGAAGGTATCAGAGGAGGGGACCATGTCTCAGACGAGAAGCAAAGACGGAGAGCCCTTAGCAACATAGCAACTTCTCCTTTTGCAAAGAGATTGCAGGAGGCAAGGTTGCCGAGCAGGGTTAAGCACGGGACGTTTATCCTGTACGAAACCAATGCAGACCCGGTGGCGCACATACAGCATTACCAGCAGGCGATGTTTATGCACGACGGTGATGACGCAATCATGTGCAAAATGTTCCCATCTAGTTTGGGAAAAGTGGCCCTATCATGGTTCCATAAGTTGGGGCTGAACACCATACGAGGGTGGAGACAGTTGGCCGAGGAGTTCACTGCTCGGTTCCTGACGAGCAGGAAACCACCCAAAACTTTTGAGAGTCTCTCAGCTATGAAGCAAGGAGAGAGTGAGCCGATCAGGGACTACGCCAAGAAGTATTGGGAGACTTTCAACAAGATTGAAAGTTGCAGTGAGGAGTATGCAATAGCGACGTTCAAGACTGGGCTACCTATTCGGGGGGAGCTACGAAAGTCCCTAAACATGAGCCCAGTGAGCACACTGGCAAAACTGATGGAGCGAATTGAGCAGCATGCCAGGAATGAGGATGACATACTACGGGAAGATGGCAAACTGAGTGCCGAGCAATTCAAGGGCCCTGCGAAGAAGGCAGATAAGCCCGAGCCCAAGACTTATAGAGAAAGGAAGGAGCATGGGCAAGCTAAGAAAGAGTCATACCGAGAAAAGCATGCCCCTGACCCAAAGTCTTTCTTCTCAGTGACAACGGTTTGGAAAGAACCGATTTACCGGGTCCTTTATCGAATAAAGAACCGCCCGTACTTCAAGTGGCCTCCGCGGCTGGAGGGATATAAAGACGCAAGAAGGGCTACGAGTCAGCACTGCAGCTACCACAAGGACTGGGGTCACATGACGGAGGATTGCGAGATGTTTAAGCAACAGCACTTTGATGACCTGGTCTCACGTGGGTATCTGGAAAGAGTTCATCCAAGAGGAGCACAAGTGTGCCGAGAAAGCAATGGAAGCTGGATTACGAACATAATCCAAGGGGCGTGATCCATATGATACATGGAATGGCCACACCTTATACGAGAAATGAGGTGAGGTTGCTCCAGAGGCAGGTGAAACATGACCAGCACGTGATGCGGTTAGGAAAGAAACAGGGATGTGAAGCGGAAGGGTGCAACGAGGGCATCGTCTTCACGGATGAGGACCTGGGAGGAGTCCAGGTGCCACACAATGATGCCTTGGTCATAATCCTACGAATTGGGGAGTATGACATGGAGAGAATCTTGGTGATTCAGGAAGCCGCACCGAGGTGCTTTATTACGACACGATGCTCAAGAAATTGGGATTGGCACAAGCGGACTTAGTACAATCAAGAACTCCGTTGGTTGGGTTCGATGCAGGGGCAGTTTAGTCGTTGGGTAGGGTGACCCTCCCTGTTCGGGCAGGAACAGTGGTACTCAGAACCGATTTTCTGGTAGTGGATGTGCCCTCCTCCTATAACGCGATTATAGGAAGGACTTGGTTGCATAAGATGAGGGCAGTCTCATCCATTTACCATCAGATGGTAAAGTTTCCAGGGTCCAATGGTATCGAGAAAATAAGGGGGAACCAAAAGACAGCATAACAATGCTTGGTTTCCATAATCAAGAAGGCACCCAAGGCACGGTTGGTGCAAATAGTCGAGGTTACCAACCAGCCGACCATCGAGGATGTCGGAGGTGATCCCGCCGAGAAAGTGGTGGAAGGATTGAAGAAAATCCAGATCAACGAGAATGATCCTGAGAGGTATTTCCTGATTGGGGAAAAACTGTGCAAGGAAGAGGAGGAAGAGTTGGTGAAGTTTCTCAAAGAACACGTCGATGTGTTTGCTTGGGTGCCCGAGGAAATGCCTGGGGTGGATGCAAACGTGATTTGCCACCACCTGAATGTGGACCCACAACACAAGCCCGTGATGCAGAAGAAAAGAAGATCAGCCGTGCAGCATGTGGATGCTGTTATCGAGGAAGTCGACCGTTTGCTTGAGGCAAAGGCGATACGAGAGGTCTACTACCCCGAGTGGCTATCCAACACAGTAGTGGTAAAAAAGAAGAATGGGAAATGGCGGGTTTGCGTCGATTTCACAGATCTGAACAAGGCTTGTCCAAAAGACAGTTTTCCCCTGCCCAGGATAGATCAGTTGGTGGATGTGACCGCTGGATACGGGCGTATGAGCTTCCTCGACGCTTATCGAGGATATCACCAGATAGCCATCTACGGCCCCGATCAGGAGAAGACGTCCTTTATCACGCCACGAGGGCTGTACTGTTACAGTGTCATGCCCTTTGGTCTGAGGAACGCTGGAGCAACTTATCAGAGACTAGCAACGATTATGCTGAAGAAGTTGCTCGGCAAGACCATGGAGGTGTACATAGACGACATGGTGGTTAAAAGTAAAGAGAAACGGGACCACATCGCCGATTTGAAGGAAGCTTTCGAGATTCTAAGGGAGTAAGCTGAAACTCAATGCCTCAAAATGTGCGTTTGGAGTAAGTTCTGAAAGTTCATGGGTCACCTGGTGACCATTAGAGGGATAGAGGCGAATCCGATCAAATAACAACTTTGCAAAAGCTACAAAGTCCAAGGACCACGAAGGAGGTCCAGGGGTTGACAGGGATGGCAACCCTTAACAGGTTTATTAGTCGATCGAGCGACAAGTGTAGACCTTTCTTTCAATTTGTTGAAGAAAAGAGAAGGATACGAATGGGGAGCGGAATGTGAGCAGGATTCCAAGACCTGAAGAAATACTTGGTGGCAGCCCCGCTTCTGTCCACTCCCGAGCCTGGTGATATCCTAACCTTGTACTTAGCGGTGTCAGAGCATGTAGCGCAATCTTATTGAGGAGCAAGGGATCCGAGCAAATCCTGTCTATTATGTGAGCAAGACGCTCACTCGACGCAGAGACGAGATATCCGCCCCTTGAGAAGTTGGTCCTGGCATTAAGGACGGCGGCCAGAAGTTGCCCCATTACTTCCAAAGTCACAAAGTGGTGGTTTACACGGAGTTCCCGTTGAAGTCATTACCTCGAAAGGCCGATTTCTCGGGGCGAATATCAACGTGGTCGGTGGAGTTGAGCCAAGATGATATTGATTATCAGCCGCGCCGGCGGTTAAAGGGCAAGTTTTAGCAGATTGCGTGGCGTAGTTTTCTCCCATTAGCTTGCTCCACCGCTTCCTACGAAAGGAGCAAAGGTCGAGCAATCACCGAGAAACAAAGCGGCATCCGCCGAAAGCGTGATCCTTTGGAATAGAAACTTTGTTGATGGATCCGCATGCAACACCGGATCTGAATTGGGGTTGTGCTTTTCCTCCTGAAGGAGTTATGATCGAGTTGTCCTTGCGCCTGAGTGCGCCAAACAACGTGGCGGAGTACGAGGCACTCTGGCCGGGTTAAGGAGCGCGAGGACCTTGAAGGTAAAAAGAATTGAGTATTCGTGATTCACGCGCTCGTGGTAAACCAGTTATCGGGGGAGTATGAGGCCCGGAATGAGAAAATGGCAGCCTACGTGGAGGCAGCCAAGGATTTGATTGATACCTTCGAGAGGGTACACATCGAGCAGATAAGCTCTGGGCAGAACGCCCACGCTGACTCACTGGCCTGGTTGGCAGCGGCTGTGCCAACGGAGTTTAAGAGGAAAGTGGCAGTGGATTATCTTGCTGAACCGAGCATTGGGAGAAGTGTGGAATTGGTCTTGGACGTGAACCAAGGACCAAGTTGGATGGATCCGATAGTGGAGTTCCTACGAGACGGGACACTCCCCACCGATAAAAAGGAGGCTCACAAGATAAAGACAAAATCTGCAAGGTTTTGGCTATCACTAGAGGGGAAGTTGTACAGAAAGTCCTTCACCGGACCGTATTTGCTTTGTGTGCATCCCGAGATGGTGCAGAAATTCCTCCATGAAATACATGAGGGAACGTGCGGGAGTCATGCAGGTGGGAGATCCATTGCTCACCGTGCAATCACACAGGGTTATTGGTGGCCGCACATGCAAGAAGATGCAAAGGTGTATGTGAAAATCTGCGAGAAGTGTTAGAAGTTTTCACCTATGATCCGAACACCAGCCGAAGACCTGGTGCCCTTGACAAGTCCCTGGCCGTTTGCACAGTGGGGAATGGACATCGTGGGTCCGCTTCACAAGGCCACTGGGAACAGGAAGTTTCTGTTGGTGGCAACGGATTATTTTACCAAGTGGATTGAAGCAGAGCCACTGGCAAAAATCACAGAACCTATGATAGAACGGTTCGTGTGGAAGAACATCATCACTCGATTTGGAGTACCATATTCCTTGATCACTGATAATGGGTCGCAGTTCCAGAAAAAGTTCAAGGCTTTTTGCGCCCAGTATGGAATAAGGAACTACTACTCCACACCAGCCTACCCTCAGAGCAATGGGCAGGCGGAGGCGTCCAACAAGACTATACTTGACGGGATCAAGAAAAGGTTGGACAAAGCAAAAGGCAAGTTGGCCGACGAATTGCCACTGGTCCTGTGGGCACAGAACAACTCTAGGAGGTCTACGGGAGAGACCCCTATTCGTTAGCATATGGAACAGAGGCTGTGATTCCATTGGAGGTTGGTTTACCGACCAATAGGACCACATTGGTGGAAAGTGGGGGCAATGACAGAGCCCTGGAGATCGAGCTGGACCTCGCCGAGGAGAGGAGAGAACGAGCTCTGGTGCACCTGGCTTCGTACCAGGAGCAATTGATGAAAAGTTACAACAAGCATGTCCACCCACGAGAGTTTAGTGTTGGAGACCTTGTGCTACGAAGGTGCTCGGCAACACCAAGGTGGCCAACGAGGGCAAGTTGGGGGCCAATTGGGAGGGCCCGTATCGAGTTACGGAGGTTGTGGGCATAGGGGCATATCGATTGGCAGACCTGGACGGGAACCCGGTACCAAGGCCCTGGAATGTTCATAACTTGAGGAAGTTCTACGTATAAAGAATTTCGATTTCATTTTTTATTCTGTTTTAGAAGCACATCGTGATTGTGTGGGAATTACGAATAAAATTCCCTTGTGCTTTGTTTTGCTAGTTGCAAGGGGTACGCATAAAGCCCCCTTGAGTTCTTTGAATTATGAATAAAATTCTCGGATTTTGGTAAGCAAACACTGTTTTTTACGAGTTTTTCTTTCGTTAAGCTTTAAATACGAAGTCAAGCCAAATCCTTAGTCCTCACTCCGTATTGGGGAGCAGAGGTAAGGGGTATCTAAATGGAATTTCGAATATTTCAAAATTGAGCCAAGTACGAATATACTTGACAGTTTGCTCGGGTATGAATACACCCAAAATTGAGCCAAGTATGAATATACTTGACAGTTTGCTCGGATACGAATGCACCCAGAATTTTTGCCAAGTACGAATATACTTAACGGGTTGGTCGGGTACGAATATGATTGACTGTTTGCTCGGGCACGAATACGCCCAAAATGCATACGAAATTATGCACGCTGTTCTCAAACACGAAAATGTTTGGGATAATTCCAAGTACGAATACACTTGGCAGTTGCTCGGGTACGATTACGCCCAGAGCTTTATTAAGTACGAATATACTTGACCATTTTATTCGGGTACGAATACACCCAGAATTATGTCAAAAACACTTCACTGTTCTCAAACACGAATATGTTTGGGATAGTTCCAAATACGAATACATTTGTTTATGCATAAGAGTACGAGTAAACTCAGGATTAACATGACCAAATACGAATACATTAGGGTAACATGGGCACGCCATGAACACACAACATTGTCTAAGTATGAATGAACTTCCTGGCTTGCTCAGGTATGAACAGACCCTGAATACGCACGAGTACGTGTGCTGATAGGCAAGTTACGAATGCGACTAAGCATTATTCTAAGGTATGAGAAAGTGAATACAACATCATCAGCAGGCACGATAAGGCCTAGGGAGCATACGTGAATATGCATAAGGCTAAGTATGAAGACACTAAGCACATAAAATATCGGCCACGAAGGGCCAGCCAAACGTGTTCAGGCCACGAAGGGTCAGGCAAGACAAAAGTTTAGGCCAAACAGGGCCACCAAAGCATAAAAAGCCACGAAGGGCCAGAATCAGCAGAAATTAAAGTGTTTGAAAATGTATCAGGCGCCACGCAGGGCAATACCAATGGCCACGCAGGGCCAGCAGAAACTAATTCAGAAATCCCAACTGTTATCACGATGATACAAAGAGACTAACTTACTCTTCGTTCGTTAGATCTTGGATGACAGGTGGAGTGGTCGAGCGATTGCAGAGACAGCTGTCGCATCATCCACAGCTGTGCCAAGTTCAGACGGACCGCCACCGGCTTCCTTCGGCCAGTGTTGGTCGCTTCTCCGGCTTGGTCAGCTTCGGCACTTTGCTGTTCGGTTTCTTGGAAGTTTCTTGCCAACCTTGTCCCTCCTCCTCCTCCACCTCTTCCGGCTCCTCGGTGGCCGCCTGGGTGCTCGGAAGGTCAATCTCGGTCCACAGGGTAGAAGACTCTAGGGCACCAGATTTTTTGAGGCAAGAGCCAGCCGACCTCGAACACTTGGTCCTGAATCCAGGCATTTGATCGGTGTAGCTCTCGGTAGCCACACGAATCCCTTCATTATAGCCTTGCCGGTAGGAGGTCTTGGCCTCGCTTTTGCTTGCCTCAGCCGAGTCCGGCTCGATCGCCCTCGCCTACCTCCAGTTTACCTCTGAGCTCGTCCACGGTCTCGCGAGCCTGATTCCTCTCTCTCTCCAGCCTGACAATGGTATTTTGAAGCTTGGCGTTTTCGCTGGCGAGCTTGGCACGCTGGGGCTCGGAGTGTCCCAGTTTCTGGGCCATGGCCACCATTTTTTGCATCGCCTGGATAAGCACGAGGTTAGACAGATAAAAGGACCAGCAGTTTAAAGCCATTAGCACATGAAAGAAGATACGATGGTCTTACCTTGGCGCTATGGCTCATGAACGAGCCGAGGAGATTGTCCGGGGAGCAAGCAACTTCTTTTTGCATATCCCCAGGCAACAGGAAAGCCTGGGATAGTGCGAGGGCTGTCCCGTCAGAGTCAACATTGTCACGGACGGTGACTGGCCGCCCGCCGTGCGTAAACTGGGGAGCCCAGATGGGAGTTGGAGGAGCCGCAAGTTGAGGAGGCTGCTCGACCGAAGAGGTTTCGAGCCGTTGACGTTTTTCCCTGTGGCTGGCCTCAATCTCCTCGGGGGAGAAGCCAGGAGGGACGTCAGGTTGGGCAGGGCCACGGCGGCCTTGAGAAGGCGCCGGGCTCTGAGAGCGTCCGCGGCCACGAGATGTGCCGCGCCTCGCCTACGACCAGCCCTCGGATGTTGAGGAGGCCGAGGTTGATCGGTTGTTGCATTTCCTGAGGAGAGGGAGATGGAGAGTACCCACTTGAGGACGTGGCGGTTTCTTCGGCGAGTTAGATTGGCTCGTTGGGCAGAGGAGGGGTCCGAGAACGCCTCTCTTCTCGTTGTTCGGGCTGTTGAGCTGGAGGATCAGGGATGATGGGATTATCAGCTGCTCGGATTCGTCGGTCGATGAATCCGCCGTACGATGCACTGCAGAATCGAGGAGAATCTGTCGCCTTGCTCGGCCAGCCAAACACGTGCCTTGACCGTTGAAGGCAAGAGCACGGTTGATATCAGTGATGTGGACCTGAGGGGTGATGATGGCGTGCCCCTGATTGACGTTCGTGGCTGCAAATACGAAAAAACTAGCAGTCAGTCAAAGCAAAAATATGTAATGCAATACGAAATATTGCTCGGTACGAAGTTCTACGAGAAAGAGAACTAACGTGGAGTGCCAAATCTGTGGGGTGCGTGAAAGCCGACGACTCTACCGTCCTCGTCTCTGGGCTTGAAGTTCCCCGTGACGATGAGGAAGTCGTCGTCGTCCCCTCTGGCAGAGTCAGGCAATTCGAGCACCAATCTTTTTCTGGAATCCCTACTCTTGAGATAGTAGGTCAGAGCATCTTTGGTTCGAGAGATGCTGTACAGATGGTGAATATCGTGTAAACCTAAGGATGTGCCTAGCATCTGGTTTAGGGCATTGATGCCCATGACAACCCTAAAAAAATTGGTTGAGACCTGCATAGGAGACAGTCTGTAATGGGACAGAACCTGGCGGAGCAATGGTGCTAGGGGAAACCTGACGCCGCCCTCGACGACGGCGACGACAGGAATGTGCAGAGTGTCATTGTCAAAGCACTCCCGAATGGCGTTTAGGGGCCAATGAAGTGGCCACGTTGTCTGGAATCTTGTAACGAGATCTAAACTCAGCCATCCGTTGGGGGGTGTCACAGTGCCTACGAAATCGACCCATAACGAGATTGTGGGTGTGGGTTTTCTCGGAAACAGTAGGGTACGAAAAAGCCCTAAAGGGGACTGTAGTAGTCCTAAATTGACGACGAAGACAGAATGGAAAGGGGGAGTGATAACTTACGAATGAGTAGAACCCTAGAATCGGAGAAGAATGAGACCCCGATATGGTGAACAGTGCTTCAATGGCGGGAGCGCTTGGGCGTGCTTTCTGCAGAGGGAAGTTGGAAAAAGAAAAGTGGGTTTGAAATGGGGACGAAAACCCAAGTATACCCCAGCAAAAGGGGTGACGTATGAGAAACGTCACCCTAGACGCGTTCCGTTCCCCAAAACGCCTGCTCGCATTTAATACGGGCAGCATAGAGCATGCCGCTGCGTGTAAAGGTGTTACCTCGGAAAAGCCTGCCGAACCAAACGACGAGACGTTTAGGTTAGGCTGATGATGAGTTTGCACCAAGTACGAAACATAGGTGCAGGAGCAAAGGACGAGAACCTTGCTCGGTGTTTAGAAGCTTTGCTCGTCATATTAAGAGAAAATAACGAGTAAAGCCGGGGAGCCATTGTAGGGAGGTAATCCAACAGGTACAAGGAGTGGCCAAACACGTGGGTACGTGGGGCCCGTAACAAATACATGCCGGAATATTCACCGTGCAAAGTGAGGTGAACGGCACAAGGACCGGGATACGAGAGGTCCTGGTCCAAGATACCCGAGCAGGGGTATGGTCCAAAGAGCAAGGGTAGTTGTTGGACCGGGCCTCGTGATAAGGGGTCCAAAGGATATGAGAAATCATTGGTCCAGAGGGTCTATTCGGCACGAGAAGGCCGAACAAGAGCAGCAATCTGCTGTGAGGTGCTCCAGAGTGGTCCAGAAATGGAAATATCCAGTAAGGAAACAAGATCTGGAGGAGATACCCAACGAGAATGGGGTGAACGGCCAGCTTTGGAAAGAGTTCCTAAAAGGTCTAAAAGGAAATATGCAGTTATGGGAATGAGAATCCCTGATATTCTAAGTTCCCTTTACGAGAAAGGAAACTTAGGGCAGCAAGATGGCTTGGACAGCAAGTAGACATGGGTCTATAAATATGAGGTAAACCTAGAGGTAAAGGTACGCAATTCCTGGCTATTGGCTTATTACTTACTGAGCATTACAATTTTTACTAGTACGAGATACTAACTTAGGCATCGGAGGGCCTTTGCCACGAGACGGCAAAGGTACGCTCACCCGTTGTTTATTTTACAGGCTCAACTCCGGCGGTGTGTTAGGGTTCCAGTGTAGAGAGGAGAGTAGCCGTTGCAACTTTGGTGCAGTTCGAAGGCCCATTTGTTTTTCTGCACATACAACTGCGGACATAGATGCCTCAAAGGCAAAGAAACTCCGGGGTTGGGTTCGGGCTCGGAAGCTTTGAGCGTTTTGAACCTGATTGACATCGGCAGCGCGATTGGAGTTGAAAGCTGGAGCATCGCTCCCACTTGTAGCTGTATTGGAGTAGTTGTTGTTACCAAACAACGAACTACTATTTCCAAAGTAAGCCCTCGGCTTAGCTTTTTGAGTGGAGGAAGAAGAGGACTCTGCTCTTGACAGAACTCTAGTTTGCAGCGCATCCTCGATGGCTGGGCCAGATTCAAAGAAGGTCTCAAAGTTGGCAGATGTTTAAACCAGCATGAGATGCTTGGCATAGTCGAGATGCAAGTTGCGAGAGATAATGCGGAGTTGATCTATCTCGCTCGGGCGCTCAATCATTAGAGCGGCTTTGGCTCTCCACCTTTTAACAAAATCCGCAAAGGACTCTTTGGCTTCCATCTTCGTGGATTCCAACTTTCGAATAGTCATCTTGAGCTGGGAGTTGTAGTTGTATTGAGAGATGAAGGCAGCCCCTATATCTTCCAAAGTCTTTCTCTTGGAGATGTCAAGCGATAGAAACGAATGGAAGGCAGGCCCTGAGAGAGTTTGTGGGAAAAGCTGAGACATGGCCTCACTTTCTACTTTGAGTAACTTCATGGCGCCATGTTAGCCGTAGAAATGAGTTTTGGGATCACTTCTCCCATTAGATTTGACCAAATCAGGCATCTTGAATTTGTCTAGTAGCTTAGCATTAGGATACAGGCAAAGACGATCCAAGTCAATTCCCCTGCGCTGATCTTCTCGGATTTTGAGACAGCCTCTTCCAGCTTTGCCATCTTGGCCGTAAGAGTTGTCATATCAGGATTCGAAAACAGGCCTGCCACCTACCGGATCTGGGTTTGCAACAGGTGCGCGAACCTCCCTAAGGTTAGGCTGAACAATGAGACACCCCTCGTGATTCGAATCTGGGACCATGACAGGCTGCTCCTGGTCATCCTCATCGTCCTCGCCTTCCTCTTCGAGCGGAGGTGGAAGACGGGTGTTGATAAGGTCATTGAGATGGGTGATATTAGCATCGGTCTGGATGGCCCTCTGCTGCATGGTGGTAACGCTGTTCTGAAGGTTTGTGAGCACGGTCTCTAGACTGAGCGGTTGATCTGCCATTGCAGGTTTTCTTGAGGAGCCTGCTGAAGATGTTGAAGATAGGGAAGCCGACGGCGTGGCTTTTTGCAAAAGCGATGGCGAACCCGATTGTAGGGCGGCCAACAATGGCCTCGGAGAAGCCTCCGTTGCAACTGACTGAGTTTCGAGCCTGACAAGTCTTTGAACCGGGTTCTGAAGACATTCCCAAGTAGGTTTGGCTCTCCCTTTCGGTACCCTCTTGCTCAGTGCAATGGCTTTGAACTAGACAGTAAAGTAAGTGAAAGCTCAGTGGCGTTCCTGCAACAATTGGAATGCAACGTACACGTCGTCGTCAGTGTCAACCCTAGACTCTAGAACTAGAGACAAGTCTGTCTCATGATGTTCAGACGCTGCCAATATCCTCAAATTTCTTTTCGAGGGTATATCATTTGAATAGATCAAACTGATCCTAAGAGATGTCAAAACAAACTAAGTCTTCGACTTTTCCTTTTCGAAGTTTCAACTTTGAACTTAGAACAACTCGGTATTGATGACATGGCACCTTAACAAGGATGGCGTCAGCGACATCATGCTTTAGCCGGGGTGGTTGTAAGTGACGAGGCACTTATAACCTGAATGATACCAGTGTCACGGCGTCAATACTTTGTGGTTCTTCGTTTTCGGTTGAATCCTTAATCGGGCATGAGCCAAGGACTTAATAAGGTTTGATTTCTCAAAGTCTCGCTGATCTAAGGACTTTAAAAATTAACAACATGCACCATCGATATGCACGACTCTTCATCGGGCCTACCAGCGTCCTGATAAGTATAAGACAGACTCGAAAGCGAGAGACAACCTAGAAGCCGTCCTAAACATGCTCCTACGCAAAACGACATGTATGTATGTATAGTTCCAGAGACGAGTTTGCCTCACGAATTTCAGACGTTGCCAGAATCCTCAGAATTCTTTTGGGGTTGTGTCCCTGAGTAGATCGACAGATCCTTAAAGTTGTCAAAATAGACTAAATCTTCGACTAGTCCCATTTGAAGGTTCAACTTTGAATTTGGAACAACTCGGTATTGATGACATGGCACCTTAACCTTGAACGCCGTGTTGTATAGTGACAATGCACTTCAACCTAGGTGGCGCTAGTGACACGGTATCAATACTTTGTTGTTTCTTATTGTCGGTTGAATCCTCAATTAGGCATGAGCCAAGGATTTAGCAAATTTTGATTTCTCAAAGTCTCATTGAACTAAGGACTTTGCGATTGATAACGAACATTCGACAGAATGAACGACTCCTCATTAGGTCCAACAACGTCTTAGACAGTGCAAGACCAACTTGAAAGAAAGAACTGCCTTAAGCATGCTCCTATATAAAACAGTGTATGTACAGTGCATGCGATAGGGAAAGCAGTAACACATAGACAGTTATGGGGGTTAGATGCACATAATCTTACCCTGCAGGTACCTGTCTTAGTTTGGAGAGTTCTAGTGCTTTGTATATGCAAAGGCTAGTTTTGGCTTGTAACAGGTTCCTCGGACTAAGGCCAAGATATACCTCACGCTGCCTGCGTAACCACATAGCAACAATCGAACGGTAGAATGGCCCATCATCGTCGAAGGTTGTTGGTTATTCGGCGTCCCTGGTCTCCGATAAACCGTGCCAGATTGTCAAAACAATCCAACGAGGCTTATCCCACATCGATGCAAATAAGAATGCTAAAAATTGATTTAAGAAGAAGAATGTAGACACCCCAATCCGGACCTCGGAGAGTCTTTGTCCACCCCGATGATGAAATAGAGGAAACGATACCTTTGCGAGCTTGAAAAAGGATCTCCTTTAAAGCCAAAAACCGAACAAATCCAACAAACCCAGCCAAGCCCAATAAAAAAGCCCAAAAGGCCCTGGACCACAGGAGGAGGTACCGTGCGGAGCCAAATTGGAGCGCACGGCACCTTGAGAAATTCAAGGGACCGTGCGCAGCCAAAATCCTCCGCACGGCACCTTGAGCTAAAAGTCGATCGGCTCGAGAAAGTCAGTGTCACGCCATGTGAGCTACCGATGACTGGCTCAGCCGAAAATGCACTTCTGGCCCGCCCAGAAAATACCTCCACCATTTGAAATTCAAAATCCTTGGCCTTTGCCTATAAATTAACCCCTCCACTCAAGGGAAAGGGGTCCCTCTTAGCCCTTCTTTTGAGTCTTTCTCTTGCCTTTCTCTTGGCTCTCCCACTCTACTTTCTCTCTCTAAGTTCTCAAACCCACTTTCCATTACTACTTCCATTTCCAAGTCTTAAAGGATGTCATTCCCAAAAGACATTCTTTAAGAGCTTTCACTCACTCCCTTCTCATCATTGAAGTTGATCACTCATTAACTTCAAGACCCCATCACCCAAAATACCTAACCTTCACTCACACCCATACTCCCTTTGTCTCATTTAACCTCCTCCATCCACATCCGTGACGATCCATCCACATCCTTGCATCCACGATCCTTGCATCCACGATCCTTGATCAAGCTCGAAATCAAAGGTATAAACTAGTTTCCTCGGACTAGACTCCGTTCTGGTCCTGAGGGGACCTTTCTGTCAGCAGATCTGATCCCTTTTGGTTAGATCCTGACTCAAAACCCATTTTCATAAAATAAAACAGACACTGTGCTGAGGTTGAGAAACCGCATGGTCTGTCGCTCAGATGCGCGGCATCCCGACCCCCAGCGCACGGCATAGTACACACTAATGCTATTGTGAACAGGCTGCCTGGATCTGAGTTTTCCTCCGCTGTGGTTACCTGTTTTTGCTGTTTACTGTTTCTGTAGCTCTTAAAATAAGACCATATCTACAAGCCATGTTCCGGCTCTTCTAAAATCTTTTCAAGATCATCCCAAGTGATCAAAAACGTTGAAAGCTACTTTAAAACTATGTTTTGAGAAGGATAATGACGTTCTTAGGATGATCTGACTGCCGTGAGGCTATTCGTGAGTTTTCAAAAGATCTACAGAGAAACCAGTGAGCTAAATGATGTTTTGAAAGACTGCAACAGTCTGACAGCAGAGCAGGTGCCACGCACGGCATGTTGAGATGCCTCGCGCGGCATCTCAGGGTGCCGTGAGCGGTATTCTGAGGTCCAAACAGTCTGTTGAATGTTATTTACTTCCATTTATTCATATCATTTTATCACGACTGTACAGATAGCACCACCTGCACGTCAATGTGATATATTTCCCATGTCCCTTTCCCGTTACGTGCTTTATTAAAGAGTTTGATATTCCAAATGATACCGAAGATCTCCCCTTTTTGAAAACATCAAGTAGAGATCGGCCTTACCGGGCGAATGGGGTGCTTTTTAAAGAAAAACCTTCCTCATTCGTAATGTGGCTCCCGAACCCATCATCTTAACGTTTTCGCTAGACCAAAAGCCTTTCTTTTTCAAATCAAACTCTCGATTTCTCGGGTGACCCATCTCAAAAATCCGGGTGGCGACTCCGCTGGGGATCATTGCATTAATTGAAATTTGGAAATTAATACATGCTTGAACAATTTTCAAAAGTCTGTCAAAACGGTACGCTCCGCGCTGCTGAAGAACGGAATGGTAACGTAACAGAATTCTACATCCGACCAATCCGGACTGGGGCTTTACTATTGTTCACCTGTGTAGTTTTCTCCAAGTTTTGATTAATAAAAGTGAGCCAAGCTTGAAAAAGTGTTTTTTTTTAAAGGGGGGACTTTCAAATATTTTCCGGAAGATCAAGCTCTTTTATCCCGTACACTTTGCACCGCACAAGCCTCGCTACGCGTGTTTCGGCTATCTTGCCCGGTTTACCGGTGACAAGCTCTCCTGGGATGCCTAGCAACCTCGACTATGATGAGCCATCGTGCTATTCGACCGTTGTCTTGCAATACACTCGACACGGGGTAGTACATCTTGGCTCTAGTCCGGGGAACCCTTTTGAGACCAAAACCAGCCTTTGCACTTGTACATAGCCATAGAACCTTCCCAACTAGGACAGGAACCCATGGCTAGGACTTATATGTTATATTCTGCTTACGTGCTTTTATTCCTGTACACGCGCATTATTCACACATCATTGCATCTTGTGGGCTAGAGGAATAGGTTCCCTTAGAATTCTTTAGGGCCTTCCGGTCGGTCTAGGAGACCTTAAGTCCATGGAGTTTGTGATACCTCCGGTGTTTGCCATGCCCGAACGGCTCCCTTGGTTTGGGTCTAGCCTTAAGCATGTCCGTATCTGGATTCCGGTAGCCACATTGCTCTGTCTCGGATGGTCACGATAAGGAGATTGGCTCTGGTTCCGACCCGTTCGGAATTTAACCTGCCTGACGGCACCTACCCGGGCTATCGGAAATCTTCTGTACGGACGTCTTAAGTGAGATTTGAACCACGGTAGGTCCACTAGGACGGTCTACGAGACCTTAAATCCATGGAGTTTGTGATACCTCCGGTGTTTGCCGTGCCCGAACGGCTCCCTTGGTTTGGGTCTAGCCTTAAGCATGTCCGTATCTGGATTCCGGTAGTCGATTGCTCCGCCTCGGATGGTCACGATAAGGAGATTGGCTGTGGTTCCGACCCGTTCGAATTTAACTTGCCTGACGGCACCTATCCGGGCTATCGGAAATCTTCTGAGTACGGACGTCTTGAGTGAGATTCGAGCCACGGTAGGTCTTAGGCCTCGTTTAGGAGATGGGTAGAAGTAGGCGAGTATTTGGATTGGTCATAAGTTGCTCCCTTTTGACTTGTTGCAGTCTGCCAACATTGATCGCTGCGAAGAAAAGAAAATGTACTCCAATTGGTCTCGTGCATCCCAAAGACTAGTTTGCGTAGACACCTGGAAGGACCCCCATTGTTTGAGAAGGAGGAAGAAGAACCCGTAGTCTCGGTCCGTCCGAAAATCTTTCATCCATGTCTGACCAAGGAGACGGAATGGAGGAACTTAGGCAGAACATGGCTAACATGGATATCCAGTTTAAACAATCCCTCGCCGGTGTTGACGCACAACTCAAAACCGCCGTAGCCTCCATGAAAAATGACATGAATATGATAATGGAAAGCATGCAGGAAATCACTGACAAGATCCTGATCAAAGCTTCCCTGCAATCCGAGCAACCACCTAAAGTGGAGATACCAGCAGTTGACCCCAACCTGGCCGCTATCATGGATAAGATTGGTAAATTGGAGGAATCTGTCCAGGAAACCAAACGGATTGGAAAAGGAGAAATCGACATGAGGAAACTATGCCTCTTTCCGAATGCCAAGCTGCCAGAAAAGTTCAAAGGAGTGGACTTTGCAAAATTCGATGGAACCGGCGACCCGAGAGCCCACCTTCAAGGATATGTCGGATCCCTCACTATGCGCGGCATCGAAGGAGAAGCTATGGCCCAACTCTTCTATGAATCCTTGTCCGGTCCAGCCCTGCAATGGTTCCTCTCTCTCGAACCGTCCAAGAAAAGGACTTGGGAAGACATCGGGACAGCTTTCGTGGCTCAGTATGACTTCAATGTTGACCTGAAAATGACCACGAGGGAGCTGAAAAACACTAAGATGAGTGAGAAGGAAAGCTTTGCTGATTTTGTGAAGCGTTGGAGGGCAAAGGCAGCCCAGATGCAGAATAAGCCTGACCTAAAAGAACAAATACGGATAATAACTAAGAACTTGCCAAGCTTTTTTGCACCATACATGGTTCTTTCTCAGGCTGCCCCAAATTTTGAAACTTTTTATGATTCTGGATTGGCTGTAGAGGAGGCTCTGCGAGATGGGATTTTGGAGAAAAAGGAGTCAGGATCTGGGTCGAAACCCAAGAGGACATACTCGGGAAACAGCAACGTTCTCTTCGGAAATACCAACCAAGCAGGAACATCATCCACTAAACCTGTAGAAGTCAACCAAATTGCTGAAAAACCAAAAACCCAGAACCGAACCTTCACCCAATTCAGCACTCCAAGATCCACTCTCCTTAAGAAACTCACAGACATTGGGGTGCTGAAACCTCTTCTGCCACCACAAACCATTCCACCAAACCTCAATCAAAACGTCTACTGTGACTTCCACCAAATGCCCGGCCATACCACCGACAACTGCATCCGCCTCCGTCATGAAATCCAAAATCTCATCGATAACAAGGTTATCGACACTCCACTTACCGATAAACCGAACACCATTTCAAACCCCCTACCACAGCATAATGTCCCTTTCCGTATCAACCAAATCACCCTAGCTGAGGTTCAAAACATCCCAGAGTTTGACCCTACCCTGCTCGTTATCCCCGATACCGAACCAATGCCTACTGGTGAAATTCCCAGAGGAACTGCCTTCCGCTCCATATGGGAATGGGAAGATACATGGGGAGAACTAATTGCTGATTGGGAAGAATTTGAAGCTGCCAATTTCCAAGGAAATGACGAACCCTCATTCGAGGCTGGATGGGAGGTTGATTGGCAAAACATCCAGGCGGATCCTCTTGATGGATTCTCTTTGTGCGCACTGTTTGAAAATCAAGGGGAAGAATACCAGGTTTTCCAGGATATGCCTGAATGGGACCCAACCCCAGACGAATACCAGCTCTTGGCCTGGAATGATCCTTTGGATACCTTCACCCTCCCAGCACTATTCGGTGAAGAATACCAGTCTGGGTATCCACCCGAGATGATGACGTACAATTGGCCAGAGCTCGCTCCGCTCCGCCCGGACTTCTCTCATTTCAATGATTTTGTCATCAACAACCTCTATAGCAATGTGAACCTCACCCCGTACCCGAACTTTCCTGGGTCTGAAGAAGAAGTTGCTAGCAATGGGTTCGACCCAATGGACTACCTTATAGATGGGGCTGAATCTGAATCATCGGTTACTTTTCCGAAAGATGCCGATGTCGCCATGATAAACCTATGGGAGAATGAGCCCGGAGTTGAAACGAATTTGTGGGCTAACACTGAAGTGGTTAGCATAAAAGTGGGAAACGAAGAATGGACTGTCAACAAGACAGTAATGGAGGCCGAAAAATGGACACCCGAAGATCTGTGGGATGATCTAGTCATCGCCGATTTAGCTGCCAATCTGCAGGATACGACTATTGGAAACAAGCGTAAAGCCCTGGCCGACTTATGGAACGAAGAATCAAAGTACCGACAGATTGACCATCTAACCAGAAGCGGTCGTGTTTACCAACCTCCAAATCTTCAGGTTGGAGAATCTTCCAACCTTGCAACCAAAACCATCCGATCCCTTCACCACCCCGGTCAAGAGCACCTTCCGACCCTTTGACCCACCGGCCAAGGAGCCCTCTCGACTTGAAAAGAACCCCGAGGGAATGATCAAGCGCCAACTCAAACATACCCATGCCAAGATGTCTGTAGGATGTGTTGGTTCATTCCACACGCCATCGTGAAGGTCTCATCCAAGCACTCTCTCGGCTAAAGGTTCCTTCCGCCATAACCCCGATGAGCTTGTGGCACTATTAAAACCATACACATCAAGCATGCCAAAACCTTTACTGATCGAGACTTACCTGCCGAAGGAACGGATCACAATCGTCCGCTGCACATCACCTTGAAGTGCCATGGCAAGTCGGTTCCAGCAATCTTGGTCGACAATGGATCAGCAATTAATGTCTGTCCACTCCGTGTTGCTTACTGTTTGGGATACAAGAATAAGGACTTCTCCCCATCAGAAGTCAAGGTCCAAGCATATGACAACACTCGGAGGGATGTGGTTGGGACTCTCATGATTCCTATGACCTTCGGACCATATCAGACGGACATAGAATTCCACGTGGTGAATATCCCCGCCTCCTTCAACCTGCTTCTGGGTAGGCCCTGGCTGCACCGGCCCGACATCATGGCCGTACCTTCCACACTCCACCAGAAAATTCGATTGGGACTCGAAACGGGGATGCTCACCATCCATGGAGACTCGGGGATCCATGCCCCTATTGAAGACAATGCCCCACTATTGGAAATTCAACACGGAGAGGAAGATATCGCCTTGGGAGGCTTCTCTCTGGATACCTCCAAGTCTGTCTATTCAGTTAGGATCGATGATGACTTTGTTATTAGCAGTGTTGCCATCAAGATTATGAAGAAGATGTCCTACATGCCAGGATTGGGACTGGGAAAGAACCTCCAAGGCCCTGCGAAGTTTGAAGCCCAGGGCACTCTGATGCGTACAACAGGCCTTGGTTACTCACCCTCAAATAGCAGCAAAGTGAAAAGAGGGAACAGGCTAGAAGACTACTTTGTCAAAGAAGAAGCAAAGCAGATGAAGAAGCTGAGGTTGTGAAAAAGCAGAAAGAGCTCCCTGACTGGATTGAGGTTTTTGCCATGGGTAGTCTCGCAACTCTGTTTAGGGAAGACGAATCAATGGGTACAGTTGCGGAAGCGGAAGTGCTGATGATGGAACAAGATACCCCTGAGGATCCGACTTTGTTTATCATGGATGCTACTGAAGAGTACAAGAACTGGATCTTCACGCCGAGTGCAACTTACCATGGATCGGAGACTGAGTCTGAATCTGAGTCTGTTAAGTCTATCGAGTCTTCTGCGTCTTCTGAGTCTTCTGAGTCTGTCCAGTCCGAGTTGGTGCCTCTCGGCCCAAACTCTCAGAGTCTCTATTTTGAATTTGAATCTACCCGTGTGTATGGTGCCCCCGAGGCCTCCGTTGATCATGAAATAAATGAATCTGATTCCGCTTACTTCCCTGACTTTGAAATAAATTGCGTCAACCCTGGTGATGAAGAGATTGATTTCGATGGAGACATCCCCAAAGAAATTCGATCCCTAATCGACAGGGAAGATGAAAGGCATGCTCAGCCTGTAAAAGAAGAAATCGTTTTAATAAATTTGAGAGATGAAGGGAGTCCCCGAATGACCCAGATCGGTTCCGTGCTATCCGCCGAAGAAAGCAAGGTCCTCATAGATTTGCTCAAAGAGTTCGACGATGTGTTTGCATGGTCACACGCAGATATGCCCGGAATCGATCCTGAAATCGTGGAACACCAGATTCCCCTCTATCCTGACGCGAAACCAGTAAAACAGAAACTGAGGCGCATGAGACCTGACTGGGTGCTTAAGATAAAGGAAGAAGTCACTAAACAGATTAACGCTGGGTTTTTAATGGTAACTGAATACCCTCAGTGGGATGCAAACATCGTCCCAGTACCAAAGAAGGATGGTAAAATAAGAGTCTGCGTCGATTTCAGGGATCTCAACAAAGCCAGCCCAAAAGATGATTTCCCGCTACCACACATTGATGTGTTGATAATACTGCCGGTCATGCCCTACTCTCTTTCATGGATGGTTTTTCGGGGTACAATCAAATCATCATGGCTCCAGAGGATCGGGAAAAAACTACGTTCATCACTGAGTGGGGGACATATTGTTATCGAGTCATGCCCTTCGGACTAAAGAACGCCGGATCTACTTACCAGCGGGCCGCCACGGCATTGCTACACGACATGATTCATAAGGAGGTAGAGGTCTACGTTGACGATATGATTGTTAAAGCCAAAGAGCGAGAAGGACATCTGCCCGCGCTCAGGAAGTTTTTCGAAAGAATCAGGAAGTACAAGATGCGGCTCAATCCCGCCAAATGCACGTTCGGGGTCAATGCAGGAAAGATGCTTGGATTCATGATCACCACCCGAGGCATCGAAGTCAACCCATCGAAAATCAAAGCCATCCTAGAAATGGAACCGCCGAGATCTGAGAAGGATGTAAGGAGTTTCCTCGGCAAGATGCAATTCATCAGTAGGTTCATTGCGAGACTGACCTCAACCTGCGAACCATTGTTCCGCTTGCTCAAGAAAGGAGTTCGCTTGGGATGATAGGTGCCAGAAAGCTTTCGAAGCCATCAAGGCCTACCTGAACAAGCCACCAGTATTAACGCCGCCCGTAACAGGAAAACCTTTGATCCTATACCTGTTAGTCACTCCATCCTCAATGGGATGCATGTTGGCGCAGGAAGGAGATGATGGGGTGGAAAGGGCCGTTTACTACCTCGGTAAAAAGATGGTTGGACGCAAAGCATTACACTCCCCTAGAAAAGACATGCTGGGCACTTGTATGGGCTTCCAAGAAGTTGAGGCATTATATGTTAGCCTACCCGGTCAGGCTAATATCTCGGATGGATCCCCTAAAGTATCTATTCGAAAAATCGGCCCTCACGGGTAGGATGGCATGGTGGTTGTTGATGTTGGCCGAGTTTGAGCTAAAGTATGTCACCCGAAAGTCGGTAAAAGGTAGAGCCGCCGCAGAGTTCCTAGCCGATTGCCCAGTCGAGGGAGGGGAGGATGCCGAATTCAATTTCCCCGACGAAGACATAATGACGGTAGCCGAGGACATTTGGCAGTTGTACTTTGATGGAGCAGCCAACCAGAAAGGATTTGGGATCGGTGTATTGCTCATTTCGCCCGATGGATCGCACATCCCGTTGGCGTTCAAGCTTAACTTTGAAGTCACTAATAACCAGGCCGAGTACGAGGCTTGCATTGTAGGCATGGAGGCAGCCATCGAAATTGGCATGGAAAAACTGGAAGTTGTAGGGGATTCGAACTTAGTTGTGTCTCAAGCGAATGGTGACTGGAAGGTTAAGGAAGAGAAGTTGAAACCATACCATCAGGATCTCGAAGACCTTATCCCTCACTTCAGCAAGGTGACATTCACTCATGTCCCGAGGTTCAAAAATCAGTTTGCAGATGCTTTGGCAACATTGGCATCAATGATCGAGATCCCTGTTGGCATAAAGTTAAGACCAATTGTGATAGAACAAAGGGATATTCCAGTACACCAGCACGTCATGGTGGTCGACGAGCCCGATGATGGCCATCCATGGTATTATGACATTTGGAGGTACATAGAAAGAGGAGAATACCCTGTGGGAGCGAACAAGGGAAACCGAATCGCTCTCCAGAGGATGGCAACTCAGTACATTCTATGCGGGGGAAACTTATATCGAAGATCGCCCTGTGGCACACATAAGCTCTGCATCCATGGAGAAGATGCGAAAAGGGTAATGGAAGAAGTTCACGAGGGTGTATGCGGTCCTCACATGAGCGGCATAATGCTTGCAAAGAAGATTCTCAGGCAGGGATACTTCTGGTCCACCATGGAAACAGAATGTGTAGAGTATGTGCGAATGTGTAAAAAGTGCCAAATTCACGTCAATCTCACGCATGTCCCGCCGCACGAGCTGCAACAAATGACCTTGCCATGGCCCTTCTCGACGTGGGGAATTGATGTCATTGGAAGGATAGTGCCGGCAGCATCCAATGGTCACAAGTTCATTTTGGTAGCCGTCGATTATTTCACGAAATGGGTAGAAGCTGCTTCCTACACCACTTTGACTGCGGTTCAAGTTGCACACTTCATCAAGCAAAACGTCATTTACCGGTATGGTCCCCCAGGCTTTCGTATCTGATAACGGGGTTCATTTCAAAGGACGGGCCCGGGAAGTTCTGGATGAATTTCAAATCCAGGTGCACAAATCGACGATTTATCGGCCGCAGACCAATGGCGCTGTGGAAGCGGCAAACAAGACGATCAAGGCCATTCTGGAGAAAACTATTCAATCAGCAAGGGACTGGCATGAACAAATACCCCTGGCTTTATGGGGGTATCGCACGTCTATGCGAACACCAACCGGGGCGACACCTTACTCTTTGGTTTATGGAATGGAAGCAGTACTTCCCATCGAGTTAGAAGTCCCATCTCTTCGGACCATGATTGAATGTGAAGTCCAAGAGGCAGAATGGTTGAGTAACCGATTTGAAGAGCTTATGCTATTTGATGAACGCCGGTTAAGGGCTCTTTACCACATCCAAGGGTACCAACGAAGGATTGCAAGGGCATTCAACAAGAAAGTGAAACTCAGGAACTTGGTAGAAGGTGACATGGTTTTGAAGGAAATCCGGGCTCCGGTTTACGACCCACGAGGGAAGTTTCGACCAAAGTGGTCTGGGCCGTACATTATCAAGACCATCCTTTCCGGAGGAGCTACGCAACTCATCGACTTGGACGGAAACGAATTCTCAACCTTGGTCAACTTGGATCAACTCAAGCGCTACTACCCCTGAGAGAAGCTCGCTAGGCTGAAAACCGCAAGGGCGGGCAGTCCTAGGCAAAAATTAGAGCAAAGCCTGCTAGGATAAAAACCCGTCAGGGCATCCTAGGCAAAAGTTAAGGCATACAATAAATGAGTTCGCTAGACCGAAAACCCGAAAGGGCGGTTCTAGGCAAAAGTTAGAGCGCAAAAGGAGAGTGTTAAACCAGAGCGAACCCTACCCTGAACTACGTCATGACCTGATTCCTTCGCTAGAAGGATACGTAGGCAGTCTCACACTGAGGCCCGGTCACGATCCATCAAAATAAAAATCCAGGTTGAGAAGACTTGAAGAACAAAAGTCGAAAAGGGGGAAACCCTCAAAGACTCGTTTTTATTTACACGATCACTTCTACTACATAAGGTTGAGCAAAGCTTTCATAACAAAAGAAGTACGACGTAATAAAAAGGGGTCCACAATTTATTCAACGGTCAGGGTGGTAAGATTGAGTCAGTTTTCGTGAACTCCGGCTCTTGCAGCAATGTCCCTCCTAAGCCATTTCCAATAGCTCCCGCGCATCGCCACAGAAGGGTGGGGATGTGCGTCGGTCACCTCTCAAATTTAATTAATATTCAAGGAAAACGGACCGTTTTGGAAACATGCCAAATTTTCTCTTATGTATTAATTAAATCTTTTCCCCAGCAGAGTCGCCACTGTGGGCTACCACAGCCCCGGGTGTGATCGGGGCGGCCCGAAAGGAAACGCCTCATTTTGGAATCGATTTGAAAAAGTTTGAAGAGTCGCCACCCGGGTTTGTGGTTCGCCACCCGAGAAACCGTTTTGATTTGAAAATGATTGATTTGAATCGAAAACCAGAGATTTGAAAAGGGTTCGGAAGCCATGTTACGAAGGGGGAAGGGTTTTATGGCACCCCCCTCGCCCGATACGAGATCGGTCTCTACTAAACATTTACGGGATTTTTCAAAGGGATTTTGTTTCATTAAACAAGTAGCAAGTATTCACAAGTATACCAAGTAAAGGAGTGCATGCATGTGCATATGTGCAGTGGATAAATGAGGGATGGAAATAGAATGCCAAAATGCTGAAAACTGGGAAAATCCTGTCATTAATTCCACTCTCGAGCGCTCGGGAGCAGAGTCGAGCGCTTGGGACTTCACTCCCGAGCGCTTGGGAGTGTTACATGCTCAACCTGCAAACTATGTTAGTATAACAGAACATAACAGGGTATAACACCGAAAATGTAAACTGGAATGACATTAACCATGCCACAGGCTTAACAGAGGACTTAGCAGAATGGGATCAGCCCCCATTCTTCCAAGCCATACGTCATTATCTTTCTGAAAAATGATTTTGTAGTCATGAGAGACGAGATGGGACACATGCATGGATATTCAAAAGCAGTATGAGCATGAAACTGTTAGAAGAGTGGATTGAGTTTGCATGCAAACACTCTCGAGCACTCTGAAGTGATCTCGAGCGCTCGGGAGTAGTTCATCTCCAGAACTGATTTTAGTTAAACAAATACTCTCATTTTAGTATGCTCTGGATCTCATGCTTTTGTATTATGAAAACTTCTTATTCCAAATTTTCAAGTAAAACCCTTCTGCATGTCCACAAATGAAACGATTTTCTTTATTTCTCTGTGAAAGATGAAGACCTTTTGTACCAGTACTGCTCAAGAGAGCTGATTTGTATGAAAATGCGTTTTAATGCCCATGCATGACTGTTTTAACACTGAAAAGAGAAGGAGCAAAACCGAAGCCACTCTCGAGCGCTTGGGAGTTGTCCCGAGCGCTTGGGAGTACTTCCAGTAAGCCAACATGAGAAACACATTTGTACCCCTTTTGCTCTTGCTTTCGCGCCAAGGTCTCTCAACCCATGCTCAGTATGAAAGACTGAGAAGGCTAAGAAACCTCCCTCAGAAAGGAAATGACGACCCTTTTTGAATATCAAGGTAAAAGTTATTTCTACCTTTGGATGGAAGATGGCTCCTTGGATGACTTTAGAGAGGATGGATGAAAGAAGAATAAGGCAAGAAACCAGAAGCTTAGACTATTCTGGATTTCTTATCTTTCCTCATCGCCTTTGATGTTTAAAACCTTGCTTTTCCAAAATGCTTGTAATTGCCAAAATCTTTTGAGTTTGAAAGCTTTGTTTCAACCAGAGAGAGGAGAAGAGAGTCTAGAGAGAGAGAGCGCCCCCCATTCTGCAGACCAAAGGCCATATATATAGGCCAAGATAACCTATGGTTGCAAAAATGAAATATGTTTGAAATAATACATTTTTTTAAACAGAAAAACTGCTGGTCTGAGGATCTCTGACTGAGGTTGAGTGTAGACTGGGTTTCAGCCGGCTCAAAGAGTCTGCAATGATGAGTTGCATGGGTAGTGGGAAGGGCTGCCACCCATTGGCCGTCACGGAGGACTCGAGCGCTCGAGAGTGGTCTCGAGCGCTTGGGACTTCACTCTCGAGCGCTCGAGAACAAGCCCAATCAGTGCTTTTTGAAAATGGTTTTGAGCGCTTGGGACTACTCCTGAGCGCTTGGAAATGATTTGACCATTTATACCTCTTTTTTAAAGTCCTTCAAGGAGCCAAGTTTCAAATGACCTCGAGTTCGTCTTAATCCAAAATCATCATCGGGGAGCCTCGCCACAAATTAAGGAAATTCGAAGTGTTCAAATTGGGGTGTCTCCAAGTTGCCCCTCTTTGGATGACGCCCGGCATCATCTGGATGCGGGTGACATTCAAAGATTGAGACAACCAATTCGAGCCAAACCAAATCCTCAATTCCACAAACAAATGCAAAACAGCACATTCAATGCATGAGGTCGCGTCCTTTCGGACTGCCTACGTACCCCGTCTGCAGGGATCAGACCAGCGTAGTTCTTTGGGGCAAACGCAAACACATGTAGTGCATGCTCAAGAGAAGTTGACAAAACCTTGACACGATAAATGTATGAAGGGTCCACCTGTTGCTCTGCTCGGTGGATGCAAACGCATGTGACACATGCACGAGAAATAATCGACGATAACGTAAACGTGCGAAGATGTCCACCTGTTGCTCTGTTAGGTGGATGGAAAAGTGCAAACGCGTGTGATGCACGCACTAGAAATGATTGACACGATTCGTGTACGTGAGGTCCACCTGTTGCTCTGTTTGGCGGACGGGAGATGCAAGCACGTGTAATGCATGCGTGAGAAATGATCGACACAACAGTTAAGCAATAGATGCATGCAATGTCCACCTGTTACTCTGTTTGGTGGATGAAATGAGTATAAAAACGTAGGGTTTGCATCGCAACCCTGTTGAAAGTCGACGCGATTTCGGGAATGTTCAATCGAAAACAACACATAGGGGGCGTGTGAGTCCAAATTATCGACGAAGGTTTTGCCAAAAGAGAGTATCGTTCGACGTGTCCAAAGCTAGGACTGAGATTGATTTTGTAAAACGCAAGAGAAATCAAGAAAGCCTCGACAACGGGGGGAGGTACAGGACGAGGAGGGATCGGGCACGAGGCCTAGGACAGACCTGAGCGCTCAGATCCACTCCCGAGCGCTCAAGACCATTGCTGGGGGCCACGGTCCTACTCATCTTCTTCAATTGATCAAGGGTTCAAAACCCACTCTCGAGCGCTTGAACACCAAAGTTCCGTACATACTCCATCTTCGAACGATCTCACTCATTCCCTCTCTCAGGCGATCTCTCTCTCTCACTCGACTGATCTCCCTCTCCTCTCTCCATCTCAGACTCTCTCACTTCTCTCACAACGGACCGAGCTCGGGATCTCGAGATCTCCACGATTTTTCGGTGGGTGGTTGTGTGCCAAGAGGTGCGAATCCGAAGGAAGAAGAAGGTTTGGGGGGAAGAAGAAGAAGGGATGGCTAGCGGAGGTAATGGGGAGCTGCCCCACCGCGAGGGGGCGGCGGTGGTGGCGGCTACGGCGGCAATGGAGGAAGGCAGCAACAGCACTGTTGCACGAGCTCAGGAGGGTGTCGTTGGCGAGGATACAGCGCCAACGATGATTGCCGGGGAGGTTTCAGAGATGAGGGAGGACGCTGGCGGTGCTGCGGCGATAGTGGAGGGCGAGGACAGTAGCAGAGCTGCTACGCCCACCCAGGAGAGAGTGGTTAGTGCGGATTTGAGGATGGTGAGACGTACGGGCGAGGGCCTTGCTGCAATGGAGAGCACCAGTAGGGGTTTGGCGGTGGCAGAGGATATGGGTGATAGTGAGGTGGCGCGAGGAGACGGCGATGAGCCGGCCACAGGTAGCGGGGGTCCTCTGGGTGGCGAGAGAGATGGCACGAGCAGCAGTGGGGGTGTGACGGGTGTTCCTGACACTCCCACGGTAGAGGATTTGCTCGTGGCCACGGAGCGGGCCAGCGACGAGGTGGTGGTGGCCGGGCGCGTCCTTGCAACGCCGGTATTGAGAGCGGCGGTAGTTGAGCCGAGGGTTGGTGACAGTGGGATCGGGGCTTCCCAGCCGGTCCCGCTCGTGGAGGGAGACTTTCTAGACACAGCGAGGCCACAGGACATACTAGACGCTCTTGGTCTCGATGCAGGAGTGAGGGGGGTGCTGAGGGGTGCGAGGACCCCTGAGGATCAGACCTCGGCTCTGCTATTGGGAGCTTTGCTGAGTGGGACAAGAGTATCAGGTGCTGGAGGACTCGGGGCGGAGCCAGAGATGGAGGATACGGAGCTGGGGGAGGAGCCGGAGGCAGAGGTAGTGATCGAGGAGCGAGTTACGGCGGCGGCAGAGGCGAAGGCCTACTTGGGCCGTGTACGCCCTGGGTTCGAGTCGGGGACCTATGCTCCACGACTTCACTTCTTTGAGCCGACGAGGATGACTGGCTACGTTCCAGCCCGGGATGACTATCCTGAGGACTTGCTTCTCCGAGATCGAGCCTCACATATCTCTTCCAGCTGGACCACGGTATGATTTTAGTGCTTTACTTTCCTGCCTTAGACTTGCTTTCCTGAATCCATTGTTGCTTACTGATGCTATTTCCTTGCTCTATTGAAACAACGTACGAAGGACATCTACGGCCACGGAGGTTCAGGCCATTCATTAGAGCACTTCTTGGCGTTGCCCCGGAGAGTGCGGGAGCTAGTGGAGGAGACTGGCTTCGGGCCGTTCATCAGAGTTGATCGTGCGGTGATGACAGCGCTAGTGGAGCGGTGGTGGGACACCACCAACACGTTCCACTTCCGCTTCGGGGAGATGACTGTGACGCCCCTCGACTTTGCAGCTATTACAGGGCTCCGGGTCGGAGGTGAGCCGATTCCATTCGACCCGAGTATAGCACTGGATGATGCAGCTTTGAGGTGGTTCCTTGGACGGGTCCCGCACCACAGCGGAGGTGTATCAGAGTACGGGCAGTTCACAGTGTACTGGGATCACGAGCCAACGGACGACGTTGAGGCGGCTCAGATGGCCAGAGCCTATCTGCTGTACCTGTTTGGGGCTTCTCTGTTCCCGCTCAGGCGATCTCGGGTTCACCTGAGTTACTTGGCCGGCCTGGTTGATTTGAGGCAGGCGGGCCGATACGACTGGGGAGGTGCTGCTCTGTGCACGCTCTACTGCTTTCTAGGAGCTGCCACACGCGGGGTGGGGGACACCATTGGCGGTTACTGGCGAGTGATTGAGGTATGCTTCGACATTATTGCTTCGAATTGCTTTTTGATTGATTGATCGACTGTTTATTGTAATGATTTGAATTGAACTGCGTCTGAACATGTATCTGACTTGAACTGACCTCCAAAATATGCAGCTTTGGGCTTACGAGATCTTGGGCATGTTCCCGCCCGAGAATACTTGCACAGATCCGAATCTGCTTCCACGTGCGCTCGCATGGAGTACGGAGTACCGGAGGGCAAAGGAGCGACGGGGGCAGGTGATGACTTTCCGGCGCTGGCTGGATGATATCACTGGGATTACGGTACAAACATCGACCTTTTCTTTCTTTTCATGCATTATCCTAAATAAAATCCATTGCTTGCTGATGCCAGAATACCAAATGCAGGTTCACTGGGATCGATGGGCGAGGGTGGAGGCTGACTTCCTTCCGAGGAGCCGGGAGGTGACCAGGAGTCGAGTCTTGCTGGAGTGTCCATTGGGCTGGCAGTGGTACTTAGGAGATAGGGTGACTCGACAGTCGCTCGGTCTTCCTGAGTTCATTGTGCCGGGGCTACTTCCACCACGAGTGCAGCAGACTGAGACCTACACTCGGGCTGAGCTGGAGCAGTTCACGGTGCCTGATACTGATTTAGAGAGATACTTGCGGCGCACCTTGGACTATGCAGCTTACAGAGACAGATACTTGGCCACCAGCTTGGGTGTAGAGCGGGAGTTGGAGAGGCGGATTGCAGATGCTGAGGCCAGAAGGGCCAAAGGTGAGGCTGGAGGTGATGTTGAGGCTGGAGCTGAGGCCGGAGGACGGGGCCGTGGCGGTCGTTCTTCGCGCGGCAGGGGGCGAGGTGCTAGGCCTCCTGCAGGCGGGAGAGGTGCTGGCTCTCGGGGCGAGGGCAGCTCGCAGGCTCCTGAGACGGCTGGGGCGTCTGCTCCAGTCGGGTTGCCGACGCTGGACTGGATGATAGGGGTGAGGGACCCTTCAGGAGCACGGGCTTTGCTGGACGTTCCACGTCTCCCGAATCGGCCGATGCAGCTTCCTGCTCAGGTATGATACAACTTTGCTTCTTTCTTTGCTTCAAATGCTCCTTATTCATGCACATATTGTTTTGACTTTTGAAACATTGCAGGTGCCGCGAGAATGGGCTGAGCAGGCCATTATGCTGATGGTGGGGATGCGGCATCTCTTGAAGGAGTGTGCGAAAGGGCGAGCTTTACAGACTAGACCTGTTCCTGAGCCTGCTTTACCTGTTGCTGCACAGGTATGAAAATGCGAGTGCATGCACATATATTTTATTGGACTTTAAAGCATGTATCAAATGAATGCTTATGATATGCAGGTGCAGCCACGGCGCTCAGCCAGGGCACAGCCACAGGGCATCGCGAGTGTTTCAGCTCCCGCCGGCACACGAGGCCGGGGTACACAGAGAGCGTCACGATCCACGACGGGAGCGAGACAGTTCGAGGTAGCCCCTAGGGGTGCACCTCAGCGGAGACGTGCTCGGGAGGAGTCTGAGGAGGACACGGAGGAGTCACTCGAGTCACGAGCCTTAGGGTCTACAGACTCGAGCACTACTTCGGGTCCTTCTGATGACGACGATGACGATGACGACGAGGTCGAGGTTGAGAGTTCGGAGTCTGAGGGGCATCAGCAGAAGAGGATCCGCCTGGGCTGAGCTTTTTGGTTTTTGCTTTACTATCCTTTTTCTTTTACATGGGCCTGCGTGCCAACGTAATTGTAGTTTCCAGGCCTACGTGCCTTGGTTTTGTTTTGGGCCTGCGTGCCCCGGTAGATAGGATTGGGCGAGTGTTTGCCCCAGCTTTTGTACCTCCTCCCTTACTTATTGTAGATGCCATATTTATTTTATGAAAATTTGCACTTTTCTTCATTTGCATTCATTCGCACTTCTCTTCAAGAATTGTATTTTATGAAATATATCCGTCTAGCTTTGAAAGAACGCAAAGAGCACGCGAATTTCAACCGACACTCTTAAAATGAAATAAAACTTGACATAATCGACTCGACTCAAGGATTTTGACTTGAAATGACAAAAATGCCCTTAACATGGAATTTTGCAAGCACAAAGGAAAGTAACGGCTGAACTTGACCGGGATTGGACACGGGAATGGGATACGAGAGCATTTATTCCGAGTGCGTGCTTCCAATGCCACCACGAGCGATGAAATAGGGGCGTTTGAAGGTGAAAATTGGTTCCATGTGCTTTAACGCGCGTTTGATCACTTCTCACAGTTACTAGCACATATTGAGACTTGCACATGCCATTAGATTCAAACAAATGCTCTCGACACGAGTTTCGACACGTTGACGGGAATGGGAGTTATTGGGATTTTGAGGTTTTTCAAGGAACATTGATGAATACTCAGACAAACAGATAACCGGACACGCTGTATTCCCTTAGGAGTAGATTGGGACCTGTTACACAGGATAGACCAAGCTTGAGGTGTCATCTCGGGGCCAAAAACCAAAGGAGAAACCTGCTGTCAAAATTGCAGAACTCTCGAGCGCTCGAGAGTATTGTCGAGCGCTTGGGAATTAACTCCCGAGCGCTCGAGACTGCTGTGGTCTGCAGGCTCCTGCAATTTCCCAAGGTGGTTTTCCAGCTCTAGCAAGTTGTTTTCTTTTGTGTGCACCTTCCCCATACACATTGTAATTCACCTTGTGCTGCTTCCCAAGGGTCAGTGGCTTCCCAAAACAAAACTAGCATTTTTCCAAAGTCTTTCCAAGCTTCCAAAGTTTGAATTCTTGAAAATGCAAGCAATTAGTTTTGGAAAATACAAGTTTGCTGAGTTTCAAGGCTGGTGTGTGAAGGATTGCCTCCTTCCAGCCCTCTATAAATACTGAACCCATCTTTGGTAAATCATTCACACTTCAAACCATCATTTTCCTTCCAAAACTTCATTTCTCATGGCCTTGTTGAACCAAGCCTTGCTCCGCCCTTGGTTGGACAGCCTTGAGGGCATTGATTGGTTGAACTTCCGAGGGCATCGCCTCCACGCCTTGAAATACCTCCGCGAGGTTGCTATCCGTCCTGTCTTGCTGCATGCGGCGGCACGCTTTTGGGATCCCGAAGTGCATGTCTTTCGCTTCGGTTCTCAAGAGCTATGCCCCACCGTCGAGGAGTTCCATGCCTATCTAGGCAGCCATGACTCCGCCGAGCCAATTGTTCCGATGCTCAGGGAGAGCATGAGGAACATCCTAAAAGCCAAGCTGGGTGTGAGCGGGAACGTTGCCGAATTCTTAACTCGGGGTAACGCCATCAACATCGTGCAGTTATACGAGAAGTTCAGTCCACCTGGAGACTTAACGGATTTCGAGTACCAAGGTCACCGGATGACAGCCTGTTGCATTTGCCTCCTGGCGGCTTTCCTGTTGGTTCCTTCTGTCGGCCAGCCCAGTTCTCTGTTGGTTGGGGTTGCTATTCAGATCGAGGCTCGCAAAGACGTTGCGCCCTTGATCCTTGCTGAGACTTTGATGGGGTTGGATGCCGTTCGTGCTGGTCGAACGAGGGTTTTTGGTGGTAGCCCGCTGTTGCTGCAGGTTAGGGACCTCACTCAGCTCTCCTTTTTCTATTTCTCACATTCATTTTACCTCGACACTCGGTTTAGGCTTTATCCGGCTCCTTACTTGTTTTCTCTCTTTTTCTGACAGATATGGCTTTGTGATAAGTTGAATTTGCTGACACCGCCGGCGAATGACTGGTGGTATCGAGCGAGCGGATGGAATCGTCCGTTCCAGGTGATGTACAGTAGCGAAGATGACTGGGCTGATTTCCTCGCGTCTGCAGAGGAAGATGACATCGCTTGGCGGTGCCATTGGCTGAGGCTTCCTGTGATGACTGTAAGCAACATGGGTTCAATGCACGTGTTTGTGGCTGGTTTGGCAGGCTTTACCTTCTACTCGCCTTTCCGCGTCCTTCGTCAGCTCGGACTTAGTCAGGAGGTGCCGCCGCAAGGATCTGAAGTGCTTCGTCTCCCTCCCTTCACCATTCCGGGCCTTCGGAGTTATGTTCGAACGTGGGAGGCTCGTAGGACTGAGCCAAGTGATCCTCTTTACTCCATCACTTCGACCGGAAGGTACCGCAAGTGGCTAAGGAGAGATGTGGAAGCGAGAATGGGTTAATTGCTTACTTTGCCGTTTTTTGAAATAAAAGTTAGGTCCGTTGTGCGTTTTCTGTTTTCATGCTCAGCTTGTAATAAAGAAATCATCGGAATAAAATTGACTGATTAAGGGTTTCCCCCTTTCGGTTCAATGATGGCATGCACTTTGAAAGAAAGCATTTTGACTTGTCAATTTGGATTTGAATTTTTGGAATTTTTAGGACCGAACCTCAGAGTGAGATTGCCTACGTATCCCTTAGGAAAAAGGGAATCAGGCCCATACGTAGTTCGGGCTAGGGTTCGCTCGGGTATTAACACTTTCCTTTTGTGCTCTAAATTTTGCCTGGAGCCGCCCTTTAGGGTTTTCGGCCTAGCGAGCTCTTTTTCAACTTTTTGCCTTTACTTTTGCCTAGGCCGCCCTTGCGGGTTTTCGACCTAGCAGGCTTGCTCTAATTTTTGCCTGGTACCGCCCGCTCTTGCGGTTTCCGGCCCAGCGAGCTCTCTCAGGGGTAATATCGTTTGAGTTGGTCCAAATTGACAAGATTCGAGAATTCGTTGCCGTCCAGATCGATGATTGAAGCTGCTCCTCCGGAAAGGATCGACTTGATGATGTACGGCCCGGCCCACTTTGGTCGGAACTTCCCCCGTAAATCAAAGATTGGAGCACGGATTTCCTTGACTACCATGTCCCCCTCTTGCAGGTCCCTCAACTTCACTTTCTTGTTGAATGCTCGGGCGATTCTTCGCTGATAGCCCTGAATGTGATACAATGCTCGCAGCCTCCTTTCGTCAAATAACATGAGTTCTTCGAACCTTCGACTGATCCATTCGGCCTCATCTATTCCTTGTTCCGCCATGACTCTGAGCGATGGAACTTCTAGCTCGATAGGGAGAACGGCTTCCACGCCGTACACCAAAGAATAGGGTGTTGCCCCTGTCGGTGTGCGAATAGACGTCCGGTATCCCCATAAAGCTAGTGGTAGCTGTTCATGCCAATCCCTAGTTGATTCGACAGTCTTCTCAAGAATCGACTTGATGGTTTTGTTGGCTGCTTTGACCGCTCCATTTGTTTGTGGCCGATAAGTGATTGAGTGATGCACTTGAATCTTGAATCCGTCAAAGAGCTCTAGAACTTTTCCTTTGAAGTGAACACCATTATCGGATATGAAGGCTTAAGGTACTCCATACCGATAAATGATGTTCTGCCTGATGAAATGAGCTACTTGAACTGCTGTCAAAGTCCTGTACGAAGCCGCTTCAACCCACTTGGTGAAATAATCAACCGCTACCAAGATGAACCTGTGACCGTTAGAAGCTGCAGGCGTGATCCTCCCGATGACGTCAATGCCCCAGGCAGAGAATGGCCATGGCGTTGCCATTGGGTGTAATTCCGAGGGCGGGACGTGGATGAGATTAGCATGAGTCTGGCACTTATGACATCGGCGCACATACTCGATGCAATCTGTCTCCATAGTCGACCAATAGTAACCCAACCTTAGAACTTTCTTTGCCAGCATCATCCCATTCATGTGAGGTCCACAAACTCCCTCATGAACTTCCTCCATCACTGCTTTCGTATCATCACCATGAATACACAACTTGTGGACTCCGCACGGAGATCGCCGGTACAATTTTCCACCACAGATAATGTATTGAGACGCCAATCGCTGTAATGCGATCCGATCCTTCCTGGTAGAATCTACAAGGAACTCTCCTTTTTCAACGAAATTCCAAATGTCGTGGAACCACGGGAGTCCATCGTCCAGTTCATCGATGTTCATGACATAATCGTACACATGCTTTCCTCTTTGCTCGATCATAACAGGCCTTAACTTCACTCCGATCGGAAGTTCCAACATAGATGCCAAAGTAGCAAGCGCGTCTGCGAAGCGATTCTTCATCCTAGGTACATGCGTGAAAGTCACTTTCTGGAAATTCGGGATAAGTTCGTCGAGCCGTTGATGATACGACTTCATCTTTTCGTCTTTGACCTTCCATTCCCTGTTTGCTTGTGACACGACCAAGTTAGAATCCCCCGCGACTTCCAGTACTTTGACTCCAATTTCCAGTGCGGCTTCCATTCCAACAATACATGCTTCATACTCTGCCTCATTATTCGTGACTTCGAAGTTCAATTTGAAGGCCAGGGGAATATGCGACCCCGGTGAGACTAGCAGGATGCCAATCCCAAAACCTTTCGGTTTGCGGCGCCGTCGAAATACAACGTCCATGTTTCGTCCACTGCACATTACGTCTTCGTCGGAAATTGAAACTCCGTGTGTTCTACCCTCGATCGGGCGATCTGCCAAAAACTCAGCTACTGCTCTCCTTTTACTGACTTGCGTGTGACATACTTGATTTGAACTCGGCCAATAAGAGCAACCAGCGTGCTAACTTACCGTAAGTCTTTGGCTTCTTGAGCATGTATATTTGAGGGTCCATCCAGAAATCAGTATCACCGAATAAGGCAGAGCATGTAGTGTCTCAATTTCCTTGTGGCCCAAACGAGCGCCCAGCACGTCTTCTCTAATGAAGTGTATCGCTCTTCGCTTCCGACCATTTTCTTGCTCAGGTAGTAGATTGCCCTTTCAACCCCATCTTCTCCCTCTTGTGCTAACATGCACCCCATGGATGAGGGCGTGACAGACAAGTATAGGATCAAAGGTTTTCCTGGAATGGGTGGCATCAAGATCGGCGGATTCTGTAGGTAGGTTCGGATTGCTTCAAAAGCCTTTTGACACTTATCGTTCCACTCGAATCTCACATCCTTCTTAAGCAGACGAAACAACGGTTCACAGGTTAGAGTCAGCTTAGCGATGAATCGACTGATAAACTGAATCTTTCCCAAGAAACACCGGACTTCCCTCTCGGATTGAGGCGGCTCCATCTCGAGAATGGCTTTGATCTTAGAAGGATCCACCTCGATCCCCCTGGTCGTGATCATGAATCCAAGCATCTTTCCGGCCGTGACCCCGAACGTGCACTTCTGCGGATTGAGTCGCATTCTGTACTTTCGAATCCTTTCAAAGAATTTCCTCAACGCTGGTAGATGATCCTTTCGCTCTTTTCCCTTCACTATCATGTCATCAACATAAACCTCGACCTCCTTGTGAATCATATCATGCAACAGCGTGGTAGCACCCCTTTGATACGTAGGATCGGCGTTCTTCAACCCAAACGGCATGACCCGATAGCAATATGTCCCCCACTCAGTGATGAACGTGGTCTTTTCTCTGTCTTCCGAAGCTAGGAGAATCTGATTGTACCCTGGGAAGCCGTCCATGAAGGATAATAGAGCGTGCCCTGCGGTATTATCAACAAGTACATCTATGTGCGGCAATGGAAAATCGTCCTTAGGGCTCGCTTTGTTTAGATCTCTGAAATCGACACACACTCTGATCTTTCCGTCCTTTTTGGGAACAGGAACGATGTTGGCTACCCAAGTGGGGTACTCCGTTACAATTAGAAAACCAGCGTCGATTTGTTTCGTGAGTTTTTCCTTTATCTTTAAAACCCAATCAGGCCGCATTTTTCTTAGTTTTTGCTTAACGGGCTTTGCGTCAGGGTAGAGGGGGATTCTGTGCTCGACTATTTCTGGGTCGATTCCGGGCATGTCTGCGTGGGACCAAGCAAAAACTTCTTTGAATTCTTTTAACAAATCTGTGAGCTCTTGAAGCTCAGTGGGAGACAGCCCGGAACCTACCTGAACCAATCGAGGGTCATCCTCATCACCCAAGTTTATTGAGATTATTTCTTCTTTTAAAGGCTGAGCATGCCTTTCATTTTCGCGATCGATAAGGGAACGGATCTCCTTGGGAATGTCCCCATCAAGATCTATTCCTTCATCATCGGGATCTAGACAATTTATTTCAAAAATCGGCAAGTAAGCGAAAACGTCATTCATTTCATTAACCATTTCAGCAGACGGGGGGAATACAGCGGTTGACTCGAACTCAAAATGAAAGCTATGACGTGGAGGGCCGATAGGCACAAACTCCGACTCTGTGCTAGACGACGAGTCCGTGTCAGACTCAGACTCAGACTCAGTGCAAGTGCTGTGAGTGCGAGTTACATGTGGAATGAAAGTGCAATTGTCATAAGTGCCTATAGCCTCGACAATGAGCTTGGAAGGGTCTTCAATCTCTTCTTCATCTCCAAGCGCAAGTACAGCAGCATCTTCGACCATACCCTCCGGATCCTCGCCCTCGAACAGAAGTTGGAGACTGCCCAAACCAAAAGCTTCCAGCCAGTCGAGTGCCTCAGACAATTCTTCCACCTTTGGAACCTCTTCATCACTCTCCCAAGTGTCATTGGCAAAGATTTCGAAGCCAGGATACTTCTTTTTTGTCTCGATGTCCACAAATGGTTCAGGTTCTCCTTGGTACAGTGGTTCTTTCCCTTTCGACTTCATCTCAATCGCACGGGACCGGGCATGATCGCCTAGACCAAAACGTTCGTTACTTCCAGGGAAGTCAGGGAATTCGGGGACACCTTGAGCGTAAAGTCCCAAGCCCATGCCCGGCAGATACTTCATCCTTTTCATAATTTCCAATGCTGCGGAGCTTACCAAGAAGCCGTCCTCGGCTCGGATAGTACACACCTTCGAAGTCATGACAGCAAAGCCTCTCATGGCAACATCTTCCTCTCCATGCATAATCTCAAGCAGCGGGGAATTGTCCTCGGAGTGCGGGCGAATGCCTGAGTCTCCATGAATGATGAGGGTTCCAGAGTCCAAACCCAAGATCAGTTTCTGGTGCAATGTTGAGGGTACACCCATAACATCCGGACGATGTAGCCAAGGCCTTCCCAATAGGAGATTGAAGGATGCAGGAATTTCCAGTACGCAGAATTCGACGGTGGTTTTGAACTTGCCAGTTGCCAACTCCAAATTGATCGTCCCCAAAACATCTCAGCACGTATTATCATAAGCGCGAACACCCAAATTCGATGGCGCAAAGTCTTTGTTCTTAAAGCCCAAGCAATAAGCAGTGCGGAGTGGACACACGTTAATGGCGGAGCCATTATCAACAAGGATTGCGGGAACCCACTTTCCGAGGCACTTCATGGTGATGTGAAGGGGCTTGTTGTGGTCAGCTCCTTCAGGCGGCAGATCTTTCTCGGTGAAGGATAAGGTGTGCTGGGTGAAGTTTGGGGTTATGAGAGCAATGAGAACTTCTGGGGCGATATCAGAGGGGACCTCAAGTCTGGAGAGAGTGTTGACCAACCTGCGGCGGTGCTCACGAGAGGCAGCTAACACTCCCCACATAGACATGCGGGCGGGAGTTTCCTGGAGTTGACGGACGATAGGATCAGTGGAGGCTTCCGGATCAGGTTCAGGGAGTGAGTTGAGGTCAATGGACAATTTGGGCTGGGTAGGTGGGTTAGTTTTAGTGGAGCTAGGAGGGTTATTTTGTGGAGCTTGAGAGGTGGGGATGTTCAGACTCACGGGGTTGACAGGGGTATTCTGCTGCGGTGGAGGGACTCGGGATGAGCTACCCTGTTGGAGGTTGGTGGGCTGGTAGACCCTTCCACTTCTGGTAAGGTTACTAACCGTTTTGGGGATTGGCTCCCACCAGGTACCTTCCCAGAAATCAGAGAAGTCCAGATCGTAATCATCTGCCTTACGCTTCCCCTTGTCAATTGCTGTCTTCTCCAAAGTCTCGTTGAGAGCTTCCATTTCCAAGGCCTTCCATATGTTCTCTTCCTCCAAGGAATTCCAGAAGTTGTCATTGCTGCTGCGGTTGTTGTCACCATGCTGAATTGACCCTTCCTCTATCATGGCCTTGTTAACGGTTAACTCTTCACCGTCCATCCATATGTTTACCAATTCAGCCTTTCCCCAGAGGTCTTCAGGGTCCAATACACAAACGTTGGGCTCATCAGGGATTTGAACCATGGGTTTGGAAAAGAACTCCTTGATGATGTATTCCTGGGGGCAGAAATAATAATCCGTGGCGCGCTCCAGAGCATCGGAATCTCGAGTGAGGTTGACAATGGTCCTGGCATTGAGCCCTGAGAGCATGCGGGGATTCATCAGATCCAACTCCTCTACCACCTCCTCTTCTTCTTGAAAGAGATACACCAATGATGTTTCATCTAGGGGGTCAGAGTCATCTATCCAGTGCCATCCATTGGGTTCAGGCTCCCATTCCCATTCATCTTCTTCTCTAACCGGTTCAGGTTCCAAGAACAGAGCAAACAGAGAGTACCCATCCAAAGGATCAACCATTATCTCCTCCCAATCCTGCCTCCATTCTCCTTGTTCCAATTCTTCAACTTGCTGCGCATCAAGTGCCACAGGCCATGTTCCAGTGATGAGAGCTCTTTCTTCTACCGCCAAGAAATCTTGTACCAGGTCTTCCCACCTTATCTGAAAATCCCATTCCACAGTTTCCAACGCACAGACCTCAACTGGCAGCTCGATTGTTGGCTTGGGTTGGGTATTAGGAATAATGTAATGGCTAGGGTCAAAGGGTTGGCTTATGGAGACAAGGTTGGTGCGGGCATTGGAATGCTTGAGTGGGTTTGAGGCAGTGTTTGGCTTTTGTGGTGGCATAGGGAGGTTTTGTTGTCTATCAGGTCTTGGATTGCATGGCGAAAGGCAAGCAGCTTGTCGATAAGATGGCCTACGTTCGATGATAGGCCTGATAAGCATTAGGGTTGTGGGGCGGGGTAGCTTTGAGGTAGAGGAGTAGGGGTAAGTGGCTTGAGGTTGTGCCGCTCTCGACCAATTTCTCAGTACTGGCCGAGAGCGGTCTTGAGAATTGAGCAAAAGTCTGGTGAGTCTGTGGTTGGTAGTGCAATGTGGCTATTTGGTTAACGGCTCGGCTTGGGCTGTATTTGTGGAGGTGTTAGGAAGGTTGGTGTAGTTCGAGTTGCCAAAGAGGGCATTGCTGTTTTCGGAGTATACCTTCTTGGGTTTAGGAGCGGGCTCGGGCTTGTCGAGGATTCCCAATTGAACTGCTTCTTCGACGGCTAAGCCTGTATCGAAGAATGTTTTAAAATCTGAACATGCTTGGGCCATAACCATGTGCCTGGCGAGATTGGGTTGAAGGTTACGGACAATCATCCTGATTTGATCCCGGTCGCTCGGCCTATCTTTCATCTGTGCTGCTTTTCCCCTCCATCTCTTCACAAAGTCAGCGAAAGCCTCTTTTGCTTCCATCTTCGTTGACTCGAGTTCACGGGTGGTTACTTCCAACTGGATGTTGTAGTCGTACTGCGCCACAAAAGCCGCGCATATGTCCTCCCAGGAATGCTTCTTTCTCTCATCCAACGAAGTGAACCAGTGCAGTGCATGTCCCACCAAAGTCTGTGAGAACATCTGTGCCATAGCGTCCTTCTCAACTCCCCACATGGACAATGCTCCAATGTATCCCGTCAGGTGCGCCTTTGGATCTCCTGTTCCGTCGAACTTGGCAAAGTCGATTGGCCTGAACTTTTCTGGAAGCTTCGCGTTGGGAAACAGACAAAGCTTATTAATGTCAAAGCCGGTCGATGCTATTTTCTCATTTCTTGCCACAGATTCCTCCAGCTGGGTAAGCTTTGCCAATACTGCTGCCATTTCAGTATTCGCGGGGTTTCCAAGTCAAACACCAACTGTTCTTGATTTAGATTCAGGTTAGGGTTAGGGTTGAAATTCATGTTGGGATTCGGATTTGGGTTTGGGTTAGGAATCGGGTTAGGGTTAGGGATAGGAATTGCATTTGGGTTAGGGATAGGAATTGGGTTAGGAATTGCATTTGGGTTAGGGATAGGAATTGGGTTAGGGACCGGATTCTGGGCCTGTGGTGGAAGGCGTCGTGCAACTCCAGTGATCATCATCATGAGTTGGGCAATTTGGTTATCAGTACACTCGCCCAGGCGTTGAATGTCTTCTCTAATCTGTGCCATTTCTCCATTCAGATTTCCCGGGTTCGGGTTAGGATTCGGCTGTGGATTGGGGGTGGGATTTGGATTCGGATTTGGCTCGCCTCCGTTTGGATTTGGATTCGGGTTGGGATTGGGATTACCAGTATTCGGGTTTGGATTGCCCCCGTTTGGGTTTGGACCAGGATTCAGGTTTGGGTTTAAGCTTCCCACCAATAGATCCATTCTGACCCCCAAATCTGATGCACTGACGGAGTCTGCTTGTAGTTGGAGCCGTTCCAATCTCTGTCCCAAGGGTCTGGTCCAGGAGGGTATGGTGCTCTTCTTCTTCGGCCCAATTGCTCAGAACTGACAGCAAAACAAAAACCGTGCTCAGATGCGATCCCCTGTTTGCATTCTTATGAAAATTTACGCATGTTTTTAGAAAATAAGTGCGCCGTCATTGTCACCATCGTCACCGACTCTTAGTAGCTAAAAAGGATTGACTTACGGGAGGCTGCCTTGATCCTCAGGTTTTCTTTTGAAGTGTATCCTTTATTTGGAACACCAGATTCTAAGGGATGCCCAAAACAGACTAAGTATTCGACTAATTCTCTAGTTGAAATTTCAATTTTGAACTTGAAATAGCTTAGTATAGACAGCGTGATACCATAACCAAAGCGGCGTGGGTAGCATGGTGCCATTAGCCTAAGTGGTGTAAGTGACTTTGCATTGTAACCTGGGTGGTGTGGGCATCACGACATCGTTTCCTTGCTATTCCTTGTTCTTTGTTGAATTTCCAATTAGCTATTAGTCAAAGGCTTAATATGTCTCGATTTCCCGAAGTCTCCTCGTTCGAAGGATTTTATGTAATTTAGCTAACGTACATCGGGGTGCACGACTCTTCATCGGGCCTCGGCAACCTTCCGAAGACCGCGCGAGCGAGTCCCGAGCATCGTGGCTGACGGCATGAAAATGCAAAATGCAATGCAGCAAGTAAACAGACTGTAGCACGTAATCCTGCCCTGTAGGTTCCTGTCCTAGTTTGGAAGGTTCTACGGCGTACTAAACATGTACAAAGGCCGGTTTTGGTTTGAAGAGGGTTCCCCGGACTAGAGTCAAAGTATACCTCCCATTATTGAGCGTACACCCAATAATGGTACGAACGGTAGGGATGACTCATCACGGTCGAGGGTTGCTGAGCATTCCGGGATTCCTTGTCACCGGCAAGCCGGGCAAGATTGCCGGGCAAGATTGCCGAAACGCAACAGCGGGGTTGAACAAGATATATACAAAGAATAGAAAAATGAAACAAGACAATTTTGAAAATCCCACAAATATCTTTCAAGCTTGGCTCACTAATTTAATTAATATTCAAAGAAAACGGACCGTTTTGGAGACATGCCAATTTTCTCTTAAGTATTAATTAAATCTTTTCCCCAGCAGAGTCGCCACTGTGGGCTACCACAGCCCCGGGTGTGATCGGGGCGGCCCGAAAGGAAACGCCTCATTTTGGAATCGATTTGAAAAAGTTTGAAGAGTCGCCACCCGGGTTTGTGGTTCGCCACCCGAGAAACCGTTTTGATTTGAAAATGATTGATTTGAATTGAAAACCAGAGATTTGAAAAGGGTTCGGAAGCCATGTTACGAAGGGGGAAGGGTTTTACGGCACCCCCCTCGCCCGATACGAGATCGGTCTCTACTAAACATTTGCGGGATTTTTCAAAGGGATTTTGTTTCATTAAACAAGTAGCAAGTATTCACAAGTATACCAAGTAAAGGAGTGCATGCATGTGCATATGTGCAGTGGATAAATGAGGGATGGAAATAGAATGCCAAAATGCTGAAAATTGTGAAAATCCTGTCATTAATTCCACTCTCGAGCGCTCGGGAGCAGAGTCGAGCGCTTGGGACTTCACTCCCGAGCGCTTGGGAGTGTTACATGCTCAACCTGCAAACTATGTTAGTATAACAGAACATAACAGGGTATAACACCGAAAATGTAAACTGGAATGACATTAACCATGCCACAGGCTTAACAGAGGACTTAGCAGAATGGGATCAGTCCCCATTCTTCCAAGCCATACGTCATTATCTTTCTGAAAAATGATTTTGTAGTCATGAGAGACGAGAGGGGACACATGCATGGATATTCAAAAGCAGTATGAGCATGAAACTGTTAGAAGAGTGGATTGAGTTTGCATGCAAACACTCTCGAGCACTCTGAAGTGATCTCGAGCGCTCGGGAGTAGTTCATCTCCAGAACTGATTTTAGTTAAACAAATACTCTCATTTTAGTATGCTCTGGATCTCATGCTTTTGTATTATGAAAACTTCTTATTCCAAATTTTCAAGTAAAACCCTTCTGCATGTCCACAAATGAAACGATTTTCTTTATTTCTCTGTGAAAGATGAAGACCTTTTGTACCAGTACTGCTCAAGAGAGCTGATTTGTATGAAAATGCGTTTTAATGCCCATGCATGACTGTTTTAACACTGAAAAGAGAAGGAGCAAAACCGGAGCCACTCTCGAGCGCTTGGGAGTCCGAGCGCTTGGGAGTACTTCCAGTAAGCCAACATGAGAAACACATTTGTACTCCTTTTGCTCTTGCTTTCGCGCCAAGGTCTCTCAACCCATGCTCAGTATGAAAGACTGAGAAGGCTAAGAAACCTCCCTCAGAAAGGAAATGACGACCCTTTTTGAATATCAAGGTAAAAGTTATTTCTACCTTTGGATGGAAGATGGCTCCTTGGATGACTTTAGAGAGGATGGATGAAAGAAGAATAAGGCAAGAAACCAGAAGCTTAGACTATTCTGGATTTCTTATCTTTCCTCCTCGCCTTTGATGTTTAAAACCTTGCTTTTCCAAAATGCTTGTAATTGCCAAAATCTTTTGAGTTTGAAAGCTTTGTTTTAACCAGAGAGAGGAGAAGAGAGTCTAGAGAGAGAGAGCCCCCCCCATTCTGCAGACCAAAGGCCATATATATAGGCCAAGATAACCTATGGTTGCAAAAATGAAATATGTTTGAAATAATACATTTTTTTAAACAGAAAAACTGCTGGTCTGAGGATCTCTGACTGAGGTTGAGTGTAGACTGGGTTTCAGCCAGCTCAAAGAGTCTGCAATGATGAGTTGCATGGGTAGTGGGAAGGGCTGCCACCCATTGGCCGTCACGGAGGACTCGAGCGCTCGAGAGTGGTCTCGAGCGCTTGGGACTTCACTCTCGAGCGCTCGAGAACAAGCCCAATCAGTGCTTTTTGAAAATGGTTTTGAGCGCTTGGGACTACTCCTGAGCGCTTGGAAATGATTTGACCATTTATACCTCTTTTTTAAAGTCCTTCAAGGAGCCAAGTTTCAAATGACCTCGAGTTCGTCTTAATCCAAAATCATCATCGGGGAGCCTCCGGGCCACAAATTAAGGAAATTCGAAGTGTTCAAATTGGGGTGTCTACAATAACATAATGAATCGCATGTGGAATCTACCTATATCGTATGATACTCGTATGCTAAGCATGTGTAGTTTAATCTTACTCATTGCAACTTGGTATATTAGGAATGGTATAATCATGTTGGAAACCTTGTCTTTTACTTCAAATAAACTTATGTTGTTTTGAACTTCCCACAAAGAAAGAAAGAACGGATTTCGATAAGTACTAACTTAATTAGAAGTATTCATATTTTGATCTTTGAAATGGTTATGAGCTTTAATGCATTTTGTTTGCATTACTTGTGGTTGTGTGAAAGCATAAGTGGTATCCACTCCAAAAGCGTCCGTACATGTGGCGTTATGCTTAAAGTAGCTGTTTGAGCACGATAAAGTACTATAGAGTTGGATGATCTTGCTAGTTTAGTTTCAAGATTACCATGAATGATTTATACTTGCATGAGAAGTCCTACCGTGGAGTCGTTACATGAAAACGAGACACAAAACCAAGAAAGATAGAAACATGACACCTAGGGTGTGTTAATGACAAGGTGCATTTTGGGAAATCGCAATGTGGCTAGATTTGCCCATTGTGTGTGTGGTGATTAAAATATTTTTGAAACTACATATACCAATGTGAATGGTATATGTGTGTGTGTGTGCAGCAATGGGAACCCGGTGCGGTGGAACCATTGTGAGGATACTCGGGAGACCAGAACGGCGGAACCGAGGTTGGGTGTGTGGCTTGGTTATCCACGGAGAGGAGCCAATGCAAGGTTTTGTGTGCCAATGGGAACCCGATGCGGCGGAACCATTGTGAGGATACTCGGGAGACCGGAACGACGGAACCGAGGTTGGGTGTGTTAAATGTGATTTTCAAAATGTTGATTTGGAAATGAAAATGGTACACGTTCTACGATGAATTGCGTAGGAGAAAATCAGAAAATCATGAACACCAGACACGTTCTACGATGAGTTGCATAGGAGAAAATCAGAAAAATCATGAACACCAACGATAGTTGAACAGTGTATGTGGATGTGTCCTTGTTAACTGTTTTGTTGACTATGCATGTTTTATGTGGAAACCATTAATTTTATGATCTATTGTTGTAAGTTAAGGGTTAGTGGGTAGGAATTATTTTATTGAGCTTATGTAGCTCATGGTATTACCCTTGGTGACCCTGACATATTATATTGGTGGTGACACCGGTATAATATGTTAGACCTCATAGATGAACAAGGCGAGTTGTACTCTGCTGGGAAGCTTTTGGAACTGAAGAACTGGCTAGGATGGAAGAGCAGGCGGAGTAGTAGTAAACCTTCGATTTCCCATCCTTTGTGTGATAAAAGTACTCTCGTAGGAATCATATTGTAATAATGAGCCTGACTCTTCATAATTTATTTCAAAAAAATGTTTACTTAACGTACCCGAAAATGGGGGCGTTACAGCCAGCTAGTAAATGCCCCCTACCTTTTCATTAGGGAACCTAATGGCATTAAAATCCTAAGTACAATCCAAGGGGATGAGGAGTTAAGACGATGGAGACCAAAGCGAAGTGTTTGCCTAGTCAAATAACTGTTATCCCCATACACAAAAGTTGCAAAAACTGGGGCCCCCCCACACTTAGGATGGACCTCAAAATGCAAAGACTAGTCAGATTGATGTAAAACTTGATCTTGTATCACATTAGGATCCTAACATACTAAAATTCTGCCCAAGGGAGCTTCTTTTTATTTTTTTTTGGGTAAATCAGCTTGAAATTGAAAAAAGAGGCTAACCGAGTATACAGTCTATAAGGGCATACCCCAGGAGGAAAAAGAGAAGAAAAAAAAAAGATTAAAGAAAATAGCTTATGCCAAAAGGCTACATGGACTAAAAGATATGCGTTGTTTCCAATCCATCTGGAAAGAGGGAGGGAAAACAACGCCTTAATGGTACCAACAAAACATCTAATCATGAAAACTACTTGATGCACTTGTTAATCCCAAACAGCCGCTTCAGAATAGCCATCACTTGGAAAACACTTGAGCAGTAAGACAGCAGCAAAATAGGAACTGAATACAAAGCTTGTACCATAGCTTATACCATAATTGAGACGCACATAACAGCAGCAACCAAACTAAACAGTTGCTGGACTGCCGGAGCTAGGAACAACCATAATTGGAAATGCAAGAGCATAGGATCAATCACCATAACAAAACAGCAACAGTAGCAGCATAACAGCAGCAACAGAATCCGTAGAATAGCTAGACAAAATTTTAGCAGCAGTTGGTACAGCAGATGGTACTAACGGATTGGCCAGCCTTCAACTTGGGTAGTACCCATAATCTGGGCTGCACATTAAAACTGGACAGCAGCTACAGCAGAACTGGACAGCAGCAATCAAAAAAGAACAGCAGCCATTTGGGTCATGAACTTCTCCCAATATAGAAATAGTAGAACATCAGCTGCCGTGGCATAACTGAACCAGCCACTAACCGAAGCAAAACAGCAACAACAGTCGTTACAGCATGGACAACAGTGGCTAGTAGCAGCCACACCTCAACTGACAGCAAATATAGGTAAAAATAGCTAGGGATAGCCCCCTAGAAAAGCTTAAACATTCCTAGGGACAACCCCCCAAGGATAGGTCAAAACAATACCCAAAAAGACTTCAAACCAGCAATAACAAATCATTATAGCTGCATCTAACAAATGTAGCAGATTGCAGTCATCAGATACACCATTTATGTTGAAAACAACCATTATAAAACAGCAACTACATCTGTAGCAGAACAGCAGCTTCTGAAACAGATGCAGTTATCCAAGGGAGCTTCAAGGTAGTTGTTCACAAAATTCCAATGAGGACAGATGTAACTTATTATTCTAGAAGCTAAGGCTTTATGTTCTAGCAAACCCAATAGTGATAACTCATTGTATTTTATTTTATTTTATTTTATTTTATTTTATTTTATTTTTGGGGGTTAGCTTGAAAATAAAAGAGCCTAATCGAATATACAGCTTATAAGGGGCATACCCAAGCAGGAAAAGAAAGAAAATAAAAAACTAAAAGAAAACATAAAAGCCTACGTCAAATAGCTACATAAGACTAGATGAAAATGGAACATTTGTTTCCTATCCATCTAACAGAGGGATACGAAATAGAGCAAGATAACAATATGATAAGAGATTTTACATACTACTAACAAACATCCAAAATAGGACTAAAACATCTCGAGAGAATACAGCTCCAATTCTGGAACTAAACCTCACGGAACACAGCAGAACAGCAGCATAAGCCTTAGAGTACAACCAAACAGCTATAATGCACACAACAAAACAGTAGTAGCAGCCACAGAGAATAGCATACAGGAACAAGCAATAGCAATAACAAAAGGCTTCAAACATAGCAGCCAGCTATGTTATTGACTGACTGGAATTGCACAAAGAAATTGACTGGCTGGAATTGCAAATGATGCATGCAACTGGCCAAAAAGAGGTTCCTGCATAGTGAGGTTTGTGTAGCAGCCAGGCAGATAGCATCTTGAGTAGCAGTAGCAGCAGCAGACAGCAGCTATGTGATAGCTTATTATTACTCAAAAAACATTTAGCTTCTTTTTGTTTGATTAGGTCATTAAAACCCCTTATGTTCCAAAAACCAATGTTCAAAGGTTGCATAGACATAAAACAGATTCCAAGCAGAACTAGGTAATTAAAAGGCAGAAAATGGAAGTATAAGAGTACTACCCTGACAAAAGGATATGATTTAGTTAATTCCCTTCCTTGTTCAAAGAACAATTGGACTGCTCCTTGCTTGCTTCCTCATCCTTTTTAAGGCAAACTTGTAAAGTACCTTATTTGCATCTACCCCAGCAAACTGCTTCTTGATTCCTAAATTTGGATAATCGGGAGGATCAGGAGCTGGAGGTACTTTTAACTTAAAAAGGAAGGTTTCCTTTGGTACTATATTAGGATTATGGACATTCACTGTAGGAGTCAACCCAGCCCTTAATGCATCAGTAAAGGTTTCTGAGTTGTTGATTGAGGAAGGTAATGTATGTGTGTTGGTAGATCCCATCGCCACTGAATCTACTACCTTTGATTGCTGAGGCAGTGCATCTCTTCCTTGGTTGTTGCTTACTACCCCTTCAAGCACCTCCAGTAGCTCATCCTATGAGTCAGTTACATTGGATACCTCAATGTTAACAGAAGTAACATTTGATTTACTTGGATGCTGAGGTACTAGGATGGCCAAACCTGTTAGGGAACCCATCTTTCCATTATTGGGGGGATCAGGAATAGCCTTCTAAACCATTCCCTACTTGGGTCCAAACTTGGACTATTGGTTGAGATGGAAGTGATGTGGATGCAGATTTAGCACACTTATTGGAGGTGTGACCAAAGACTTTGCAAATTGAACACCTGGGAGGTAGAACTTGATATTCAATAGGGACAACGACTGACTCTCCTTCCAAAACCACAATGACTTCATCAGGCAAATCTTGCTCTGCACTTACCTCAATGCAGATTCTAGCCTTGGTAGACTTGGTTTGAAAAAGGCTCGGCTGCCTAGCAGTCTTGGTAGTGGCTTTATCTACATGCACTGGCTTCCCAATTGTGCTAGCAACCCAGCTTAAGCAATCCTGGTTCTAGAGCTCAAAAGGTGAATCATGAAATTTCACCCAAGCTGGAATAATGGTAGGCTGATCCTAGGTAGGTTTCATCATCCTGTGCCAGTCCTTGAGAACAAGATATATTTGGGAGAAAAAGAATGGACCTCTCTCAAGTACTTGCATTTTGGCTTGCTCATTTTTGAATTCAAACAAATAGAAACCAGCTACATTTGGTTTGACAGCCACAAATAAATCTTTCCATTGATTACGAGCAGCGGAAATGAGGAGGGGGTTTGCCAATTTCCCATCCAGGAAATGCCCCACCAGATACCTGTTCCATTTTCCCACTTCAGTCATCTTTAGGTCTATTTCAACCAAAGCGTCTTTTCCTCTCTGAAGGTTTGAGAAATAGTCGAGTTTCATATCAAAAAACGGACTTTGTGACTGGAGAAGAAAGGGCCAGTTTTTTGGGTTTAGGCTTGCTTTGTCTAGTAATGGGTTTGGGGTTGGGTTAATGACTGATGTTGATGAGGTTGTTCTTTGGAAGTTAATTGATGGTGATGAGCTGGTGGATATTGTGGCTTAGAGATGGGTAAAGAATCTGGAGAGATAAGAAATGAATCAATAGATTTAAGGACAGCCCCTGATTTGAGATGGGGAGGGGCATTTTGAGGTTTAGTTTCCTCTACGCTATATCTTAGGTTAGGATCTCCTTCTAGATAGGGATTTCCCTGTGCATTGAAAAAGACCTTAGGGTTAGGGTTTAAATTTTGTACCTCTGATTGTTGACTCTCGAAGTGGTAGGTGCCATGGAAGTGAGTCAGTTGCTCCTCTGCTTCCACTTTCAATCCCTCCTCTTGGAACACTTGTTGAAGTTTCTGAGAGACTGGTGTATTTAGATGGTTTGAGACTGTTGTAGGGTCATATTCCCAAAAAGGTATAAACGTGAGCCGAACACGTGATGGAAGATGTGCCATGAGAAAAGTGATGAAAGGCACCATGACGATAGGGGACGGTGACCCAAAGTATGCACCGAACAGAGGACTGTTCGGGAACAGGGATATAAGATATCCTAGTACAAATACAAGTTGTTCGGCTGGATAGGTTTGTATCCAAAATAGTAGCACTTATAGTGCAGTCTGTTCGGCAAAGAGCATGCCGGACAGATAGAGTCCTTGATAAGCAGCTTTAAGAGATAAGGCGGAGGCAGTATTCAATGAGGAGTGTCCAATATCCAGTCGGGATAAGCGATGGGATAATCCTATTACGGAACGAATTCCGTAAAGACGAGACTCCTAATAAGAAGTACCGAACAGATGGAGTTGTCGATAAGGGACTACATCTTAAGTGATAAGACGGTGGGAATGTTCCAGAGAGGGAGACCCCGTATTCAGATAAAGATAAGTTTAAGAACAGTCCTATTATGGAACGAATTCCATAATAAGGAAAATCCTTGCAAATAGAGGATCTCAGTTGATTAGGGCACGAGAGTCCCTAGAAAGCCAGGTCTCCTGTACGGGATAGGAGTCCTGGGGTGATGAGGATGCTTAGAGGACAAGCAGATCTATGTGTATAAATATAAGATAAACCTAAAGGCAAAAGGTACGCAATACATTGCATGCATTACATACTTTCCTACTGATAATTAGGGTTTGAGACCAGTACGAGATACTAACTTAGGCATCGGAGGGCCTTTGCCACGAGAGGCAGAGGTGCGCTCATCCCTTGTCTGTCTTGCAGATTAGGTTTCCGGCGGAGGCATAAGGGTATCAACCGAGAGTCACGTGGATCCATTACGAAACAATAGTCTTCCAGGTACTCTCTGTTTTTCTGCACCTACAATTGGCGCCGTCTGTGGGAAGCGAACGAGTTCCATTTGAAAAACGACCATGGTGGAAGTAGATCCAGTCACACCGCTCACTGAGAAAAACCAGGCTAGTAGGGAAGGAGACAAATCCCCTCCAGGTGCTCCGAAAAAGCATGCTGGTGGCCATAGTAGGAGGACGACGAGCAAAGATCGTCCCCTAACCATTCAAGATGATCCCAAGAACAAGGAAGGGAGAACTGCTACGGACTCCACGAGAAGGAGCAAGTCCCACCATAGAGGAGAATCTGTTGCGCAATCGAAAGGTGTGCATAGCCACAGCGACATCCTGGATAGGAAGAGGCAAGAAATCGAAGAGGCTGCTCAATTAATCAAGAAACGAGAATACGAGATCCGAGAGATGGAAAGGATCAGAGATCACCCTGAGGATTCTGGACTGTCACGAAGGCATTCCGAAAGGGAAAAAAGGGCTATGGTAACATACAAAGCCACCCCTTCACACCAAAGGAGCAAGAGTCCCTCTCCAAGGAAGAGGCTTTCTTCGCGAAGAAGAAGAAGCAGGAGTCTGAAGGAGCGAGGGCTTTCTCCACGAAAAAAGAGAAGCAGGAGCCGAAGTTCCTCTGTTGAAGAAGATACCCGAAAACACCATGGAGACAGGTACGAGAGACCTGAGTCCGACTGGGTTAGGGTTCGGGCGCATAAAAACAAGGAGCAAGAGGCTTGAACAATGACTGCACGAGAAGCAGCAAGGAAAGCCCTGAGTAATATAGCAACTTCCCCCTTTACCAGAAGGTTACAAGACGCACGACTGCCGAGCAGGGTGAAGCACGGGGCGTTCGTACTTTACGAGACAAATGCGGACCCCGTTGCTCACATACAGCATTACCAGCAAGCTATGTTTATGCACGAAGGGGATGATGCTATTATGTGTAAGATGTTCCCGTCAAGTTTAGGGAAGGTGGCTTTGTCTTGGTTCCATAAATTGGAATCACGATCCATACGAGGATGGACGCAGTTGGCCGAGAAATTCACTGCGCGGTTCTTGACAAGTAGGAAGGCTCCTAAAACATTTGAAAATCTCTCCACGATGAAGCAGGGAGATAACGAGCCGATCAGAGACTATGCCAAAAGGTACTGGGAAACCTTTAACGAGATTGACAGTTGCAGCGAGGAGTATGCAATTGCTACTTTCAAGACAGGCCTGCCTGTTCGGGAAGAACTCCGCCGGTCTTTAAACAAACACCCTGTGTCAACTTTGGCACACTTGATGGAACGGATTGAGCAGCATGCCAGAATGGAGGACGATATCCTCCGAGAAGACGGCAAAGTGATTGCCGAACAGCCAAAGACACCTGCAAAAAAGGTGGACAAACCGGAGCCCAGAACTTACAAGGAGAGGAAGGAGTATGGGCAGGGTAAGAAAGAGCCATATATAGAAAAACCAGCGCCAGACCCCACGTCATTCTTTTCAATAACAATAGTCTGGAAAGAGCCTATTTACAGGATTCTTTATCGAATAAAGAATCAGCCCTACTTCAAGTGGCCCCCAAGTCTGGGTGGAGACAAGGATGCGAAACGTGCTACGAATCAGCACTGTAGTTACCATAAGGATTGGGGCCACATGACTGAGGATTGCAAAATGTTCATAAGACATCTGGATGATTTGGTCTCTCGAGGCTATCTGAAGGAGTATATTCAAGAGGACCCCAAAGATAAAGGGAAAGCCATGGAAATGGATTACGAGTAGAATCCAAGGGGGATAATCCATATGATACATGGGTTAGTTGCACCTTATACGAGAAATGAGGTTAGGCTACTCCAGAGGCAAGCCAAGCATGACCAGCACGTTATGCGATTAGGAAAAAAGAGGGGACGAGAACCTGATGGAAGCAGTGAAGGTATAGTCTTTACAGGTGAGGATCTCGGAGATATCCAGATTCCTCACAATGACGCTTTGGTTATTACCCTGCGAATAGGGGAATATGACATTGAAAGGATCTTGGTAGACTCTGGGAGCTGTACAGAGGTTTTGTACTACGATGCATTTCAGAAATTGGGATTAACTCAGCCGGATACGAGCGGATGAGTTTTCTTGATGCATACCGGGGTTATCATCAGATTGCCATGTTTGGTCCAGATCAGGAAAAGACCTCTTTCATTACGCCTCGAGGGTTGTATTGTTATAATGTGATGCCTTTTGGGTTAAGGAATGCAGGAGCAACGTATCAGAGGCTGGCAACCATTATGTTTAAGAAGCTGCTTGGCAAGACTATGGAGGTTTACATAGATGATATGGTTGTGAAAAGCAAAACCAGGCAAGATCACGTAGCAGACTTGAGGGAGGCCTTTGATATCTTGAGAGAATACAAGTTAAAACTCAACGCCTCGAAGTGTGCGTTTGGAGTTGGATCAGGAAAATTCTTGGGGCACCTAGTAACCATAAGGGGGATTGAGGCAAACCCGGATCAGATATCAGCATTGCAAGGATTGCAGAGTCCCAAAACGACGAAAGAAGTACAGAGGTTGACTGGGATGGCTGCCGCCCTCAATAGATTCATCAGCCGGTCCAGTGATAAGTGTAGACCCTTCTTTCAGCTTTTGAAGAAAAGAGAAGGATATGAATGGGGAGCAGAATGCGAACAGGCATTCCAGGATTTGAAACAATACCTGGCTAAAGCCCCACTTCTATCAACTCCTGACCCGGGTGAGTCTTTGATTTTGTATTTAGCAGTTTCTGAGCATGCTGTTAGTGCTGTTTTGTTAAGAAGTAAAGGATCAGAGCAAAACCCAGTTTATTATGTGAGTAAGACACTGTTAGACGCAGAAACGAGGTATCTGCCCCTTGAAAAATTGGTCCTTGCGTTAAGGACAGCAACGAGGAAGTTACCTCATTACTTCCAAAGCCACAAGGTCGTGGTTTATACTGAGTATCCATTAAAGTCATTACTACGAAGGGCAGACTTTTCAGGAGGGATCTCGACGTGGTTTGTCGAGTTGAGCCAATATGATATAGACTTCCAGCCGCGCACGGCAATAAAAGGCCAGGTGTTGGCTGATTTTGTGGCAGAATTCACTCCAATGGTAGCACCAGGGCCTCCTACGAGAAAGAAGCAATTCGTTCAGGAACCAGGCAAGAAAAGAAAGGTGATTGCCGAACAGGACCCTTTGGAATGGAAGTTATTCGTCGATGGTTCGGCCTGTAACACTGGTTCTGGAGTAGGCATTGTTCTGTTCCCTCCGGTTGGAGTCATGGTCGAGCTCTCTGTTCGGCTAGGTTTCAGTGCGTCCAACAATGTGGCAGAATATGAGGCCCTGCTAATCGGCCTCAAAAGTGCAAAAACATTAGAGGCGAAGAGAGTAAGGGTTTATTGCGATTCGCAGTTGGTGGTATGTCAACTGTCCGGGGAATACGAGGCCCGAAGTGAAAAGATGGCAGCTTATGTACAGGCGGCCAAAGATTTGCTTGATACCTTCGAAAAGGTATGTATTGAACAGATAAGCTCAGGACAGAATGCCCATGCGGACTCCTTAGCCTGGTTGGCTGCTGCTGTTCCTACTGAGTTAAAAAAGGAAAGTAGCAGTCGATTATCTGGATGAACCAAGCATTGGGAAAAGTGTAGAGTTGGTCCTGGACGTGAACCAGGGACCAAGTCGGATGGATCCAATCATAGGGTTTCTACGAGATGAGACTCTTCCTTCTGATAAAAAAGAAGCCCACAAGATTAAAACCAAATCACCAAGGTTTTGGCTGTCTCCAGAAGGGAAGTTATACAGAAAGTCCTTTACTGGGCCGTGCTTGCTCTGTGTGCACCCCGAGATGGTGCAGAAATTTCTCCACAAGATCCACGAAGGGACGTGTGGGAGTCATGCAGGAGGTAGGTCCATAGCCCACCGAGCAATTACTCAATGGTATTGGTGGCCGCATATGCAAAAGGATGCATAGGTTTACGTGTGTAGACACCCTATTTTGGACTGTCCAGATTAGTTTACTTACGGTCTTTGATTCCCCAATGATGATTAAAGGTCGAGAACATCCAAAGTTGGTGGTGTGTTTGAGCTCTGAGCGTTCCGAACCTCGTTCAAACCCTTTCAAAACCCTTTTCAAACCTTTCTAGCCAGAACCAAATGGCCTCAGCAAAACCCAGCTTCAGCACGCTGGTGACCAACTGACGTACGCTGGTGCATTGCCACGTGTCAGTCATCAAGCATGGAGCCAGTTTCCAGTGGCGCACGCCACTCGTTCCCCATCAAATCACCTTTTCGGGACCACTTGCCTGAGACTTTTGTGGCCACCCTGACGTCAGCCACAGTTCTACTGATGATTATATCGTCCAGAACGGTCTCCCCCTCTCTCCTACACCCTTCATCAACTAGTCCCATGCATTAAATGCATGGGAGGCTCCCCTCTTCTTGGAGGCCAAACAAGGCCTTAGGCCTCAACTGATCAGCTGGCCAGCCTCTCTCTCGCAGCCTATATATACCCCCCTTGCATTTATTTGCAAGGGGTTACACTCATAAATAGCTTCCAAAGCTTTCTCCCTCTCTTCTCTCTTGTTTTCCTTGTTCTTCTTTCATCCATTAGGAGACAAAGCAAGGAAGACCAGTCCCTGGCCCTACATTGTCGTTCTCATCCTCCATCCATCCCTCCATTCCAAGTTCAAAGCTCAAACCATTCATCAATCTTAATCCGAAGGTATACCACCTTTTGTTCTGGAAATCATTTCGACCCCTGAGGGGAGTTAGCAGAGCCCAGGCTGGTAATCAATACCACGCCTGGTCTCAAAGCTAACAAATAAACAGAGTTGTAGGAGGCTTAGTGGCGCACGCCAGTCTCTTATAGCCGTGCGCCAGTCATGGCTGGATGGCAGGACTGGTGTGGAGACCACTGATCATCCTCATTATGCTTTATTTTCAGTCTGATCATCTTGTAGCATGCTAAAAACCAGTTTACAGCTTTCCGTATTTTAGAACCATGTAGTTGGTCGTCTGTTATAACTGCGTAGTAAGGCCCCTGGGATCTTTCTGATCATAGTCCAGAGCCCGGATGAAGCAAAGCCAAGCACTGGACTGAAAGAGCAACTGGCGCACGGTGTACTATGACCTGCGTGCGCCAGTGGTCATGTGTTCCAGTGGCTGGCCTTTGCTTCTCAGTATAGTTCTGGACTTTGTTTAATCCCCCCACTCTGTTTATGGGGTTTTTAGTCCATTTATTTCTGTTTGATGTGTTCTTTGTATTCTCAGAATCGTACATATCTTTGCTTTATCAAGCTGCGTGGCTTGTCCTGGGTGTGCCTTTGGTCCATTCCGAGCCCGAGAGGTTGAGTTCGAAGTGTGAGTTTGGGCCCACCGGCGCACGCCTTGATCTTGTCTTCAAGCGCGAGAGTCACTTGCAGTGGTATGGCCAGAGCATACAGGACTATTCCTGCGTGAATCATTCTGGGCCAGTGTGTTCCAGTTCGTCCAAAACGCTCACAGAAGCGCTTGTTCTCAATCTATTATCATTATTCATATGCTATTCACCACATTTTGCCATGTAAATGCAACCTGCCATTTGTTAATCCCCATTAACTGTTCCCCTGCCCTAATTGGCTAATAAATGGTCAAAGAGAGAAAAATGCAAATGTTTTACAAAATGTCTAAGTAGAGACCGATCTTCAAATTGGGCGAGAGGGGTGCTATAAAACCCTTCCCCTCTCGTAACCTGGCTCCCGAACCTCAGATACCGAAGGTGACGACGGTCCAGTCTACAAGCCTTTTCAAATCAAACAAACGTGAACAAAAACGCTTTCAAATTGGTTTCTTGGGTGTTTTCCACAAAACCCGGGTGGCGACTCTCTCAAAACGGCATTTCGTCATGCTTTCAAACAAAAGGGCGCAAACCGAAAATGCGGGATTTTCAGGGGCGTGTGCCCACAGCAGCCGCTCTGTCCGTTCAACTTCAATCATCCATTCAATTCAATCAACCAGGTTCTTTAAAGTTCTGTACTTTCATTGACTCGTATGTTCTGTTCTGGATAGCCTGGAAGGGTGTCTAGAAAACCTTTAACATTACTTGTACCACGTCAATGGTGCCCCAAGTGCTGTCAAAGGGGGGCTACTGTAGACACCCTATTTTGGACTGTCCAGATTAGTTTACGTACGGTTTTTTATTCCCCAATGATGATGAATATGGTCGAGAACATCCGAAGTTGATGGTGTGTTTGAGCTCTGAGCGCTCCGAACTTCGTTCAAACCCTTTCAAAGCCCTTTTTCAAACCCCTCGAGCCAGAACCAAATGGCCTCATCAAAACCCTGTTCCAGCACGCTGGTGATCAGCTAACGCACGCTGGTGCAGTGCCACGTGTCAGTCATCAAGCACGGAACCAGTTTCCAATGGCGCACGCCAGCTTCCAATGGCGCACGCCAGCTACCCAGTGGCGCACGCCAATTGTTCCCAGTCAAATCACCTTTTTTTGGGACCACTTGCCCAGGACTTTTGAGCCACCCTGACGCATGCAACAGTTCTCCTGATGATTATTTCGTCCAGGGCTGTCCCCTTCTCCCCTACATCTCCTTTCAAGCCAAGTCCCATTCATTTAAATGCATAGGAGACTCCCTTCAAAGCCAACCAGCCCCAACTAAGCTGGTTACTCCCCTCTCTCTCCCCCTATATATACTCCCTCTCTCATTCTTGCAAAAGGTTCAACAAGTGACAAGGGGGTTACATCCATAAAAGCTCCCAAGCTTTCTTCAACCTTCTCTCTCTAGCCTTATCTTGTTTTTCTTTCATCCATTGAAAGACAAGGCAAGGAAGAGCAGTCCCTTACCCTACATTGCCATCCTCATCCTCCTTTCATCCCTCCATCCCAAGCTCAAGCTCAAACCATCCATCAACTCAATCCAAAGGTATATCACCTTTTATTCTGGAAACTGTTTCGACCCCTGAGGGGAGTTAGCAGAGCCCAGGCTGGTAATCAATACCACGCCTGGACTAATAGCTAGCAAATAAACAATGTCGGAGGAGGATCAGTGGCACACGCCAGTCTACTCTAGCCGTACGCCAGTTATGGCTGCATGGCAGGACAAGTGTGGGGACCACCGATCACCCTCATTTTACTTTCTCTCCATTCTGATCACCTTTCAGCATGCTAAAAACCAATTTACAGCTTTCCATACTTTAGAACTGTGTAGTTAGTTGTCTGTTTTAACTGCGTAGTAAGGCCCCTGGGATCTTTCTGGTCGTGTTCTAGAGCCCAGAGGAAGCAAAGCCAAGCACTGGACAAAAAGGGCAACTGGCGCACGGTGTACTATGACCTGCATTCGCCAGTAGTCGTGTGTTCCAGTGGCTGGCCCTTGCTTCTCAGTATAGTTCTGGCCTCTGTTAAATCCCCCCCACTCTGTTTATGGGGTTTTCAGTCCATTATCTCTGTTTGTTTTGTTGCTGTGTTCTCAGAATCGTACATATCTCGCTATATCAACTGCGTGGTTTGTCCTGGGTGTGCACTGGTCCATTCCAGAGTCCAGAGGGTTGAGTTCAGAAGTTGTGAGCTTGGGCCCACCGGCGCACGCCTGTCCTATGTTGGCGCACGCAGGGTTCCCTTGTATGCAGTGGCCTGGCCAGTGCATACAGGTCTATTCCTGCGTGAATCATTCTGGGCCAGTGTGTTCCAGTTCGTCCAAAACGCTTACAAAAGCGCTTGTTCTCAATCTATTATCATTATTCATATGCTATTCACCACATTTTGCTATGTAAATGCAACCTGCCATTTGTTGATCCCCATTAACTGTTCCCCCGCCCTAACTGGCTAATAAATGATCAAAGAGAGAAAAATGCAAATGTTTTACAAAATGCCTAAGTAGAGACCGATCTTCGGATTGGGCGAGAGGGGTGCCATAAAACCCTTCCCCTCTCATAACCTGGCTCCCGAACCCCAGATATCGAAGGTGACGACGGTCCAGTCTACAAGCCATTTTCAAATCAAACAAACGTCAACAAAAGCCTTTTCAAATCGGTTTCTTGGGTGTTTTCCGCAAAATCCGGGTAGCGACTCTCTCAAAACGGCATTTCGTCATGCTTTCAAACAAAAGGGCGCGAACCGAACTTTTCGCAAATCGAAAATGCGGGATTTTCAAGGGCGTGTGCCCACAGTGGCGACTCTGCTGGGGATCATTGCATTAATTAAAATTTGAAAATTAATACGTACTTGAACAATTTTTCAAAAGTCTGTCAAAACAGTACGCTCCGCGCTGCTGAAGAATGGAATGGTAACGTAGCAGGATTCTACATCCGACCAATCCGGACTAGGGCTTTTATATTGTTCACTTGTGTAATTTTCTCCAAGTTTTTGATTAATAAAAGTGAGTTAAGCTTGAAAAAGACATATTTCTAAATATTGCATTTCTCTCTCTCGAAACTCATTCTTTGGCACTCTCCATCCACATTCTGTGTTACTCAACCCCGTTGAGGTGTTTTGGGTAACCGGCACTGTTTACTGGAGCCCGGGGTCCTCGAACGCCCAACAACCTTGGACGATGATGAGTCGTAATACCGTTCGACCATTGCTTTGCTACACGCGTTGCTTTGGGAGGTATGCCGCGGCTCTAGTCAGAGGAACCCCCTTAAACCAAAACCGGCCTCTCCATGCGTACAATGCACTAGAACCTTTCAACCTAAGACAGGAACCTGCAGGATAGGATTATTTGCATCTAACCCCCATAAACTGTCTATGTGTTACTGCTTTCCCTATCGCATGCCTGTACATACATTCATAACGTTCTGCGTAGGAGCATGCTAGGGCGGCTTTTAGGTCTGTCTGTCTGGCAAGTCTATCTCGTCCTTGTTAGGATGCCGTTTGGACCGATGACGAGTCGTGCACCTTGATGATGCGCGTTATCAACCTTTCAAATTCCTTGAATCAATAAAAACTTCGAGAAGTCGAGACCTTCGAAGTCTTTGTCTAAATCTAATCAAAGTTTCAAACAAAAATCTGGGAATACGAAGAGCATGCCGTGATACTTACACCGCTCCGGTCACAAGTGTTAAACACTTACACCATTCAAGGCTCCGGCACAGTGCTGCTTACGCCACTTTGGTCATGGTATCACGACATCCGTATCAAGTTGTTCCATTCCAAATTTTGAAACTTTGAGAAAGGAATAGCCGGAGGCTTAGGCTGTTTTGACATCTCTTAGTTTTAGTCGATTCAAACAAGGATACACTGTCGAAAAGAAATCCGAGGATCACAGCGTCGTCCTAAAACTTCGCGAGATGGACTTGTTTGCTAGTTGTAGAGTCTAGGAGGACACCGACGACGTCTACGTGTGCATTGCATTCTAACTGTTGCAGGAACATCACTGAGTTCTCATTTACTTTGCTGTCCAAAGCTTTAGGCCATTTCACCAAAGAGAAGAGCCAAACCTACTTGGGAGTATCTACTGGGGTTTTTGCAAAGGCTTACAAGGCTTGTCACTCAATCAAATACAGCTGCACCACCAGCACATCCAAAGCCATATTACCTTCCTCGACCATCAATCCAGAATGGCAGCACGAACAGAGTTGGCTGAGCTGAAGAAAGCTGTAGAGGAGCTGGGTCTCAAAATGGACAAACAAATGATCATGGTCCAGGGACTGGTTGACCTCGTTACCTCCATAGCCCCGCAACCGGATATGGGGTTAGTCAAAGAACCTCTTCAAGCCTACCACACTCCTCTGGTCGAAATCAAGCCTTGCACGAAAGACATGTTCAAAGATCTAGCTGAATTCCGTAAGGCAAGAGTCCACCCAGAGAAGGATGCTGAATCCTTGCCCGAAATCGGAGTTGAACGGAAAGGTGTGCACATTGACAAGGTCCGGCCCAATCCCAAAAGAGTGTGTTCCATTGATAGCGCAACGCTATACAGCGGTGGAGTGAGTAAAAGTTCCGCCAATCCTCGTCCCAATTGCAGAACCCGACCAAGGATCTTTTCCCACTTTCCCGCACCGTTGTCCTCAGTTTATGAGAAGCTTCTCGAAGCTGGCTTCATCAAGCCACTCCTTCCAACTCCTTCATCTCGAACATTCCCGGCATCTCACAATCCTAACCTTTTCTGCACCTACCACCATATGTCTGGCCATCTCACCGACGCCTGCTACCGCCTCCGACATGCCATCCAAGATCTCATTGATAATGGCATCATTCCAGCCCCGCTCGCATCAAGGGCAGATGTCACCTCTAACTCCATACCTCAACATGATTCCAGCCCACATGTTAGCCAGATATCCCTCATCTCCGCTCGAATCAAGCCTAACTCCACCATGTTCAACCCAACTCTCTATATTATCCCAGCAAATCACCCCAAACCAATCCTATCCACCCCATCCGAGCCTGAGGTTAACCTGGTGGCTGTAGGTGGTGCAAATGAGGCTTTCTCTGCCGACACCTGGACTGACAGTGATGAAGAGTCCTTAAAGGAGAAATTCATTAGGAAACTTATTCAATCAAGGGAGAAGACTGACTGGCAGAGGTCCTTCACTCAAAGAGAGTTTGGAGTTGCTGTTCTCCTAAGTGGGTTTGGTCAAAGATGCTGAAGAAGCTGAAGTGCTGATGCTTGGGCCCAACACTCTCGAGGGCTCTACCCCTCTCATCGCAGAAGTTAAAAGTAGCTTTTAAATATTGCATTTTTAAACTGCGTCTAACTTGCATTGACGACGCGTCTGAGTCTGGCACAGAGTCGGTCGAGTCTAAGTCTAGCTCTGAGTCGGAGTTTGTGCCTCTTGGCCCTCCATGTCGTAACTTCTATTTTAGTTTGTGTCTTCTTTTGAACTTGGCAAACCCTGGGGCTTTTGTGATATGCATTATCCTGCTTCTAAGTACTTCGTTGACTTTTGAATAAACTGTGTCGACTCTGACGACGAAGGGATAGATTTCGATGGGAACATTCCCAAGGAAATGTGTTCCCTCGCCGAAAGGGAAGACGAAAGGCATGCTCAGCCTACTAAAAGAAGAAGTAATTTCAATAAACTTGAAAGATGAGGTAGACCTCCGAATGGTTCAAATTGGCTCAACGCAGTCCCCAGAGGAGCATGGCACTCGGTCAGACATGCTCGGAAAATTCATCAACGTATTGGCATGGATTCACAAAGATGCACTTGGCGTTGACATGCTCGGAAAACTCATCAATGTTTTGGCATGGTTTTACAAAGACACACTTGGCGTCGATCCTGAAATAAAGAAGTATCAAATCCCCTACTATCGAATGCCAAATCATAGTAAAGCAGAAGCTCTCAGGGCTCTGAGCCTCATACCATGTTCAAAGCATGCAGCAACGGCTTTCCATCGAGTACAAATCAGAAAGTGTACAAATGGCCCGGAGCAAGGCATGTCAACCAAAGCACTCTGAACCCGGTGTTATCAAAGCCGCTTTATCCGAGGGTGTAACCAAGAATCATCTATCTCTACGGCGACAAAATTCGATACATTGGTCACCAAGGAAATCCATGCTCCGTTGTTTGACCCACGCGGGAAGTTTCGGCCGGAGCACTCTGGGCCTTACATTATGAAGACCATCCTATCTGAGGATGCTCCTAAGCTCATCGATAACGACGGCAACAAGTTCAACACTCTAGTCAACCTGGATCAATTCAAGCGTTACTATCCCTGAGAGATGCTCGTTGGACCGAAAGCCACAAGGGTGGGCGGTTCCAAGCAAAAATTAGAGCAACCTGCTAGATTGAAAACCTAAGGAGGCGGTCTAGGCAAAAATAAATAGGCAAAAAGTCGAAAGCTCGCTAGACCGAAAACCTAAAAAGGTGGTTCTAGGCAAAAGTTAGAGCGTAAAAGGAGAGGTAAAACACACGAGTGAACCTTGGCCTGAACTACGTTTTGACCTGATTCCTTGAAAAGGGATACGTAGGCAGTCTCACCTTGAGACCCGGTCATATTCTATCAACTTGATTCATGGTTTGACATTTTGAGATCCACGTCAAAGGTTGAGCGGAGTCGAGAACAAATTCAAACCTTCATTGGAGAATCAGAAGGGGGAACCTTTCATCTTTCAACTTTAATGCAAACTACTACTTCAATTTCAAAGTTGAGCAAAAACCTTAAAATAATTTAAAGCATGAAAAACAGAACAAAATGCTTGAGAAGCCTAACGGCTCACAGTTTATTTTTAGTTCAGCGAAGTCTAGTTTGAACAGTTGCAGCGGCTTTTCAGTTACGCGCGCTAGTTTGAGGCTCATGCACAGTTGTTCGAAGTGATGCGCATTGGTCTCAAACCTGCGCGCGCTTCTTCAATTCCTATAGCAGACAACAGTTGGCAGCCATCGCGCCTAACAAAGATTTCGGACCTCCAAGGGGGTATTTCAAGTTAAAACCAAGGTTTCGGTGCCTCGAATTGGTTTTAAGGGCTCTTGCCGAGTTTTGTCATACCATACACGTCATACGGACCTAATGTGACTGTACGGGGGTGTCGGTTTCAGTCCGGGACTTATATGAGTCATCTTTGGCGTCTGTTGTCCATTTTTGGGACATTTTTTCAGTTTTTTAATCCATAGTCATTTCGGGATATTTTTCTCGGTTTTATCATTTCGTGTAGGCCATTGTACATCTATTTGACCTTTTTGCAAGTGTCAGTTTCACCTATTTAGGGGATATTCGAGTTTGGGCTCATTAATGCCCAATATTTCATGTGTCAAAGAGCTTGCGCGTTATTCTGGGGCTCTTCGTTCCTTTTCGTTCGAGCTAGGCAGGTTCGTACATAAATGCAGGTCTATTTGTCAACTCAGATCATTCGTCAATGCAAGTTGGATATTAGCAGTTGGTTTTAGGCTTTCTGTTATTAATTCTCCCAAAGAGAACCAATAAGACCAGAAAATGCAACTTTTATTTGCTACTACAATATCCATGAAACAACGGTGGAACATCACGCATGTCAAGGCTCGACGGCCCAAGCAAAAGCATATCTACGAGGCACATCCGTCCAGAAATCAAGGGGTGCACAGGCCCATGCTTCTCCTGCTAATGTCAACTAGGGCACGGTGGCCCGCTGCTAAGTCTATCTACATGGGCATGCAGGCTCAAATCTCAAAAGCAAAGGACAGTAAAGTAAAAAAAAAAACTCAGTGGTAGTCCTCAATGATAGAGCTCGGCCTCGTTCTCGTCATTGTCGTCACTCCTGGACTCCTTGAAGTACCTGGGGCTCCGCTCCCATCTTTCCCTTTTTGAGGAGGCTTTCACCGACGAGGTTTTTCTCTCTCTTAGACTTCTCCTTTGAGTCTCTGAAGACTCTTCGGCGTAAGCCGCCCTTTTTCTATGTACTTCTCTTTCAACTACACACCGTCAGCCGCTGGTTGTTTAATGCTCTCATACTTGTGAGCTGGGGCTAAAGTGGCAGTGTTGCTCTATGTAGCTCTTGTGGCTGTGGTCATTTTAGGTCGTCATCCTCTAGAAGCCGCCCTAGTCTGCATCTGCATTTTTTTAGTTTGCGCATTCAATTCAGTATACATGTCATTACATATTGTATGTCAAATGTTGAAAGCAGGAAAAATCTATCAAATGCCAAAGCACTCTAACCCAGTATCGAAAGCAGCTGCTCAATCGCTCTATAGTGACGTTTCGTCCGTCCTGAATGGCTACCTCTGCTTTAGTCTAGCCTTTAGCACATCTTCCAGCAGTCTTATTGCTCTGCCTCGGATGGTCTTTGATAAGGAGATTGGCTCTGATTCCCAACCGATGGAATTTAACCTACCTGACGCGACCTACCCGTGATTGTTGAGTTTCTTTTTGCCGAAGAAGGTTTAATCCCCAGCAGCGACGGTCTATCTGTCCACAGCTGTAATTATTTCCCCAGCAGCAGTCCTTCTTACCAATATCCATACTATTTTTAAGGGTAATCTCTCCTTGGGATACTTAGATCAAATCAACGACGATCAGCCATGTCGTCCTTCGAATCAAATCAATCAACGACGATCAGCCATGTCGTCCTTCTCAAATCAATCAACGACGATCAGCCATGTCGTCCCTCAAATCAATTCAATCAACGACGATCAGCCATGTCGTCCCTCAAATCAAATCAATCAACGACGATCAGCCATGTCGTCCTTCGAATCAAATCAATCAACGACGATCAGCCATGTCGTCCTTCTCAATCCATCACCGACGATCAGCCATGTCGTCTTTCTCAACGATGATCAGTCATGTCATCAACGATGATCAGCCATGTCATCACCGACGATCAGCCATGTTGTCCTTCTCAACGATGATCAGCCATGCCATCACCGACGATCAAACATGTCGTCCTTCTCAACGATGATCAGCCATGTTATCACCGACGATCAGCCATGTTGTCTTTCTCAACGATGATCAGTCATGTCATCAACAATGATCAGCCATGTCATCACCGACGATCAGCCATGTCGTCCTTCTCAACGATGATCAGCCATGTCATCACCGACGATCAACCATGTCATCACCGACGATCAGCCATGTCGTCTTTCTCAACGATGATCAGCCATGTCATCACCAACAATTAGCCATGTCGTCCTTCTCAACGATGATCAGCCATGTCATCACCGACGATCAGCCATGTCTTCTTTCTCAATGATGATCAGTCATGTCATCACCGACGATCAGCCATGTCATCACCGACGATCAGCCATGTCGTCTTCTCAACGATGATCAGCCATGTCATCACTGACGATCAGCCATGTCGTCTTTCTCCACGATGATAAGTCATGTCATCAACGATGATCAGCCATGTCATCATCGACGATCAGGCATGTCGTCCTTCTCAACGATGATCAGCCATGTCATCACCGACGATCAGCCATGTCGTCTTTCTCAACGATGATCAGTCATGTCATCACCCCGATCAACGGTAATCAGAATATCGTCCGCATTCACACCCTCAATGACGATCAGAATATCGTCCGACCGATCCATAACAACGGTCTGCCCGTCCAATCAGTCTACAACACCGTCCGCTTATCCTGGTCCACATTGGTCTAAAAGTAGGGCATCGTTCAGCGATCTTATTGCTCTGCCTCGGATGGTCCTTGATAAGGAGATTGGCTCTGATTCCCCACAGATGGAATTTAACCTCCCTGACGCTACCTACCCGTGATTGTTGGAGTTTCTTTGTGCTAAAGAAGGTTTGATCCCATGCGGCAATGATTTGTTCGCAGCTGATTATTCCCCAGGAGAGTCCGCCGCGACATTCAATGATGGTCCACCCATCCTTGTTTCCCAACAGATGTAACGATCTTGAAATGGTCCGCCTGTCTTTCCTCAATTCAACCAGCGACAGTCCGCTCGTTCAATGATTTATCCCCAGAAGAGTCTGCCTTGGCCTGCCCCCAACGGCTACCTTTACTTCAGTCTAGCCTCAAGCGCATTTTCCAACAGTCTTATTGCTCTGCCTCGGATGGTCTTTGATAAGGAGATTGGCTCTGATTCCCAACAGATGGAATTAAACCCGCCTGACACGACCTACCCGTGATTGTTGGATCTCTTTGGGCCAAAGATAGTTTGATCCCAACAACAATGACCTGTATCATTCAAATCAACGACGGTTCGCCCGTCCACTCTCAAATCAACGACGGTTCGCCCGTCCACTCTCAAATCAACGACGGTTCGCCCGTCCAATATCAAATCAACGACGGGTCGCCCGTCCAATCTCATATCAACGACGGTTCGCTCGTCCAATTTCAAATCGACGGCGGTTCGCTCGTCCAAGTTCAAATCAGCGACGATCTGTCCGTCCAAATTCGAGTCAACGACGATCTAGCTGTCTAATCTCAAGTCAACGACTCCGAGAGAAGATTATCCCCAGGAGAGTCCGCCATCCCTAACAGCCAGCTCTGTCCATTCAACTTCAATCAAGTGGCGATCAATGTCATCCATATTGTCCCCAGCAAGCAGCCGCTCTGTCCGTTCAACTTCAATCATCCAATCAATTCAATCAACCAGGTTCTTTAAAGTTCTGTACTTTCATTGACTCGTATGTTCTGTTCTGGATAGCCTGGAAGGGTGTCTAGAAAACCTTTGACATTACTTGTACCACGTCAATGGTGCCCCAAGTGCTGTCAAAGGGGGGCTACTGTAGACACCCTATTTTGGACTGTCCAGATTAGTTTACTTACGGTCTTTGATTCCCCAATGATAATTAAAGGTCGAGAACATCCAAAGTTGGTGGTGTGTTTGAGCTCTGAGCGTTCCGAACCTCGTTCAAACCCTTTCAAAACCCTTTTCAAACCTTTCGAGCCAGAACCAAATGGCCTCAGTAAAACCCAGCTTCAGCACGCTGGTGACCAACTGACGTACGCTGGTGCATTGCCACGTGTCAGTCATCAAGCATGGAGCCAGTTTCCAATGGCGCACGCCAGTGCCTTAGTGGCGCACGCCACTCGTTCCCCGTCAAATCACCTTTTCGAGACCACTTGCCCGAGACTTTTGTGGCCACCCTGACGTCAGCCACAGTTCTACTGATGATTATATCGTCTAGAACGGTCTCCCCCTCTCTCCTACACCCTCCATCAACTAGTCCCATGCATTAAATGCATGGGAGGCTCCCTTCTTCTTAGAGGCCAAACAAGGCCTTAGGCCTCAACTGATCAGCTGGCCAGCCTCTCTCTCCCAGCCTATATATACCCCCCTTGCAAATAAGGTTACACTCATAAATAGCTTCCAAAGCTTTCTCCCTCTCTTCTGTCTTGTTTTCCTTGTTCTTCTTTCATCCATTGGGAGACAAAGCAAGGAAGACCAGTCCCTGGCCCTACATTGTCGTTCTCATCCTCCATCCATCCCTCCATTCCAAATTCAAAGCTCAAACCATTCATCAATCTCAATCCGAAGGTATACCACCTTTTGTTCTGGAAATCATTTCGACCCCTGAGGGGAGTTAGCAGAGCGCAGGCTGGTAATCAATACCACGCTTGGTCTCAAAGCTAACAAATAAACAGAGTTGTAGGAGGCTTAGTGGCGCACGCCAGTCTCTTATAGCCGTGCGCCAGTCATGGCTGCATGGCAGGACTGGTGTGGAGACCACTGATCTTCCTCATTATGCTTTATTTTCAGTCTGATCATCTTGTAGCATGCTAAAAACCAGTTTACAGCTTTCCATATTTTAGAACCATGTAGTTAGTCGTCTGTTATAACTGCGTAGTAAGGCCACTGGGATCTTTCTGGTCATAGTCCAGAGCTCGGATGAAGAAAAGCCAAGCACTGGACTGAAAGAGCAACTGGCGCACGGTGTACTATGACCTGCGTGCGCCAGTGGTCATGTGTTCCAGTGGCTGGCCCTTGCTTCTCAATATAGTTCTGGCCTCTGTTTAATCCCCCCACTCTGGTTTATGGGGTTTTTAGTCCATTTATTTCTGCTTGATGCAATGCTGTAACCTGAATTGTACATATGCTGCTATATCAACTGCGTGGTTTGTCCTGGGTGTGCACTGGTCCATTCCAGAGCCCAGAGGGTTGAGTTCAGAAGCTGTGAGTTTGGGCCCACCGGCGCACGCCAGTCTTGTGGTGGCGCACGCAGGAGTCACTTGTATGCAGTGGTATGGCCAGAGCATACAGGACTATTCCTGCGTGAATCATTCTGGGCCAGTGTGTTCCAGTTCGTCCAAAACGCTCACAGAAGCGCTTGTTCTCAATCTATTATCATTATTCATATGCTATTCACCACATTTTGCCATGTAAATGCAACCTGCCATTTGTTAATCCCCATTAACTGTTCCCCCGCCCTAACTGGCTAATAAATGATCAAAGAGAGAAAAATGCAAATATTTTACAAAATGCCTAAGTAGAGACCGATCTTCGGATTGGGCGAGAGGGGTGCTATAAAACCCTTCCCCTCTCGTAACCTGGCTCCCGAACCTCAGATATCGAAGGTGACGACGGTCTAGTCTACAAGCCTTTTCAAATCAAACAAACGTGAACAAAAACATTTTCAAATCGGTTTCTTGGGTGTTTTCCGCAAAACCCGGGTGGCGACTCTCTCAAAACGGCATTTCGTCATGCTTTCAAACAAAAGGGCGCAAACCGAACTTTTCGCAAACCAAAAAGGCAGGATTTTCAGGGGCGTGTGCCCACAACGTGAAAATCTGTGAGAAGTGTCAGAAGTTCTCACCAATGATCAGGACACCGGCCGAAGATTTGGTGCCCTTAACTAGCCCCTGGCCTTTTGCTTAGTGGGGGATGGACATCCTGGGTCCACTCCATAAGGCTACTGGGAACTGAAAATTCCTTTTGGTAGCCACGGATTATTTTACAAAGTGGATCAAAGCTGAGCCTCTGGCTAAGATTACTGAACCTATGATAGAGAGGTTTGTCTGGAAGAGTATCATTACTCGTTTTGGGGTCCCATATTCTTTGATAACAGATAATGGTTCCCAGTTCCAAAAAAAGTTTAAAGCTTTTTGTGCCCAGTATGGGATACAAAATTATTATTCAACCCCTGCTTACCCTCAGACTAACGGGCAAGCAGAGGCATCCAATAAGACCATCCTAGATGGGATTAAGAAGAGGTTGGATAAAGCAAAGGGCAAGTGGCCTGATGAATTGCCACTGGTGCTGTGGGCGCACCGAACAACACCTAGGAGATCTACGGGAGAGACCCCCTATTCTTTGGCTTATGGAACAGAGGTAGTTATCCCATTGGAAGTTGGCCTTCCTACCAACAGGACTGCATTGGTTGAAAGTGGAGGAAATGATAGGGCTCTTGAAATTGAGCTCGACCTTGCCGAGGAAAGGAGAGAAAGAGCCCTGGTGCATTTGGCCTCCTATCAGGAACAGTTGATGAAGAACTACAACAAGCATGTCCACCCACGAGAGTTTGGTGTTGGAGACCTTGTGCTTCGCAAGGTGCTCGGCAACACCAAGGTTGCCAACGAGGGCAAGTTGGGGGCTAATTGGGAAGGCCTGTATTGAGTTACTGAAATTGTGGGCATTGGAGCCTATTGTTTGGCAGACTTGGATGGGAACCTAGTGCCACGGCCTTGGAATGTCCACAACCTGAGGAAGTTCTTTGTTTAAAAGACTTTGGTTTTATTTTTTATTCTGTTTTAGAATAGTGATTGTGTGGGAATTATGAATAAAATTCTCTTGTGTTTCTTTTTTAGTTGCATGGGGTACGCATAACGACCTCTTGAGTTTTTGGGATTATGAATAAAACCCACTTTTTCTGAAACAATGGTTCTATACCAGTTTTTGTTTTTTTATAACATGTGCCTGTCTTTAACCTATAAATATGAATAAAGGCCTCTACTTTCCCTCATTCATATTGGGGAGCAGGGGCATGGCTATTTTAGGCATGAGTAATTGTCTTGGTACGTACGAATACACGTTTCAATTACTCAATTTAAACATATGAGAATTTATTTAAGTACGTAAGACTCAATATTATCCAAGCATGTGAAACTCACAAAATACGTGGCTACGAAATACTTGTAAAGAAATTTACAAGTACGAAATACCTGTATTAAAAATTACCAAGTCTGAAAAACTTGGGTTTGCATATGAGAAAATGCAGATTTACCAAGTCTGGAAAACTTGGGTTTGCATATGAGAAAATGCAGATTTACCAAGTCTGGAAAACTTGGGTTTGCATATGATAAAATGCAGATTTACCAAGTCTGAAAAACTTGGGTTTGCATACGAGAAAATGCAGATTTACCAAGTCTGAAAAACTTGGGTTTGCATATGAGAAAATACAGATTTACCAAGTCCGAAATACTTGGGTTTGCATACGAAACAATGCAGACTGTAGATCTACCAAGTCTGAAACACTTGGGTCAAAAATAGTCAGTATGCATGTTTATATGACGTAGATACAAGTATGAATAAACTTGTGAAGTACGAAATACTTAAGCAAACCTTGAAATACCTACATGCATCAGAATATATGCAGTAACACACATGTTTATGGCCACGAAGGGCCGAGCAAAAATGACAAAAAGCCTCAAACGGCCACCAAAATTCGAGTATCAAAACACAGCAGAATCGATCACCTGTGTTATCAAAGTTTAAATGTATTGATGCCACGCAGGGCTGAAAACCAGGGTCACGCAGGACCTGACAAAGCTAATGTTTGAAAAATTGAAAACAGACTTACCAAATCTAGTCCAGGTTCTGGACTTCGGGGGTAACTTCTCCTGAAACGTCAGCAGCTGGTTCAGTATTGCCATCGGCAGCCTCATTAACCGTTACCTCCACCTGTGACTGCTCGTTCTGAGCATCATGAGCTCCGGTTGGGGTATCTTGTGACTCCATTTGGATGTCACCATCTGCATCCGCAAAATTGTCGATTTTTTGTTCGACATCATCAGCATTGAGCTCTTCGGTCTCGATAACAGCTGCCCCACGGCTGCTCGGTAGTTCAACTACCCATAATGGAGAATCATCAGGAACGCCGACCTTGGTCAAACACGACTCCCAGCCTGCGGCAAAGATCTGATCCTGCACCGCTGGCATCTGCTCAACGTAGCTGGCCGTCGCCTCATCAAAGCCCTTTTGATAACCCTCTTCATGGGCAGCTTTCTTGGTGTTATCAATTTCGGCCAGAGCCTGATTCAGGCTATCTTCAGCAGCTACAAGTTTGCCCTTGGCCTCCTCGTAATCAAACTTGGCGTTGTTTCTTTCACTCTCCAGTCTAGCAACTGACCGGAGTAATCTTGTATTTTCATTCAGGAGTTTGATTCTCTCAGACTCAGCATCCTGGCATTTTCGGCCCAGTGCCATCATTTTTTGAATAAACTGAGTTGTAACAAAAAATAACTCAGAGTTAGAGAAGATTGCTACGATAAAGGCATGAACTGAGTAAATGGAAAGGGGTTACCTTTATCCCACTAACAAGCCCAGTGGAAACAAGCCGGTCAGGGGATGACGAGGATTCCTTCAACATGTCAACTGGAAGCAGCAGGCCTTGAGCAAGAGCCAGCGCAGTCTCCGAAGAGCTGGCGCTGTCACCGACGTTCACTGGACGGTCGCCTCTTATGAGTAGAGGGGCCCAGGTGGGTTGAGTAACGTTGGAGCTCGGTGCAGGAGTCTCTAAGGTTGACCCAGTGGCCAGTACGTCAGATTCCCCAGCGTCTAGGTTCCTCGAACGTTTCTCTCGATGGGCATCAGCAGCCTCGAGGGAACTGTTACGTTCCCGAGGAGAGGAGGAGGATCGTGCTGAACTCCCCCTGCTGCGACGAGGTGGTGGAGGAGCATGCCCAGTAGAGGGTGCACGACCTGAACCGCGTCCACGAGAGGACACGGTGAGAAGTGAACTCAAATTCAATGGTTGACGAGTCATCGTACCTGAATGTGTTGGGGATGCAGAATAACCAGAAGAAGAAGATTGGGAAGTGTTACGGTCGATAACTAGCTGTTCGGTTTGTGGTTGAACAGTGACTTGTCTTCGAGTGAATCGCCTAACTGCTACACGAGGTAGAGGTACCCCTTCAGTGATGGGGACTTCCCCTGGCTGTCCGGCTAATGTGACCCCTGCGTTGGATCTAGGATTCCTTGACTGGGGAGCAGTTGACGTCGACGATGCGCTTGTGCTCGGGTTAGCTAGCCTGCGATTTATGAAACTTCTGTAAACGGGATCGTAGCCCAAAAGAACGCTTGCGTCGCGACCCCGACAAGCCGTCAACGTGCCAGGTACCCCTTTGTATCTAAGGATCCTGTTGATCTCCTCTGTTCGGATGTAACTAGGCTCACGTCTGGGGCATGTATTTGCATTTTCCGCTGCAAATTTAGAAAGGGCAAACGTAAATCAAACACTTGTTGAAATTTGGAAAGTAAAACAGTAGAAATAAGACGAAAGCGAATCAGGAGCATACGTGGGTAGCCCCATACGTGGGGGCAATGAAATCCCACCACTTGGTCATCTTCCCCTCTTGGCTCAAAAGCTCCGGTGACATATAGGAAATCCATCTCGTGATCACGAGCAGAATCTGGCAAGTTAAGCACGAGACGCTTTTCTGCCTTCCTTACTTTGAAGTAGTAGGTGTTGTACTCAGGGTTTACTACGATACTGTACCACCATTGGATATCCCAGATTCCAATTTGGGTCCCTAAAATCCTATTTAGGGCCACTATCCCCATCACTAATCTGAAAAAATTAGTGGATACTTGCATAGGAGTAAGCTTATACCAGTTTAACACTCGTCGAAGTAATGGGTCGAAGGGGAAACGAACTCCACCCTCGACAATAGCTACGATGGGAATTCCCATCATCTCCCACGTACCAACATCTCTATCTGCTCCAACGGGAGCAAGTTCGAGTGCAACATTGTCAGGAATGTTATATTTTGTCCTAAAGGCCGCCATAGCAGTAGGGGTCTCACAAAGGTGTCTGAACTTGCCTGGTTTGGGTTCCTTACCGCTCTCATCCGCCATGGATGTATTCAAAGAAAGGTACGAGTAAAACGAAATTAGAAAATAGGTACGATTCGAACCCTAAGGGTGACAGGATCTGAGAATGAAGATCTCAGAAATAAACAAGAAGAATGGGGAATGAGAGATCTTACGATGATTGTGACCGTCATTGGAGATACAAACGGGAACTACGGGCGGCGGTAATGGCTGAAACAGAGCTCTCACCTGAGTTTCAAGAGAGAGAAAGAAATGATCTGGGTTTTGATTAAAATAAAATTGAAAAAATCCCTCTTTTTGGGTATAGACGTAAAAGGTGGGAGACTGAGCGTCTCCTCTCACTCTGTTAGGGTGAAAAGTAACGGATTGAGGAATCTATTAGAAAGCCGTTTTAACGCCGTCCGATTCGAACGTCATTTCGAATTTAATGCAAAACGTACGAATTACGCCATGTGGAACCCGTGCTTCGAGAAAGCATGATGAATAAACCACCAAAAATCAAACGGTCATCAATGCTATATCTACACGGGACATCGTGAAGCTCGGCCTAAGGTCTGTCCTTTAGAAGCTTTACCCATTGGACCGAGCAATTCCATTGGGCAAAGCTGGGGAGCAATTGTAGGGTCATATTCCCAAAAAGGTATAACCGTGAGCCGAACACGTGATGGAAGATGTGCAATGAGAAAAGTGATGAAAGGCACCATGACGATAGGGGTCGGTGACCCGAAGTATGCACCGAACAGGGGACTGTTCGGGAACAGGGATATAAGATATCCTAGTACAAATACAAGCTGTTCGGCTGGATAGGTTTGTATCCAAAATAGTAGCACTTATAGTGCAGTCTGTTCGGCAAAGAGCATGCCGGACAGATAGAGTCCTTGATAAGCAGGTTTAAGAGATAAGGCAGAGGTAGTATTCAGGGAGGAGTGTCCAATATCCAGTCGGGATAAGCGATGGGATAATCCTATTATGGAACGAATTCCGTAAAGACGAGACTCCTAATAAGAAGTACCAAACAGATGGAGTTGTCGATAAGGGACTACATCTTAAGTGATAAGACGGTGGGAATGTTCCAGAGAGGGAGACCCCGTATTCAGATAAAGATAAGTTTAAGAACATTCCTATTATGGAATGAATTCCATAATAAGGAAAATCCTTGCAAATAGAGGATCTCAGTTGATTAGGGCACGAGAGTCCCTAGAAAGCCAGGTCTCCTGTACGGGATAGGAGTCCTGGGGTGATGAGGATGCTTGGAGGACAAGCAGATCTATGTCTATAAATATAAAATAAACCTAGAGGCATGTAGGTGTAGAAAAACAAAGAGTACCTGGAGCACTGTTATTTCGTAATAATTCCACGTGATTCTCGGTTGATACCCCTATGCCTTTGCCGGAACCCTAATCTGCAAGACAAACAAGGGGTGAGTGCACCTCCGCCTCTCGTGGCAAAGGCCCTCCGATGCCTAAGTTAGTATCTCGTACTGGTCTCAAACCCTAATTATCAGTAGGAAAGTATATAATGCATGCCACGTAATGCGTACCTTTTGCCTCTAGGTTGACCCTTAAATTTATAGACATAGGTCTACTTGTTCTCCAAGCATCCTCATCGCCCTAGGACTCCTATCCGTACAGGAAACCTGACTTTCTAGGGACTCTCGTGCCCAATCAACCAAGATCCTCTTTCTGCAAGGATTTTCCCTATTATGGAATTCGTTCCATAATAGGACTATTCTTAAACTCATCTTTATTTGAATACGGGGTCTCCCTCTCTGGAATATTCCCACCGTCTTATCACTTAAGACTTAGTCCCCTATCGATAACCCCATCCGTTCGGTATTTCTCATTAGGAGTCTCGTCTTTACGGAATTTGTCCCGCAATAGGATTATCCCATTGCTTATCCTGATTGGATATTGGACACTCCTTCTTGAATGCTGCTTCCACCTTATCTCGTAAAGCCGTTTATAAATGACTCTATCTGTCTGGCATGCTCTTTGCCGAACAAACTGCACCTTAACTGCTACTGTTTGGATACAAACCTATACTGCCGAACAGCTGGTATTTAGTCTAAGACATCTCATGCCCCTGTTCCCAAACAGTCCCCTGTTCGGTGTACACTTGAGGTCACCGGCCCCTATCATTATGGTGCCTTTCATCACTTTTCTCATTGCACAACTTACATCACGTGTTCGGCGCACATTTATGCCTGTTTGGGAATATCACCCTACAATTGCTCCCCAGCTTTGCCCAATGGAACTGCTCGGGCCAATGGGTAAAGCTTCTAAAGAACAAACCCCAGGCCGAGATTCATGATGTCCCGTGCAGATACAGTATTGATGACCATTTGATTTTTGGCAGTTTATTCATCATGCTTTCTTGAAGCACGGGTTCCACATGGCGTAATTCGTACGTCTTGCATTTAATTCGAGCTGACGTCTGAGTCAGACGGCGTCAAAACGACCCTTAACTAGATTCCTCAATCCGTTACTTCTCACCTTAACGGAGTGAGAGGAGACGCTCAGTCTCCCACCTTTTACGTTTATACCCAAAAAGAGGGATTTTTCCGGTTTTATTTTAATCAAAACCCAAATCATCTCTTTCTCTCTCTAGAAACTCAGGCGAGAGCTTTTTTTCAGCTATTACCACCGCCCGTAGTTCCCGTTTATATCTCCAACGACGGTCGCAATCATCGTAAGATCTCTCATTCCTCATTCTCCTCGTTTATTTCTGAGATCTTCATTCTCAGATCCTGTCACTCTTAGGGTTCGAATTATACCTATTTTCTGATTTCGTTTTACTCGTACCTTTCTTTGAATACATCCATGGCGGATGAGAGTGGTAAGGAACCCAAACCCGGGAAGTTCAGACACCTTTGTGAGACCCCTACTGCCATGGCTGCCTTTAGAACAAAATATAGCATTCTTGACAATGTCGCACTCGAACTTGCTCCCCTTGGGGCAGACAGAGACGTTGGCACGTGGGAGATGATGGGAATCCCCATCGTAGCCATTGTCGAGGGTGGAGTTCGTTTTCCCCTTGACCCATTACTTCGACGAGTGTTAAACTGGTATAGACTTACTCCCATGCAAGTGTCCACTAATTTTTTCAGATTAGTGATGGGGATAGTGGCCCTAAATAGGATTTTAGGGACCCAAATTGGAATCTGGGATATCCAATGGTGGTACAGTATCGTAGTAAACCCTGAGTATAATACATACTACTTCAAAGTAAGGAAGGCGGAAAAGCGTCTCGTGCTTAACTTGCCAGATTCTGCTCGTGATCACGAGATGGATTTCCTATATGTCACTAGAGCTTTTGAGCCAAGAGGGGAAGATGACCAAGTGGTGGGATTCCATTGCCCCCACGTATGGGGCTACCCACGTATGCTCCTGATTCGCTTTCGTCTTATTTCTACTGTTTTACTTTCCAAATCTCAACAAGTGTTTGATTTACGTTTGTCTTCTCTCAATTTGCAGTGGACAACGCAAATACACGCCCCAGACGTGAGCCTAGTTACGTCCGAATAGCTGAGATAAACAGGATTTTGAAATACACAGGGGTACCTGGCACATTAATTGCTGGTCGGGGACAGGATACAAACGTCCTACTGGGCTACGATCCTATTTATAGAAGCTTCATAGATCGAAGACTTGCCAATCCGAGTACAAGCGCAGCATCAACGTCAACTGCTTCCCAACCAAGGAATCCAAGACCCAACGCAGGAGTCACTATAGCTGGACAGCCAAGGGAAGTTCCTATTTCTGAAGGGGTACCACTTCCTCGTGTGGCTGTCAGGAGATCTTCTCGAAGACAGGCTGTTGTTCAGCTACAAACCGAACAGACAACTGTCGATCGTAACACCTCTCAGTCTTCGTCCTCCGGTTACTCTCCGTCTCCTCCCCATTCAGGTACAATGACTCGCCAACCTTTGAATCTGAGTTCACTTCTCACCGTGCCCTCTCGTGGACGCGATTCAGGCCGTGCACCCTCCACCGGGCATGCTCCCCTGCCACCTCGTCGCAGCAGGGAAGGTTCAACACGATCCTCCTCCTCTCTTCGGGAACGTGAGAGTTCCCTCGAGGCTGCTGATGCCCATCGAGACAAACGTTCGAGGAACCCAGAGACCGAGGAATCTGATGCACCGGCCGCTGGGTCATCCCTAGAGACTCCTGCACCGAACACCACCGTCACTCAACCAACCTAGGCCCCTTTACTCACCAGAGGCGACCGTCTAGTGAATATCGGGGACAGTGCAAGCTCCTCGGAGACTGCTCTGGCCCTGGCTCAGTGCTTATTACTTCCTGTTGACATGCAAAAGAAATCCTCATCTTCTGGTGACCGGCTAGTTTCCACTGGACTTGTCAGTGGGATAAAGGTTAACCCATTTTATCCACACTTTATGCTTTATCTTGTTCATGGTAGTAGTTCATTAATCGTTGAACTATACTTGTTTTTACTCAGTTTATCCAGAAGATGGTTGCACTAGGACAGAAATTCCAGGATGCTGAGTCTGAGAGAATCAGACTCTTCAATGATAACACTAGACTGCTCCGATCAGTCACGAGGTTGGAAGGGGAAAGAGACAAAGCAAAAGCTGATTGCAACGAGGCGAAGGGCAAACTCGAGATTGCTGAAGATAGCCTTAACCAAGCCCTAGGTGAGATTGATAGTACCAAAAAGGCTGCGTACGAGGATGGTTACCAAAAGGGATTTGACGAGGCAACTGCCAGCTACGTCGAACAAATGCCAGCGGTACAAGATCAAATCTTTTCCGCGGGCTGGGAGTCATGTTTGACCAAAGTTGGGGTTCCCGATGACTCTCCACTATGGGTAGTTGAACTACCGAGCAACCGTGGGGCGGCTGTTGTCGAGACTGAGGAGCTTAATGCTGATGATGTCGAACAACAAATCGACAACTTTGCAGACGCAGATGGCGACATCCAAATGGAGCCTTAAGATACCCCAGCTGGAACTCATGATGCCCAAAACGAGCAGTCGCAAGTGCAGGCAACGGTTAATGAAAGAGGTGTCAATGCTGAAACCCCCACCGAAGTGTCAACTGAAATTCATCCCGAGGTCTAAAACCTGGACTAAGTCTGGTAAGTTTCTTCCCATCTTCCGAACAGTTAGTTTTATCAGGTCCTGCGTGACCGTAGTTCTCGGCCCTGCGTGGCATCAATACATTTAAACTTTGATAACACAGATATTCGGCCCTATCGTGGCATAACACTTGGGTTTTCGGTGGCCATTTCGAGGCCTTTGTCATTTTGCTCGGCCCTTCTTGGCCATAAACTTTATCTGTTTTGAATGCATGTGATCAGGTGCATATGTCTGTCTTGACATCGCTTAGGCTGTTACTAAGTTCTTCGTGCTTAGTCTGTCTAAATTTCTCGTATTTAGATACATATAAAAAGCTGTATGAAACGTAACTTTGTTACGTTTCTTCTCAAGTATTTCGTACTTGGCATGTCTAAGTATCCTCGTACTTAGCAAGTTTATAATCTGTGCAAGTATTTCATACTTTGCAAATTTGAATACAAGTATTTCATACTTGTGGTATTTGAGACGTATATTCGTACGCATATTTTAAATAGGATTTTGCTTAAGTATTTCGTACTTAATGGCCATAATGTCGTTATACAAATTTATTCGCATTTGTATGCCTGTATTATAATCATGTTTACTTTTTACCCAAGTATTTTGGACTTGGTAATTCTACAATCTGCATTGTCTCGTATGCAAACCCAAGTATTTCGGACTTGGTTTTATAATCTGCATCTTCTCGTATGCAAGTATTTCGTACTCTATAAAATTTTAATACAAGTGTTTCGTACTTGTAAAATATTGAGTATCACGTACTTAAATAAGTTCTCATATGTTAAATTCGTTTTTTCATAGCCAGAATAATTGAAACGTGTATTCGTACGTACCAAAACAATTATACATGCCAAAACAGCTATACCCCAGCTCCCCAATATGAATGAGGGAAAGAAAAGGCCTTTATTCATATTTACAAATTAAAGACAGGCATATGTTATGAAAAACGAAACTATTATAGAATCACTATTTCAGAAAAAAGAGGGTTTTATTCATAATCCCAAAAACTCAAGGGGTCGTTACGCGTACCCCATGCAACTAAAAAATAAAATACAAAGGAATTTTATTCATAATTCCCACACAATCACACAATCCTAAAACAGAATAGAAAGTGAAACTGAAGTCTTTCAAACAAAGAACTTCCTCAAATTGTGGACATTCCAAGGCCATGGCACTGGGTTCCCGTCCAAGTCTGCCAAACGATAGGCCCCAATGCCCACAATCTCAGTAACCCGATATGGGCCTTCCCAATTAGCCCCCAATTTGCCCTCATTGGCAACCTTGGTGTTGCCGAGCACCTTGCAGAGCACAAGGTCTCCAACACCAAACTCTCGTGGGTGAACATGCTTGTTGTAGTTCTTCATCAACTGTTCCTGATAGGAGGCCAAATGCATCAGGGCTCTTTCCCTCCTTTCCTCGGCAAGGTCGAGCTCAATTTCAAGAGCCCTGTCATTTCCTCCACTTTCGACCAACGCAGTCCTATTAGTAGGAAGGCCAACTTCTAATGGAATGACTGCCTCTGTTCCATAAGCCAAAGAATAGGGGGTCTTTCCCGTAGACCTCCTACGCGTTGTTCGGTGTGCCCACAAAACTAGTGGTAACTCGTCGGGCCACTTGCCTTTGCTTTGTCCAATCTCTTCTTGATTCCATCCGAATGGTTTTATTAGATGCCTCGCTTGCCCATTACTCTGAGGGTAAGCAGGGGTTGAATAATAATTTCTTATTCCATACTGGGCACAAAAAGCTTTAAACTTCTTCTGGAACTGGGAACCATTATCTGTAATCAATGAGTATGGGACCCCAAAACGAGTAATAATACTCTTCCAGACAAACCTTTCTATCATAGGTTCAGTAATCTTAGCCAAAGGTTCAGCTTCAATCCACTTCGTGAAGTAATCTGTTGCCACCAAAAGGAATTTTCGGTTTCCAGTAGCCTTATGGAGTGGACCCACGATGTCCATCCCCCACTGAGCAAAAGGCCAGGGGCTAGTCAAGGGCACCAGATCTTCAGCCGGTGTCCTGATCATTGGTGAGAACTTCTGACATTTCTCACAGATTTTCACATAAACCTTTGCATCCTCCTACATATGCGGCCACCAATACCCTTGAGGAATTGCTCGATGGGCTATGGACCTACCTCCTGCATGACTCCCACACGTCCCTTCATGGATCTCGTGGAGAAATTTCTGCACCATCTCGGGGTGCACACAGAGCAGGTACGGCCCAGTAAAGGATTTTCTGTATAACTTCCCTTCTGGAGACAACCAAAACTTTGCCGATTTGATTTTAATCTTGTGGGCTTCCTTTTTATCGAAGGGAAGAGTCTCATCTCGTAGAAACCCAATAATTGGATCCATCCAACTTCGCCCCTGGTTCACGTCCAGGACCAACTCCACACTTTTCCCAATACTTGGTTTATCCAGATAATCGACTGCTACTTTCCTTTTTAACTCAGTAGGAACAGCAGCAACCAACCAAGCTAAAGAATCCGCATGGGCATTCTGTCCCGAGCTTATCTGTTCAATACATACCTTTTCGAAGGTATCAAGTAAATCTTTAGCCGCCTGTACGTAAGCTGCCATCTTCTCACTCCGGGCCTCATATTCCCCGGACAGTTGGCATACCACCAACTGGGAGTCGCAATAAACCTTTAATCTTTCCACTTTTAAGGTTTTTGCACTTTTGAGGCTGATCAGCAGGGCCTCGTACTCTGCCACATTGTTGGACGCACTGAAACCTAGCCAAACAGAGAGTTTGACCATCACCCCATCCGGAGGGAACAAAACGACACCTGCTCCTGAACCAGTGTTACAAGCCGAACCGTCGACGAATAACATCCATTCCAAAGGGTCATGTTCGGCAATCACCTTTCTTTTCTTTCCTAGTTTCTGAACGGATTGCTCCTTTCTCGTAGGAGGCCCTGGTGCTACCATTGGAGTAAATTCTGCCACAAAATCAGCCAGCACCTGGCCTTTTATCGTCTTGCGCGGCTGGAAGTCTATATCATATTGACTCAACTCAACAGACCACGTCGAGATCCGTCCCGAAAAGTCTGCCCTTCATAGTAGTGACTTTAAAGGATATTCAGTATAAACCACAACCTTATGGCTTTGGAAGTAATGAGGCAGCTTCCTCGTTGCTGTCCTTAATGCAAGGACCAATTTTTCAAGGGGCAGATACCTCGTTTCTGCGTCTAACAGTGTCTTACTCACGTAATAAATTGGGATTTGCTCCGATCCCTTACTTCTTAACAAAACAACACTAACAGCATGCTCAGAAACAGCCAAGTATAAAACCAAACACTCACCTAGTTCTGGAGTTGATAGAAGTGGAGACTCAGCCAGATACTTCTTCAGGTCCTGAAAAGCCTGCTCACACTCTGCTCCCCATTCATATCCTTCTCTTTTCTTTAGAAGCTGAAAGAAGGGCCGGCATTTATCACTGGACCGGCTGATGAATCTATTGAGGGCGGCAGCCATCCCAGTCAATCTCTGTACTTCTTTCGTCGTTTTGGGACTCCGTAGTCCTTGCAATGCTGATATCTGATCTGGGTTTGCCTTGATCCCCCTTATGGTCACAAGGTGTCCCAAGAACTTCCCTGATCCAACTCCAAATGCACACTTCGAGGCATTGAGTTTTAACTTGTATTGCCTCAAGATATCGAAGGCCTCTTTCAAATCTGCTACATGACCCTGCCTGGTCTTGCTTTTCACAACCATATCGTCTATGTAAACCTCCATAGTTTTTCCAAGCAGCTTTCTGAACATAATGGTTGCTAACCTCTGATATGTTGCTCCTGCATTCCTTAATCCAAAAGGGCATGACATTATAACAGTACAATCCTCGTGGTGTAATGAAAGAAGTCTTTTCCTGATCAGGCCCAAACATGGCAATCTGATGATATCCTCGATATGTGTCGAGGAAACTCATCCGGTCATACCCAGCAATTGCATCAACTAATTGATCAATCCTGGGAAGGGGGAAACTGTCCTTTGGGCACGCTTTGTTCAAGTCTGTGAAATCCACACAGACACGCCACTTTCCATTCTTCTTTTTCACCACCACAGTGTTGGATAGCCATTCTGGATAGTAAACTTCGCGTATTGCTTTGGCTTCCAACAATCGTTCTACTTCCTCAATAACAGCATCAACATGCTGTACAGCTGCCCTTCTCTTCCTTTGAATCACGGGCTTGTGCTGAGGGTCTACATTTAAATGGTGACAGATCACGTCTGCACCTATACCGAGCATTTCCTCCGGTACCCATGCAAATACATCGACGTATTCTTTTAAGAATCCAACCAGCTCGTTCTCTTCCTCAACTGGCAGTGATTCCCCAATTAAAAAATACCTTTCAGGATCAGCCTCGTTGATCTGTATTTTCTTTAGGCCTTCCACCACTTTCTCTGTTGGGTTTCTGCCGACATCCTCGATAGTCGGTTGATCCGATACCTCAATTGCTTGAACCTGGTGGGCCTTTGGAATTTTCTTAACAATAGAAATCAGACACTGCTGTGCCGCCTTTTGATTTCCTCTGATCTTCTCAATACCGTTGGAACCAGGGAACTTCACCATTTGATGATACGTAGAGAAGACCGCCCTCATCTTATGCAACCACGTCCTTCCAATAATCGCGTTATAGGAAGACGGGACATCAACCACTAAAAAGTCCGTTCTTAAAACTACAGAACCAGCACAAACGGGCAATGTTACCTTTCCAAGGGGCCGATCGCTTCCTGCTCCAAACCCGACCAGAGGTGTTATTGACTGCTCCAAATCTGACTGAGTTAACCCCAATTTCTTGAATGCATTATAATACATGACTTCTGTACAACTCCCAGAGTCCACCAAGATCCTCTCGATGTCGTATTCCCCTATTCGTAGGATAATGACCAAAGCGTCGTTATAAGGTACCTGGACATCTCTAAGATCTTCATCTGTGAAGACTATGCTTTCGTTGCTTTCATTGGTTCCTCGTCCCCTCTTATTTCCCAATCTTAGAACATGCTTGTCATGCTTGGTTTTCCTCTGGAGCAGTCTAACCTCATTCCTTGTGTAAGGTGCGGCCAATCCATGTATCATATGGATTATTCCCCTAGGATTCTGTTCGTAATCCATCTCCATGGCTTTCCCTTTTTCTTTGGGGTCCTCCTAAATATACTCCTTCAGGTAGCCTCGAGAGACCAAATCGTCAAGATGCCTCTTGAACATTTCACAATCTTCTGTCATGTGGCCCTAGCCCTTATGATAACTGCAGTGCTGATTCGTAGCACGTTTCGCATCCTTGTCTCCACCTAGGCTTGGGGGCCACTTGAAGTAGGGCTGATTCTTTATTCGATAAAGAATCCTGTAAATGGGCTCTTTCCAAACTGTCGTTATTGAAAAGAATGACTTGGGGTCTGGTACTGGCTTCTCTTTATATGGCTCTCTCTTAGCCTGCCCATACTCCTTTCTTTCCTTATAGGTCTTGGGCTCTGGTTTGTCCACCTTTTTCGCTGGTGTCTTAGGCTGTTCGGCAATCACCTTGTCGTCCTCACGTAGAATGTCATCTTCCATTCTAGCATGCTGCTCAATTCGTTCCATCAGGTGAGCCAATGTTGACACAGGGTGTTTATTCAGAGAACGGCGCAGCTCCTCCCAAACAGGCAAACCTGTTTTGAAGGTAGCAATGGCGTATTCTTCATTGCAGCTGTCAATCTCATTGAAAGTCTCCCAGTACCTCTTAGCATAGTCTCTGATTGGCTCATTATCTCCCTGCTTCATTGTGGAGAGATTTTCAAATGTCTTAGGAGCCTTTCTACTCGTTAGGAATCGTGCAGTGAACTCTTCGGCCAACTGCGTCCACCCTCGTATGGATCGTGACTCCAACTTGTGGAACCAAGACAGAGCCACCTTTCCCAAACTCGATGGGAACATCTTGCACATAATAGCATCATCCCCTTCGTGCATAAACATAGCTGTGGGCAGCATGCCCTGGAATTTCCGGATTCCAAAGGTGCAAGCCTTCGGGAATTTCGTTCCCCGAAGCAAGGGCCCATAATCGAGGGAGCGCGAGCGGAGGAAGCAGGCGCTCGCGAAAATACAGAGTCGCCACTCGGGTTTGAAGGTCCGACACCCAAGGAACCGTATTTCGAAGCACCTGCCGCGCTATTTGATTTGAAAAAGTGAAGACACCAGTCCGTCATAACCATATCTGGGTTCGGGAGCCAGGTTACGAGAGGGGAAGGGTTTTAAGGCACCCCTCTCACCCAATCCGGAGATCGGTCTCTATTTAGGCATTTTGAAAACATTGTGATTCTTCTTTTTCTTAATCAATTTTTAGCCAATTAGGGTGGGGGAACAGTTAATCGGGGATTAAAACTGTAACACGATTTGCAAGATGTGTTATATTCGAGCATGGATGGATGGAATACTATGAAAATGGGATAAAAACCCAACCCTCTGATCAGAACAACAGTACTGCACAAGGTTTCAAATTTGCTAAACACAACGGCCACCTTTGCATGCATGGATCTACGTACATGCAAAGAACCATCACAAGAACAATTCCAAACCTCGCGAAAGTGTTTGTTCCCACCACAAAGTTGGATTTTGATCCTTCGGGCTCGGAAGGACCAAAGTGCTCACCTGTGGGCAAACCAAGCAGCTTCAGTATGTACTGGAATGTAAATAGTTATTACAAACAGAGCGAATAGAATTGAAACGCAACCCTAAACAGTTGGGGTGAATAAACAAAGGCTTAAGCCTTAACAGCCATGCAAGGGCAGCTGGAAAGTAGAGAACCATCGCGCGAGATTATAGAACCGTCGCGCGAGGGTTCTCGCTGGCACTTCCAAGAATTGCTTTGCATGCTTGGGGTTCTAAACATACTCAGAAACATCCCAAGGGCATTTCAAACCAAGTAATACTGCAAAATAAACTAAACTATGGATTTTAGCATGCATCACAGTGAAAGTATGGTTAAAAACAATAAAAACAATATATGAAACCCAAAGGCCAACATCCCCTTCCTCGCGTGGTTCATCATCACACTGACACAAAGTGTCGCACGAGCATCGAGAACCAGCGCGCGAGGGTTTGTGGTCCACGGCTTCTTGTAACTTTGCTGGCTTTAGGCCAGGATCGGTATTGATTACCGCCTTGGCCCCGCCAAATTTCCTCAGAGATCGTATCAGAGAGCGTAACAAAGGTAAGCTATACCTTTGGTTCTTGGGGTTTGAAATGCGTTTGAGCTTTGAGTTGAATTGAGGTTGAACAAGGTGATAGAGCTTGGAAAATAAGTGTATGAAGGTGGCTAGAGTGGTGAAATACCAAGTGTATTAAAGGTTGTGTAGCCTTTTGAACTTGAACCTTGGTACTTTCTTCTTTTTTTCTCTTGAACCCAAGATTGTTAACCCTTTTTTTTTGGAACCCTTTAAATGGAAGCATATGGGGCGGTATTTATAGGGAAAGTGGTAGAAATGGTGTATGGAGGAGAAAGAACCAACCAATTTGGCTTGGTGGCCAAATTGCCTTTTATGGAAAGCTTGCAAGGAGAGAAGCCCAGCCAGTCCACGAGGTCTGGCTGAAGATTACTTGGTGATTAAGCTGCCCAGCTGAAAAAGGTGAAAAGGACAGGAGAGAACCGTCGCGCGATGGTTTGGAATTGTTGCGCGAGGGTTCTCCCTGGCATGCGATGGTCAACGGTCAACAGTTTGACTGTTGACCACACCTGGCAGCTTGACCCTCGCGCGATGGTTCTAAACCCTTGCGCGACAATTGGTTTTTGGCTTTTTGATGTGGTTTTTGGCTAGGTTAGGTTCAAGGGTTCTTCAAACACTCAAAGCTCAAACACTCGACATTTCCGAAGTGTTCTTGATCCGTTTCATCATCGAGGAATCAAAAATCGTAAATAAGCTAATCTGAAAGCCAGATTGGGGTGTCTACAGTAGCCCCTCTTTGACGGCACTTGGAGCACCATTGACTTGGTACAAGTAACGTCAAAGAATTCTAGACACCCCTCAAGGCAATCCAGAGCAAAGCATACTAGCAAAGTAGACAAGCATACTTACAGAACCTGATTGGTGGAATGGACGTGCGATCCATTGCCAGGGATGAACATAGAAGTGGACGATTGCATCGCCGCTTGTTGATCGAATTTGGACAGACAGTCGTCGCCGCAGATTTGACGGACCGCCGCCGTTGCTGGGGATCAAGCTATCCTTGGCACAAAGTATTCCAACAAATACGGGTAGGTCGTGTCAGCAAGTTGAATTCCATCTGTTGGGAATCGTGAGCCAATCTCCTTATCAAGGACCATCCGAGACAGAGCAATAAGCCCGCCGGAAGATGCACTTGTGGCTAGATCGAGGGTGATTATCGTTGGACATGCCAAGACGGACTCTCCTGGGGAACAATCAGATTGCGGATGAATAGACCATTGGACGATAATCTGATCGCCGTTGTGGCTGAATGCGGATGATACAATGATCGCCATCGATGGATTTGACAGAACTGGCTGCCATAGGCGACGGAAAGATCAATGTGCCGATTGATCAAACCGGCCGGGAACTTTGACAGACCGGCCGTCAGTGAATGCGGACGGAAAGATCAATGTGCTGATTGATCAAACCGCTGGGGAACTTTGACAGGACCGGCTGTCGTGAATGCGGACGGAAAGATCAATGTGCTGATTGATCAAACCGCTGGGGAACTTTGACAGGACCGGCTATCGTGAATGCGGACGGAAAGATCAATGTGCTGATTGATCAAACCGCTGGGGAACTTTGACAGGACCGGCTGCCGTTGAAACGGCTCCGCAGGATAGCATTCTTTGGTTTACGAACCGAGAATTGGACAGGAGATATTTCCATCGCATCCGCTGACCAATGATAACAAAACCGCAGGAGATTGCATCGCATCCTTCGGCAAACAAAATCGAGAGTTAGGGAGATTTCCATCGCATCCACTAACCAACGATAACAAAACCGCAGGAGATTGCATCGCATCCTTCGGCAAACCAAATCGAAAGTTAGGGAGATTTCCATCGCATCCACTAATCAACGATAACAAAACCGCAGGAGATTGCATCGCATCCTTCGGCAAACCAAAACGAAAGTTAGGGAGATTTCCATCACATCCACTAACCAACGATAAAAAACCGCAGGAGATTGCATCGCATTCTTCGGCAAACCAAATCGAAAGTTAGGGAGATTTCCATCGCATCCACTAACCAACGATAACAAAACCGCAGGAGATTGCATCGCTTCCTTCGGCAAACCAAATCGAGAGTTAGGGAGATTTCCATCGCATCCTCTAACCAACGATAACAAAACCGCAGGAGATTGCATCGCATCCTGTATGATGGCAACCATGCTAGCCATCTTCCTGCTTGCAACATTTAATATACACAATATGCAATGATGTATACGAAATTGAAAATGCAGATGCAAGCTAAGGGCGGCTCCTAAGAGGACAACGACGCCTAAGGACTACCACTGAGCCTCATTATTGTACTGTCTGTTACTTCTGAGATGCGCACCCAGATAGAGAGACATTGAACGGGCTAACATGCCCCAGTGACGGATTTGGGTTTGAGTGCCCTCTCTTTGATGCTTGGGCAGACGTGACAGACAGATATGCTTTGCTTGGCCTTGGGCTGACGAGCCCTTGTTGTTCATGAGATTTCCACAGCTTGTGGATTAGAGGAGCTAGGGTAGCAATGTAAAAATTGCACTTTCCAGTCGCTAATATCCAATTTGCATTGACAAGTGACTTGAATTGACACACAGACCCGCGCACATATGTACAGACTCGCCTAGCTCAAATGAAAAGGGTGAAAGAGTCCCAGGGTACAATGCGAACCCTTTGACACACAAAACACAATGAAATTTTGGGCATTAAGCGGCCAAAACTCACAACATTCCTTAGATAGGTGAAACTGACACTTACGAAAGTGAAAAAGGTACAAAGACCTGTACAAACAAAATTGAGAAAAGCATCTCGACATGACAATTGATTGAAAAACTGGAAAAATGTCGCAAAGATGGACATAAGACGCATATGATGACTCATATAGGCCCGGACTGAAACCGACACCCCCATGCAGTCACGTTAAGTCCATATGACTTGCATGGTATGACAAGACTTGGCAAAAGTCCTTGGAACGACATTCGAGGGCAGCAGCAAGCTACCGCTGAATTGAAAGAGCACGCACAGGACTGAAACCAACGCGAAACACTTTGAACAACCGCGGGTGACGATAAGCTAGCACGCGAGGCTGCAGCTGCTCATACCAGACCTCGCTGAACTTAGAATAAACTGTGAGCCATTAGGCTTCTAGCATTTCGTTCTATTTTTTATGCTTCAAATATTTTAAGACTCATGCTCAGCCTGTAATAGAAATAGCAGTTTGCAATAAAATTGAAAGACAAAGGTTTTCCCCCTTCTGGTTCCTCCAATGCAGCTAGATCTTTGATCCTCTCAGACCTTTGATGTGTACCAAAACGTCAACCATGGACCCAATTGATAGATTTGTGACCGAGTCTCGAAGAGAGACTGCCTACGTATCCCAAGCTAGGGAATCAGGTCAAAACGTAGTTCAGGCTAAGGTTCACTCGTGTGTTTACCTCTCCTTTTGCGCTCTAACTTTTGCCTAGTACCGCCCGTTCGGGTCTTCGGTCTAGCGAGCTTTCGAATATTGCCTATTACTTTTGCCTAGACCCCCTTCATAGGTTTTTGGGCTAGCAGGCTGCTCTAACTTTTGCTTGGAACTGCCCACCCTTGGGGTTTTCAGCCCAACGAGCTTCTCTCATGGAAAAGTTGCTTTTGAATTGATCCAGGTTGACCATGGTATTGAATTTGTTGCCGTCGAGGTCATCGATCTTTGGCCGCAGCCCCAGATACAACGGCTTTGATAACGAAGGATCCAAAGTACTTCGGCTGGGAATACCTTACCCCGGGCCATTTTGTGCATTTTCTCATTTGTGCTTGGCAGAACGCCACTGTTGCTGTTTTTGAACATGGTACGAGGCTTGGAGCTTTCTGAGCCACTGCTTTCTGGCTTGGCACCCGGTAGCAGGGGATTTGATACTTTTTATCTCAAAATCAACGCCAGGCGTGTCTTTGTGAGACCACGCCAAGACGTTTGATGAATTCTTCGAGCCTGTCTGACTGGGCACAATGCTCCTCTGGGAATAGCTTTGAACCAATGGAACCATTGGGAGGTTATCCTTGTCTTTCAAGTTTATTGAAACTACTTTTTCTTTTAATAGGCTGAGCACGCCTTTTGTCTTCCCTTTCGGCGAGGGAACACATTTCCTTGGGGATGATCCCATCGAAATCTATCCCTCCGTCGCCAGGGTCGACCTAGTTTATACAAAAGCCAACGAAGTACTAAGAAACAAGACAATGCATATCGTAAAAACCCTCGGGGTTTGCCAAGTACAGCAGACTCAAGACTTGAAACAAAAGCTACGACGTGGAGGGCCAAGGAGCACGAACTCCGACTCAGAGCTAGACTTTAGATAAACGCAAAAGACTCTGTGTCAGACTCAGACAACACGCCAATGCAAACTAGACGCGGTTTTGAAAATGTAACTGTTAAGAAGCTACCCATAGCTTCCACAAGAAAAGATAGGATTCAGCAGATGCCAAGCCCAAGCAACAGCACTTCGGCTTCCTCAGTTTCTTCGACCAAACCTACTCGATACTCTTTTGATCAATGGACCTCAGCCAGTCAATCTTCTCCTTTGCAAGCCCCTCATCATTGTCAAACCAGATGTCGGTAGTGGAAACCTCGATTGCCCAACCTACATCCATCATATTAACCTTCGGTTCAGACGGGATGGATATGATGGGTTTGGGTTGATGTGCTGGGACGATGTAGTGGCTAGGGTTGAATATGGTGGAGCTTGGGTTAATTTGAGTGGAGGTGATAGATACCTGACCAACCAGAGGGTCAGACCCGTGTTGAGGCAAAGAGTTGGTAACAATGTTGGGCTTTGGCGGAACTTGAACCGTGCCATCATCAATAAGATCTTGAATCTCACGTCGAAGACGATAGCATTTGTCAGTGTGATGGCCAGGCATTTGGTGGAAAGCACAGAAGAGGTTAGGATTGTAACCAGCAGGTACGACTTTGGGAGGGGAAGTAGGGGTCAAAGGTTTGAGATGCCCAGACTTGACGAGTTTCTCCATCACTGCGGACAGAGAAGCCTCAAAGGCAGAGAAACTCCGAGGTTGGGTTCGGGCCCAGTAGCTTTGGGCGTTTTGAACCTGATTGATGTCGGCTGTAGGATTAGGGGAAGCAGCAGCGTTGTCCCCATTTGTAGCCGTGCTGGCGTAATTGCTACCACCAAACAGTGCGCTACTGTTTCCAGAGTAAGCCCTCGACTTTGATTTTTGAGGATTGGAAGAAGAGGACTCCCCTCTTGGCAGAATCCCACTTTGCAGTGCATCCTCGATGGCTAGGCCAGCGTCGAAGAAGGTTTCAAAGTTGGCGGACGCTTGAGCAAGCACCAGGTGCCTAGCATAGTCTGGCTGGAGATTGCGGGAAATGATGCGGAGTTGGTCTCTCTCGCTGGGGCGCTCAGTCATTAGAGCGGCTTTGGCTCTCCACCGTTTGACAAAGTCCGCAAAAGGCTCCTTAGCTTCCATCTTCGTGGATTCTAACTCCCGAGTAGTCATCTTGAGCTGAGAGTTGTAGCTATATTGAGCGATGAAGGCAGCCCCAATGTCTTCCCAAGTTCTTCTTTTGGAGATGTCGAGCGACAGAAACCAATGGAAGGCAGGCCCAGAGAGAGTTTGAGGGAAAAGCTGAGACATGGCCTCACTTTCTACTTTGAGTAGCTTCATGGCGGCATGATAGCCGTAGAGATGAGTCTTGGGATCACCGCTCCCATCGAACTTGACCAAGTCAGGTATTTTGAATTTGTCTGGCAGTTTAGCATTAGGGTACAGGCAAAGACGATCCAAGTCTATTCCGCTTGTGCTGATCTTTTCAGATTTGGTGACGGATTCCTCTAGCTTTGCCATCTTGGCCATAAGAGCAGCTATGTCAGGGTTTTGAACAAGTTCCCTACCCGCAAGATTCGGGTTTGCAGCAGGCGCACGAGCCTTCCTAGGGTTAGGATGAACAATGAGATGCCCCTCGTGATTCGGATCTGGGACCAAGACAGGCTGCTCCTGGTCGTCCTCATCGTCCACGCCTTCCTCTTTGAGTGGAGGTGGAAGACGAGTGTTGATAAGGTCATTGAGACGGGTGATGTTAGCATCGGTCTGGATGGCCTTTTGCTGCATCGCAGTGATACTGTTCTGGAGGTTCATGAGCATGTCTTCCAGAGAAAGTGGTTGAACCTCTGGCTGACCTGACATGGTAGGTGATTCAGAAGTGCTCGATGCAGAAGATGGGGATGCTGGTTGCCCTTCCTGTATAACCGGTGGTGACTCTAACGTAGAGCAGCCGACAAAGAACGTGGAGAGTCTTCCGTTGTAACTGATTGGGATTTTAGCCTGACAAGCATTTGAACCGGGTTCTGGAGACGTTCCCAAGTAGGTTTGGCTCTTCCTTTCGGTACTCTCTTGCTCGGCGCAATGGCTATGAACTAGACAGTAAAATAAGTGAAAGCTCAGTGGTGTTCCTACAGCAATTAGAATGCAACGTACACGTCGTTGTCGGTGTCAACCCTAGACTCTGCAACTAGAGACGAGTCTGTCTCATGATGTTCAGATGCTGCCAAAATCCTCAGATTTCTTTTCGAGGGTGTATCCTTTGAATAGATCAAGCTGATCTTAAGAGATGTCAAAACAAACTAAGTCTTCGACTAGTCCCTTTTGAAGATTCGACTTTGAACTTCAAACAACTCGAAAGTGTTGTAATGCTTCAGCGACAACGCGCGTTAGCCGGGGCGGTGTACGTGCTGCGCACGATAACCAAAATGACATCAATATCACGACATCAATACTTTGTGGTTCCTTGTTTTCGGTTGAATCCTCAACCGGGCATGAGCCAAGGATTTAATAAGATTTGATTTCTCGAAGTCTCGCTGACCTAAGGACTTTAAGAATTGACAACGTGCACCATCGAGATGCACGACTCTTCATCGCGTCTAGCAGCGTCTAAATTAGCATAAGACAGACTCGAAAGTGATAGACAACCTAGAAGCCGCCCTAAACATGCTCCTATGCAAAACGACGTGTATATGTGTACAGTTCCAGAGACGAGTTTGCCTCATGAATTTCAGACGTTGCCGGAATCCTCAGAATTCTTTTCGGCGATGTGTCCTTGAGTAGATCGACAGATCCTAAGAGATGTCAAAATAAACTAAATCTTCGTCTAGTCCCTTTTGAAGATTTAACTTTGAATTCGAAACAACTCGGCATTGATGACATGGCACCTTAACCTTGAACAACGTGGTATATAGTGACAACGCACTTCAACCCGGGTGGCACTAGTGACACAACATCAATACTTTGTTGTTCCTTATTGTCGATTGAATCCTCAATTAGGCATGAGCTGAGGATTTAGCAAATTTTGATTTCTCAAAGTCTCATTGAACTAAGGACTTTGCGATGACAACGAACATTCAACAGAATGAACGACTCCTCATCGGGTCCAACAACGTCTTAGACAGCGTAAGACAAACTCGAAATAAAGAACTGCCTTAAGCATGCTTTTATGCAAAACAATGTATGTACAGTGCATGCGATAGGAAAAGCAGTAACACATAAACAGTTACGGGGGTTAGATGCAAGTAGATCTTACCCTGCAGGTACCTGTGTTAGTTTGAAGAGTTCTAATGCTTTGTATATGCAGAGGCCGGTTTTGGTTCGTAATGGGTTCCTCGAACTAGGGCCACAGATATACCTCCTGCTGTTCGCGATACGCTGAACAACAGTCAAACGGTAGCATGACCCATCATCGTCGAAGGTTGTTAGTCATTCGGGGTCCCCGGTCTCCGGTAAACCGTGCCGGATTGCCAAAACGATCCAACGAGGCTTATCCCACATCGATGCAAATGATATGCTAGAAATTGATTAAGAAGAAGAAGAATCACAAAATCACAAAATGCCTTTTCAAATTTGGCTCACTTTATTTAGTCCATCTTTAGAGGAAACTACGCAAGTGAACAATTGAAAAAGTCCCAGATTAGATTGGCCGGACACGAGGTCCTGTTAAATCACCATTCCAACCTTCGGCAGCGCGAAGCTCACCGTTTTGACAGACTTTTAAGGAATTGTTCACAAGTGTATTAAACCCTAAGTATGGATTAATATTGGTTCGCTTATCCCCAGCAGAGTCGCCACTGTGGGCAGCATGCCTTGGAATTTCCAGATTCCAAAGGTGCAAGCCTTCGGGAATTTCGTTCCCCGAAGCAAGGGCCCATAATCGAGGGAGCGCGAGCGGAGGAAGCAGGCGCTCGCGAAAATACAGAGTCGCCACTCGGGTTTGAAGGTCCGACACCCAAGGAACCGTATTTCGAAGCACCTGCCGCGCTATTTGATTTGAAAAAGTGAAGACACCAGTCCGTCATAACCATATCTGGGTTCGGGAGCCAGGTTACGAGAGGGGAAGGGTTTTAAGGCACCCCTCTCACCCAATCCGGAGATCGGTCTCTATTTAGGCATTTTGAAAACATTGTGATTCTTCTTTTTCTTAATCAATTTTTAGCCAATTAGGGTGGGGGAACAGTTAATCGGGGATTAAAACTGTAACACGATTTGCAAGATGTGTTATATTCGAGCATGGATGGATGGAATACTATGAAAATGGGATAAAAACCCAACCCTCTGATCAGAACAACAGTACTGCACAAGGTTTCAAATTTGCTAAACACAACGGCCACCTTTGCATGCATGGATCTACGTACATGCAAAGAACCATCGCGCAACAATTCCAAACCCTCGCGCGAGTGTTTGTTCCCACCACAGGTTGGATTTTGATCCCCTTCTGGACTCTGGAAGGACCAGTGCTCACCCAGGGGGCAAACCAAGCAGTTCTATATGTACTGGAATGTAAATAGTTATTACAAACAGAGCGAATAGAACTGAAACACAACCCCTAAACAATGGGGGTGAATAAACAAAGGCTTAAGCCTTAACAGCCATGCAAGGGCAGCTACTGGAAAGTAGAGAACCATCGCGCGAGATTATAGAACCGTCGCGCGAGGGTTTTGACTGAACTTCCAGGAATTGCTTTGCATGCTTGGGGTTCTGAAACATACTCAGAAACATCCCAAGGGCATTTCAAACCAAGTAATACTGCAAAATAAACTAAACTATGGATTTTAGCATGCATCACAGTGAAAGTATGGTTAAAAACAGTAAAAACAATATATGAAACCCAAAGGCCAACATCCCCTTCCCCGCATGGTTCATCATCACACTGACACAAAGTGTCGCGCGAGCATCGAGAACCAGCGCGCGAGGGTTTGTGGTCCACGGCTTCTTGTAACTTTGCTGGCTTTAGGGCCAGGACTGGTATTGATTACCAGCCTTGGCCCTGCCAGCCCCCTCAGAGATCAGAACAGAGAGCAGAACAAAGGTAAGCTATACCTTTGGTTCTTGGGGTTTGAAATGCGTTTGAGCTTTGAGTTGAATTGAGGTTGAACAAGGTGATAGAGCTTGGAAAATAAGTGTATGAAGGTGGCTAGAGTGGTGAAATACCAAGTGTATTAAAGGTTGTGTAGCCTTTTGAACTTGAACCTTGGTACTTTCTTCTTTTTTTCTCTTGAACCCAAGATTGTTAACCCTTTTTTTTGGAACCCTTTAAATGGAAGCATATGGGGGGGTATTTATAGGGAAAGTGGTAGAAATGGTGTATGGAGGAGAAAGAACCAACCAATTTGGCTTGGTGGCCAAATTGCCTTTTATGGAAAGCTTGCAAGGAGAGAAGCCCAGCCAGTCCACGAGGTCTAGATTGGTTACTTGGTGATTAAGCTGCCAGCTGAAAAAGGTGAAAAGGACAGGAGAGAACCGTCGCGCGATGGTTTGGAATTGTTGCGCGAGGGTTCTCCCTGGCACGCGATGGTCAACGGTCAACAGTTTGACTGTTGACCACACCTGGCAGCTTGACCCTCGCGCGATGGTTCTAAACCCTCGCGCGACAATTGGTTTTTGGCTTTTTGATGTGGTTTTTGGCTAGGTTAGGTTCAAGGGTTCTTCAAACACTCAAAGCTCAAACACTCGACATTTCCGAAGTGTTCTTGATCCATTTCATCATCAGGGAATCAAAAACCGTAAATAAGCTAATCTGAAAGCCAGATTGGGGTGTCTACAATAGCCTGCTGGTAATGCTGTATGTGAGCAACAGGATCCGCATTTGTCTCATAAAGTACGAACCCCCTATGCTTCACTCTACTCGGCAGTCGTGCATCTTGTAACCTTCTGGTAAAGGGGGAAGTTGCTATGTTACTCAGGGCTTTCCTTGCGGCTTCTCGTGCAGTCATTGTCCCGGCCTCTTGTTCCTTGTTTCTGTGTTCCCGGACCCTATCCCAATCGGACTCATGTCTCTCATACCTGTCTCTATGGTGTCTCTGGGTATCTTCTTCAACAGAGGAACTTCGGCTCCTGCTTCTCCTTTTTCGTGGAGAAAGCGCTCGTTCCTTTGGACTCCTGCTTCTCCTTCTTCGCGAAGAAGGCCTCTTCTTTCTTGGAGAGGGACTCCTGCTCCTGCTTCTTCGGTGCGAAGGAGCGTCCTTGTATGTTACCATAGCTCTTTTTCCTCTTCCGAAATGTCCTCGTGACAGTCCAGAATCCTCAGGATGATCTCTGATCCTTTCCATCTCACGGATCTCATATTCTCATTTCTTGATTAATCGAGCAGCCTCCTCGATTTCCTGCCTCTTCCTATCGAGGATGTCGCTGTGATTATGCACACTTTTCGAATGCGAATCGACTTTTCTCTACGGTGGGACCTCGCTTCTCATGGAGTCCGTAGCGCCCTACCTTCCTTGTTCTTGGGATCACCTTGGATGGTGAGGGACGATCTTTGCTCGTCGTTCTCCTACTATGGCCACCAGCATGCTTTTTCGGAGCACCTGGAGGGGATTTGTCTCCTTCCCCACCAGCCTGGTTCTTCTCAGCGAGCGGTGTAATCGGGTCTACTTCCACCATGATCGTTTTTCAAATGGAATTCGTTCGTTTCCCACAGACGGCGCCAATTGTAGGTGCAGAAAAACAAAGAGTACCTGGAGCACTGTTATTTCGTAACAGTTCCACGTGATTCTCGGTTGATACCCCTATGCCTCTGCCGGAACCCTAATCTCCAAGACAAACAAGGGGTGAGTGCACCTCCGCCTCTCATGGCAAAGGCCCTCCGATGCCTAAGTTAGTATCTTGTACTGGTCTCAAACCCTAATTATCAGTAGGAAAGTATATAATGCATGCCACGTAATGCGTACCTTTTGCCTCTAGGTTCACCTTTAAATTTATAGACATAGGTCTACTTGTTCTCCAAGCATCCTCATCGCCCCAGGACTCCTATTCGTACAGGAAACCTGGCTTTCTAGGGACTCTCGTGCCCAATCAACCGAGATCCTCTTTCTGCAAGGATTTTCCCTATTATGGAATTCGTTCCATAATAGGACTGTTCTTAAACTCATCTTTATCTGAATACGGGGTCTCCCTCTCTGGAATATTCCCACCGTCTTATCACTTAAGACTTAGTCCCCTATCGATAACCCCATCCGTTCGGTATTTCTCATTAGGAGTCTCGTCTTTACGGAATTTGTCCCGCAATAGGATTATCCCATTGCTTATCCTGACTGGATATTGGACACTCCTTCTTGAATGCTGCTTTCGCCTTATCTCTTAAAGCCGTTTATAAATGACTATCTGTCCGGCATGCTCTTTGCCGAACAAACTGCACCTTAACTGCTACTGTTTGGATACAAACCTATACTGCCGAACAGCTGGTATTTAGTCTAGGACATCTCATGCCCCTGTTCCCAAACAGTCCCCTGTTCGGTGTACACTTTAGGTCACCGGCCCCTATCATTATGGTGCCTTTCATCACTTTTCTTATTGCACAACTTACATCACATGTTTGGCTCATATTTATGCCTGTTTGGGAATATCACCCTACAAGGCAAAAGGTACGCAATACATTGCATGCATTACATACTTTCCTACTGATAATTAGGGTTTGAGACCAGTACGAGATACTAGTTTAGGCATTGGAGGGCCTTTGCCACGAGAGGCAGAGGTGCGCTCACCCCTTGTCTGTCTTGCAGATTAGGTTTCCGGCGGAGGCATAAGGGTATCAACCGAGAGTCACGTGGATCCATTACGAAACAACAGTGTTCCAGGTACTCTCTGTTTTTCTGCACCTACAACTGTGAACCCGTAGCCTGATGAAGAAGATTGAGCGCTTGTACCTCAAGTGGAGAACCCTAGAACAGATTCACTGGAGATGAGCAAGCTTGGAGTTTCTAGCTCGATAGGAATCGGGCTCTTAAGGTTTTCCGAGGGTGGCTGGTGAGATTGAGGAGTTTTTGCAAGATTAGAGATGATCTGCTCCTTCTTCCGACCTTCATTCGTATCTTGGGCTTTAAGGCCTAGCCTTTCCATCATTGAAATCGATTCATCAGCCATGGGAGATTATAGATTCTCCATGGCTCCTTGTCAAAAATTGCCAATATCGCCTCACATGTCAGAGAGCCTACTAACGTGACTTTCACGTTTCACTACATCAACCCTAACTTACCTTATTGATTTGCGCCATTTGATTGGCCGGAGCGAGTCATCCCATGCCTATATAAAGAGGCCTTAGGGTTCCGAAATTGATATATACTTCAACCATCTCTAGTCACGAAACTCTGTAGAAATCATCTTCCATACTCTCTCTACAAAAGCCCTAAATGAAGGCAGCTGTAATCCGACGATCAAACCCTGAAGTACAAACCCTAACCCTAGAGTTTCGAGAAGCAAATCAAACAACCACCCTAAATCCGAAGCAATCGTACACTGAGGGATCAAGGTGGTGAGGCTCAGGGGCTTATGGTTTAGTCTATTTCCCCCTTTTGTATTGTAATTGTAGCATTCTAATCTCCTGTTATTTATTTGTGTTTCTGGTGTGAAGAAGAACATCGACTATTTGGTTATTTGGTTATTCGTGTTCCCTTTATTTGGTTATTTGGTTACTTTCAGGGATATGTAATTAGTTTCTTGTATAGTCAGGTTGCACGTCGTGTAATCCTTTTGCCACTTGATTCGTATCCCTCTTTTAGATGGATTGGAAACAGATGTTCTATTTTCTTTTAGTCCTGTGTAGCCTTTTGGCGTAGGCTTTCTCCTTTTGTTTTTATTTTATTTTGTTTTGTTTTGTTTTCCTCCTGGGGTATACCCCTTGTAGGTTGTATATCCGGTTAGCCTCTTTTATTTTCAAGCTGATTTACCCAACAAAAAAAAAAAGAACATCGGCTGGGACATCGTTCCCGCGATCGGTACATCAAGCAAGTAGGATCCCACGGTAGTGACATCCATTAACCGGTCGTGGAATCCATCTGCTGGGATGGCTTTCTGTCTTTGTTTGATTAAATGCATGTGGTTTATTGATTGACCTGGCTCAACTTATTACTCCCTCCGTCCCGGTTTGTTTGTCCCCTTTTTGACTTTTTGAGAGCGTTTGATCTCTCAAAGAATTGTCTATGATTTTCAATTTGTAATGTTTTTAATATGCAATATGGATCTTGTTTGATAGATCTCAATTAGTTTTATTATACAAAATCTTCAAAATCATAAAAAATATTATAAAATGTAAGATATAAGTATATTTTTGAAAGGCACAAATTACGACAATTAGACAAATAAATTGGGACGGAGGGAGTAACTGTTAAAAGGGCTAAATAACCAGTTTACTTGTGTAGAATTAAATAAAGGAAATACTAATTGTATGTTGAATGATTATGGGCCGGTCTCTCGACTAGGCGAAAAGTGGTGCCTAACACCTTCCCCTCATCGTACTTTTGGCTCCCGTACCCAGAATCTCTACTTGTTTCCTTAGTTTTTAATAAACTAAGTGGTGACTCTTTTGGCGGTGATTTGTTATCGTGTGGAGATATTCCTAGCCATGAGAATATCCACTATTTCAATAGTTGGTGAGGAAACAAGCATAGAGGATATCTGTATGGCGATGCCCCATTTGGGAGGTGTCTACACTATGCCTTTCTGTGCAAAACCCTAACACCAATTCGTCGTTTTTTTCTATTTTCTTTTTTGATCTTAATTCGCCATTTGTTCTAATCAGTGACAAAAAAACACCACCTCTAATGTCCTCTCTGTATCGCACTATGACCAGACCCAATTCCGTACCTTCTCTTAGTTCTCTATGCAACGCTTTCTCCTCCCTATCATTTCGAAGGCAAACCCCTCAAACCGATTTTCCAACCCATTTTAATTATTCAATTCTAAGTTTGATTTGACTATTGGGTTTTGAATTTCAGGCCAGTTTCGCAAATGGGTTGTCTTCAATGTCTCTTGCCGTTGCACAGAGCCATCTGTTCCGCTTATCTCACTTCATGCCTCGGGTTTGAATGAAAGGGTTCGAGGTCCATGTGCCAAGCTGTGTTCTATAGTGCAAACCTAGAAGGTTGATTGTATCTGTAAGTGTAGACCCCAATTTAGCCTAACGAGTATTTCAAGTTCCACCTTGGGGACCATCCCGATGATGAATAGGATACAGTGATTGTTGACTGACTTCACAATAAACCTGAGGACTTTGGTGAATACTTTTAGCCACTTAAAAGATCCAATTCAGAGCCAAATAGCCTTTCAAACAGAAATACAGTATTCTAGGAAATACATCTAGTGGCCGCAAGATCGATCTCACGGCCTTTACTTCTTTCTTTCACCCATGGAATATGGTGTTTGAAAATCTCCCAAATGGATCGTTCCCTCACCCGCAAGGTGCATTAGGATCTGGCGGCTGACAGATCCTTGGTCTTAGGGTTCTGGAACGTTCTGTCTGCATTTGATCCACGCACAAACCCTAGCAGCCACAAAGCGAGACTTTGGGGCTATGTAAACAGTTCCCATGTTGAGTTCTTACAACCCTACACTTTCAATTTGAACTGTGCATTCCTATTGGCCCGAGTGATGTCATCCAATGCCTATAAAAACCCCGCCATTAGGATTCTGTAGACACCCCAATTTGGACATTTCGAACTTCCTTAATTTGTGGCCTGGAGGCTCCCCAATGATGAATTTCGATCGAAACAAGCCCTAGATCGGTCAAGGCAATGCTCCTTGGAAGACTTTAAAAAGGGAAAATAAAATGTCAAAATCAGTCTCAAGCGTTCAGGAACAGTCCCAAGCGCTCAAAACTATTTTCAAAATCTGGGATCTGACAAATTCTCGAGCGCTCGAGAATGAACTCCCAAGCGCTCGAGAGTGCTCCCGAGCGCTCGAGACTTCTGTACTGCCCAATGGATGGTGGAGCTCCCCCACTTCCCATGCAAGCCATCATCACAGCCGTTTTCAGCTGGTCCAAATCTCAGACAACACTCAACCTCAGTCAGAGGAAGAGTCAGGCCTGGAGATTTGAATTGATTCTAAATTATATTTTCCAAAATGAGACCATAGGTTATTTTGCCTATATAAGGCCTCATTCCAGCTCAAAACAGGGACGAATTCTCTCTCTCTAAGACCCTTTTGACTGTTCAAACAGAGCTGTTCTTTCCCATCTCTCTCAAAAACTTCATTTTCAAAAACAAAAGCAACAAAAACCCAAGGTATGGAAGACATGCAAGGAGTTCAGATCATTCTCCAGTCCTGAACCTCTTGATCTTTCTTCCTCATTTCACTTTCTAAAGCCCTTTTCCAAAGAGCAAGGTCTTAAACTTAAAGGTAGAAGTTCTCTACCTTGGTCTCAACATAAACAAAACAGGGCTGCCATTTCCTTTCTGAGGGAGATCTCTCAGCTCTCTCAGTCTTTAATACTGAGTATGGGTTGAGAGACCTTGGCGTAAAAGCAAGAGCAAAGGGGTGCAGATATGTTTTCTGTGTTCAGCCTACTGGAAACACTCCCAAGCGCTCGGGACTACTCCCAAGCGCTCGAGAGGGACTCCAGTTCTGCTTCCCTTCTTTTGAGTGTTTAAATGGACATGCATGGGTAGGGTGTGTTTTAAAACTGTTTTTAACTCTTTTTAAGGTGTGTTGGTACAAGTGATCTGCTGTTTTCAGAGAAAAATAAAATAAATCATTTGCATTTAAGGCATGCAAAAGAGTTTTGGTCTGGATCTAAAAAGAAAAAAAATCCTTTTTCATACTTTGAGATGTAAGATCCAGTGTACCAGCATGCTGCATTTAATGGATTAGTTGGTTGACATCAGCCCTGGGGTGTGGAACACTCCTGAGCGCTCGAGTTTATTCCCAAGCGCTCGAGAGTGTTTGCATGCAAGCTTGGTCTATTTTTCTTCCAGTTTGACCCCCCTACTGCCCTTGCATGGCCATGCATGTGTCCCTTTTTGCCTCTTATAACTGTTAAACCATTTTCCAGAAAGGCAAGGTTGTATGGCCCAGAAGAATGAGACCTATTCTCAGTCTATTGAGTCATCTGTCAAGCCTATAATGTGTTTCATGTTATTCTAGTTTACATTTCCAATAGTGTATTCTATTGTATCCTGTTGTACTAACAAGATGTGCAGGTTGAGCATGTGATACTCCCAAGCGCTCGGGAGTACTCCCGAGCGCTCGAGAGTGAGATCAATGACAGGGCCTTCTAGTTTCTAGCACCTTGCATTTCATTGCCATTTTTCATTTATTCACCATACATTTGCACATATATACACTTCCCTACCTGATATATCTGTAAATAAATGCTAGCTGTTTAATGAAATAAAATCCTTTGAAAAATCCCACAAGTGTTTAGTAGAGACCGATTTTAAATCGGGCGAGGGGGGTGCCATAAAACCCTTCCCCCCTCGTAACGTGGCTTCCGAACCCTTTTACAAATCTCTGGTTTTCAATTCAATCGATCATTTTCAAAATGGTTTCTCGGGTGGCGAACCACAAATCCAGGTGGCGACTCTTCAAAATTTTTCGAATTGATTCTAAAGCGAGGTGTTTCTTTTCAGGCCGCCCCGATTCCACCCGAGGCTGTGGTAGCCCACAGTGGCGACTCCGCTGGGGACGTTTAATTAATACTTGACAAAGAGTTGGTTTGTTGATGAAACGGCCCGCTTTTCTTGAATATCAATTAAACTTTTGAGCCAAGCTTGAAAAATGTTTGTGGGATTTTTCAAAATTATTTTATTTCATTTTCCATTTTTGTATATATGTCTTGTGCAGCCCCGCTGTTGTGTTTCGGCAATCCTACCCGGCTTGCCGGTGATAGGGAATCCCAGAATGCTCAGCAACCCTCGACCGTGATGAGTCATCCCTACCGTTTGTACCGTTACTGGGTGTACGCTCGATAACGGGAGGTATACTTTGACTCTAGTCCGGGGAACCCTTTTCAAGCCAAAACCCGGCCTTTGTACATGTGTAGCAAGCCGTAGAACCTTCCAAATTAGGACAGGGGCCTGCAGGGTAGGACTACGTGTTATAATCTGTTTAAGTGCTGCATTGCATCTTGTATCATCATCATGCTGTCAGCCACAATTCTCGGGACTCGCTCGCGCGGTCTTCGGAAGGTTGCCAGGACCCGATGAAGAGTCGTGCACCCTAATGCGTGTTGCTAAATCACATGAGTCCTCGAACTCGAACCTAGAGGAAACTAAAATTTTGTTAAGTCCTTTGCTAGTGTTTAACCGAGATTTAACCAAAGGAAAGGAATGATAGGGGAGCAGAACATTGTGATGCCAACACCATCCAGGCTAAAAGCAAGTGTACCGCTTACGCAACGTCGGTTATCGTATCACATCGTTCATTCCGAACCAACGGTCAAATTGTCGATGGAATATTAGCCAAATACTTAGCCTATTTTAGCATCTTTTGGGAATCGACCGTTCCTAAATGAGGATGCACCACAAGAGTCTGAGGATCAAGGCAACCTCCCGTAAGTCGATCGTTTATAAAAATCGGAGTCGATGACGGTGACGATGAGGCACTCATTTTCCAAAAATCATGCACAAATTTCATAAAAATGCAAGCAGAAACCGCGTCTGAGCACAAGTTTTTGCTTTGCTGTCAGTTCTGAGCAATTGGGCCGAAAAAGAAGAACATCATACCCTCCTGGACCAGACCCTTGGGACAGAGATTGGAACGGCTCCAACTGCAAGTAGACTCCATCAGTGCATCAGATTTGGGGGTGGAAATGGATCTATTGGTCGGAGGCTTAAATCCAAACCTGAACCCCACGCTAAACCCGAACGCTAGCAATCCAAACCTTAATCCTAACTCAAGTGTCAACCCAAACGGAGGCAACCCAAACCCAAACCCAAACGAATGCGAGCCAAATCCAAATCCCGGCCCCAATCCTCATCCAAATCCTAACCCAAACCCGGGAAATCTGTACGAAGAAATGGGACAGATCAGAGAGGGTATCCAACGCCTGGGCGAACGCACCGATAACCAAATTGCCCAACTCATGATGATGATTACTGGAGTTGCAAGACGCCTTCCACCTCAAAACCCAAATCCGATCCCAAACCCTAACCCAATTCTTAATCCGATTCTAGTTCCTAACCCGAATCCAATTCCAAACCCAAACCCAATTCCCAACTTAAACTTCAATCCTAACCCTAACCCAAATCCGAACCAAGAGCAGCTAGTCTTTGATTTAGAAACTCCGCAAAACCCCAAGATGGTGGCGGTGTTGGCAAAGCTCACCCAACTAGAGGCTTTGCAAAACTCCGCAAAACCCCAAGAAATGAGAAGATAGCGTCGACCGGTTTTGACATCAATATGCTTTGCCTGTTTCCTAACACAAAGCTTCCGGATAAGTTCAGGCCAATCGACTTCGCTAAGTTTGACGGAACAGGAGATCCAAAGGCGCACCTGACGGGATACATTGGAGCACTTTCCATGTGGGGAGTCGAGAAGGATGCTATGGCACAAATGTTCTCGCAGACTTTGGTGGGACATGCTCTGCACTGGTTCACGTCACTGGATGAGAGAAAGAAGCGTGGGAGGATATATGCGTGACTTTTGTGGCGCAGTATGATTATAACATTCAGTTGGAGGTGACCACTCGTGAATTGGAGTCAACAAAGATGGAAGCAAAGGAGGCCTTCGCCGATTTCGTGAAAAGGTGGAGAGCAAAGGCGGCGCAGATGAAAGATAGACCGAGCGACAGGGACCAAATCTGGATGATTGTCCGTAACCTTCAACCCATTCTTGCAAGGCATATGGTTATGGCCCAAGCATGCTCAGACTTTAAAACATTCTTTGATATAGGCTTAGCCGTCGAAGAAGCAATTCAATTGGGGATCCTCGACAAGCCCGAGCCTGCTCCCAAGCCCAAGAAAGTTTACTCCGGAAACAGCAACGCTCTGTTTGGCAACTCAAACTACACCAACCTTCCCAACACCTCCACAAACACAGCCCAAGCCGAGCCGGTGAACCAAATAGCCACCCAAACCAGTCAACCGCGTACACAGCCTTGCACTTTTGCTCAGTTCTCAGCACCTCTTTCCACCGTGCTCGAGAAATTGGTCGAAAGCGGCACCCTCAAACCTCTTACCCCTACTCCCTTACCTCAAAAACTCCCTGCTTCCCACAACCCTAACGCATACTGCGCCTATCATCAAAATGTGGGCCACCTAACCGACAATTGCTTCCGCCTTCGCCACGCAATTCAAGACCTTATAGATAACAAAACTCTCCTTATGCCACCATAAAAACCAAACACTGTCTCAAACCCACTCCCGAAGCACTCCAATGCCCGCACCAATCACATCTCCATAAGCCAACCCTTTAACCCCAGCCATTACATCATTCCTGATACCCAACCCAAGCCAACCGTCGAGCTGCCAATTGAGGATGCCGTCTGTGCATTGGAAACCGTGGAATGGGACTTTCAGAGAAGGTGGGAAGACTTAGTGCAAGATTTCTTGGCGGTAGAAGACAGGGCTCTTGTCACTGGAATTTGGCCCGCAATTCTTAATCCCGACCAAGTTGAGGAATTGGAACATGGAGAATGGAGGCAGGACTGGGAGGAGATGATGGTTGACCCGTTGGATGGGTATTCTCTATTTGCTCTATTCATGGAACCTGAACCTGTCGAGAAGGAAGACGAATGGGAATGGGAGCCCGAACCTAACGGATGGCATTGGATGGACGATTCTGATCCTCTGGATGAAACATCATTGGCGTGCCTTTTTCAAGAAGAAGAAACGGTGGAAGAAATAGATCTAATGAACCCCCGCATGTTCTCAGGGCTCAACGCCAGGACCATTGTCAACCTCACTCGAAACTTCGATGCTCTGGACCGCGCCATGGACTATCTTTTCCTCCCACAGGAATACATCATCGAAGAGTTCTTCCCCAAGCCTGTAGTCGAAATCCCTGATGAGCCCAACATCTGTGTATTGGATCCAGAAGACCTGTGGGGAAAGTCTGAACTGGTAAATGTGTGGATTGATGGTGAGGAGTTGACCGTCAATAAGGCCATGTTGGATGAAGGATCTTTGCAGGCTGGCAACAATGACAACAACAACAGCAGCAACAACGTCAACTTCTGGAATTCTCTGGAAGAGGACAGCATATGGCACGCTCTGGAAATGGAAACTCTCAATGAGACTTTGGAGAAGACGGCACTTGACAAAGGGAAACGTAAAGCTGACGAGTGCGACTTTGACTTCTCCGATTTCTGGGAAGGTACTTGGTGGGAGCCTGTTCCCAAAACAGTTAGCAATCTTACCAGGAGTGGAAGAGTCTACCAACCTACCAACCTCCAGCAGGGTAGCTCATCCCGAACCCCTCCGCCGCAGCAAAATGCCTCTGTCAAACCCACAAACCTGAACACTCCCGTCCCGCAAGCTCCACAAAATAACCCTCCTAGCTCCACTAAACCTAACCCGCCTTCTCGGCCCAAATTGTCCATCGACCTCAACTCCCTCCCTGAATCTGACCCTGAAGCCTCCACTGACCCCATTATCCGACAACTCCAGGAAACCCGCTCGCATGTCTATGTGGGGAGTGTTATCTGCCTCCCGCGAGCACCGTCGCAGGCTTGTGAACACCCTTTCCAGATTTGAAGTCCCCTCTGATATTGCTCCAGAAGCCCTCATCGCCCTTATAACCCCGAACTTCACCTAACACACCTTATCCTTCACTGAGAAAGACCTGCCGCCTGAAGGAGCTGACCACAACAAGCCCCTTCACATCACCATGAAGTGCCTGGGAAAGTGGGTCCCGGCAATCCTTGTTGATAATGGCTCCGCCATTAACGTGTGTCCACTCCGCACTGCTTATTGTTGGGCCTCAAGAACAAGGACTTTGCGCCGTCGAATTTGGGCATCCGTGCTTATGATAATACGCGCCGTGATGTTTTGGGGACAATCAACTTGGAACTCGCAACTGGCAAGTTTAAGACCACCGTCGAATTCTGTGTGTTGGAAATACCTGCATCATTCTATCTCCTGTTGGGAAGGCTTTGGCTACATCGCCCGGACGTCATGGGTGTGCCCTCAACATTGCATCAAAAACTCATTTTGGGTTTGGAATCTGGAACCCTTATCATCCATGGAGACTCAGGCATTCGTCCGCACTCCGAGGACAACTCCCCGCTGCTAGAGATTATGCATGGAGAGGAAGATATTGCCATGGGAGGCTTTGCAGTTATGACCTCGAAAGGGTGTGCCATCCGGGCCAAGGACGGCTTCTTGGTGAGTTCCGCAGCGCTGGAAATTATGAAACGGATGAAATATCTGCCGGGCATGGGCTTGGGACTTTATGCTCAAGGAGTCCCCGAGTTCCCCGAATTCCCTAGAAGTAACGAACATTTTGGTCTAGGATATGAGGCCAAGAAAAGCGACCCAGCAAGGAAGTGGCGCAAACGCGCCCGGGGCCGTGCAACGGAGATGAAATTGAAGGAGAATGAGGCGCTGTACCAAGGAGAACCTGAGCCCTTTGTGGACCTCGAAACAAAAATGAAGTATCCTGGCTTCGAGATCTTTGCCAATGATACATGGGAGAGTGATGAAGAGGCTGCAAAGGTAGAGGAGATATATGAGGCATTTGACTGGCTGGAGGCTTTTAGTTTGGGCAGTCTCCAATTCCTATTCGAGGGCGAGGAATCAGGGGGTATGATGCAAGATCCTGCTGTGCTGATGCTCGGAGATGAAGAAGAAGTTGAAGACCCTTCCAAACTCATTGTGGATGCTGTAGGCATATATGATAATTGCACTTTTGTACCACATGTAACTCGCACTCACAGCACCTGCACTGAGTCTGAGTCTGAGTCCGACACTGACTCGTCGTCTAGCATAGAGTCAGAGTTTGTGCCCATCGGCCCTCCACATCGTAGCTTTTACTTTGAATTCGAGTCAACCGCTGTATTCCCCCCGTCTGTTGAACTGGTTAATGAAATGGATGATGTTTTCGCTTACTTGCCGATTTTTGAAATAAACTGTTTGGACCCCGACGATGAAGGAATAGATCTCAATGGGGACATCCCCAAGGAGATTCGTTCCCTCATTGATCGTGAAAATGAAAGGCATGCTCAGCCTTTAAAAGAAGAAATAATCTCAATAAACTTGGATGATGAGGAGAACCCTCGATTGGTTCAGGTCAGTTCCGGACTGTCTCCCAATGAGCTTCAAAAGCTCACAGATTTGATAAAAGAATTCAATGAAGTTTTCGCTTGGTCCCACGCAGACATGCCTGGAATTGACCCGGAGATAGTCGAGCACAGAATCCCTCTCTACCCTGACGCTAAACCCGTTAAGCAAAAACTAAGAAGAATGCGGCCCCGATTGGGTATTAAAGATAAAAGAAGAGCTCACAAAGCAAATCGACGCTGGTTTTCTAATCGTAACGGAGTACCCCACTTAGGTAGCCAACATCGTTCATGTCCCCAAAAAGGACGGAAAAATCAGAGTGTGTGTCGATTTCAGAGATCTGAACAAAGCGAGCCCTAAGGACGATTTCTCATTGCCGCACATAGACATACTTGTTGATAACACTGCAGGGCACGCTCTACTTTCCTTCATGGACGGCTTCTCGGGGTACAATCAGATTCTCCTAGCTCCGGAGGACAGGGAAAAAACCACATTCATCACTGAGTGGGGGACATATTGCTATCGGGTTATGCCATTTGGGTTGAAAAATGTCGATCCTACATATCAGAGGGGTGCTACCACACTGTTGCATGACATAATTCACAAGGAGGTCGAAGTTTACGTCGATGACATGATTGTAAAGGGGAAGAAAAGAGAAGACCACCTCCTGGCATTGAGAAAGTTCTTTGAGAGAATTCGGAAGTACAAGATGCGCCTTAATCCGCAGAAGTGCACTTTCGGGGTCACTGCTGGCAAAGTGCTCGGGTTCATGATCACAACCAGGGGGATCGAGGTGGATCCTACTAAGATTAAAGTCATTCTCGAGATGGAGCCACCTCAATCCGAGAAGGAAGTCCCGTGTTTCTTAGGAAAGATTCAGTTTATCAGCCGATTCATTGCCAAGCTGACTCTGACCTATGAACCGTTGTTTCGTCTACTCAAGAAGGATGTGAAATTCGAGTGGAATGACAAGTGTCAAAAGGCTTTTGAAGCAGTACGGACTTACCTACAGAATCCGCCGATCTTGATGCCACCCATTCCGGGAAAACCTTTGATCCTATACTTGTCTGTCACGCCCTCGTCAATGGGGTGCATGCTGGCACAAGAGGGAGATGATGGGGTTGAAAGGGCAATCTACTACCTGAGCAAGAAGATGGTTGGAAGCGAAGAGCGGTACACTTCATTGGAAAAGACATGCTGGGCGCTGGTATGGGCCACAAAGAAATTGAGACACTACATGCTGTCTTACTCAGTGATACTGATTTCTCGGATGGACCCTCTCAAATATCTATTCGAGAAGCCAGCACTTACCGGTAAGTTAGCACGTTGGTTGCTCTTATTGGCCGAATTCAAGTACGTCACCCGCAAGTCGGTGAAAGGAAGAGCGGTGCTGAGTTTTTGGCAGATCGCCCGATCGATCGGCGAACACGGAGTTTCGATTTCGACGAAGACGTGATGGCTAGCTGTTGTGAAACATGGACGTTGTACTGACGAGCCGCTAACGAACGGCTTTGGGATTGGCATACTGCTGGTCTCGCCTGAGGGGTCACATATTCCCCTCGCTTTCAAGCTGAACTTTGAAGTCACGAATAACGTGGCAGAGTACAAAGCGTGTATTGTGGGAATGGAAGCCGCACTGGAAATCGGAGTCAAGGTGTTGGAAGTTGTGGGGGACTCCAACTTGGTTGTATCACAAGCAAACGGGGAATGGAGAGTTAGGGATGAAAAAATGAAACCATATCATCAGCAGCTCGATGAGCTTATCCCGAATTTTCAAAAAGTCACCTTCACGCATGTCCCGAGAATGAAGAATCGCTTCGCAGACGCACTAGCGACCTTGGCATCCATGCTGGAACTCCCAATCGGGGTAAAGCTGAGGCCTGTTATGATTGAGCAGAGAGGAAAACGTGTGTACGACTACGTCATGAACATCGACGAGCCTGATGATGGGCTTCCTTGGTTTCACGATATTTGGAATCTCGTCGAAAAAGGAGAGTTCCCTGCAGATTCAACCAAGAAGGATCGGATCGCTTTACAACGACTGGCGTCTCAGTACATCATCTGTGGTGGACAATAGTACCGACGATCTCTGTGCGGAGTCCATAAGTTATGTATTCACGGTGACGACACGAGAACTGTAATGGAAGAGGTGCATGAAGGAGTCTGTGGGCCGCACATGAACGGGATGATGCTGGCTAAGAAAGTTTTGAGATTGGGTTACTATTGGTCGACTATGGAAACAGATTGCATTGAGTATGTGCGCCGGTGTCATAAGTGCCAGACTCATGCTAATCTTATCCATGTCCCGCCTTCGGAATTACACTCAATGGCGACACCATGGCCATTCTCCGCCTGGGGCATCGACGTCATCGGAAGGATCACGCCTGCGGCTTCTAACGGTCACAGGTTCATCTTGGTAGCGGTCGATTATTTCACCAAATGAGTCGAAGCAGCTTCGTACAAGACTTTGACGGCAGTTCAAGTGGCTCACTTTATCAGGCAAAACATCATTTATCGGTATGGGGTCCCTCAAGCCTTCGTATCTGATAATGGTGTTCACTTCAAAGGAAAAGTCCTAGAGCTCTTTGGCGAATTCAAGATTCAAGTGCATCACTCGACCACTTATCGGCCACAAACGAATGGGGCAGTTGAAGCAGCCAATAAGACCATCAAGTCGATCCTTGAAAGGACTGTCGAATCAGCCAGGAATTGGCATGAGCAGCTACCACTAGCTTTGTGGGGATACCGGACGTCTATCCGCACACCGACAGGGGCAACACCCTATTCCTTAGTGTACGGTATGGAAGCCGTTCTTCCCATCGAGCTGGAAGTTCCATCGCTCAGAGTCATGGCTGAACAAGGAATAGATGAGGCCGAATGGATCAGTGGAAGGTTCGAAGAGCTCATGTTGTTTGACGAAAGGAGGCTGCGAGCATTGTACCACATTCAGGGTTATCAGCGGAGAATCGCCCGAGCATTCAACAAGAAGGTGAAGTCGAGGGACCTGCAAGAGGGGGACATGGTGGTCAAGGAAATCCGTGCACCGATCTTTGATCTTTGAGGGAAGTTCCGACCGAAGTGGGCCGGGCCGTACATCATCAAGTCAATCCTTTCCGGAGGAGCAGCATCGATCATCGATCTCGACGGCAATGAATTCTCAAACCTTGTCAATTTGGATCAACTCAAACGGTATTACCCCTGAGAGAGCTCGCTGGGCCGAAAACCGCAAGGGCGGGCGGTCCCAGGAAAAAATTAGAGCAAGCCTGCTAGGTCGAAAACCCGCAAGGGCGGCATAGGCAAAAGTTAAGGCGAAGAGTCGAAAAGAGCTCGCTAGGCCGAAAACCCGAAAGGGCGGTACTAGGCAAAATTTAGAGTGTAAAAAGGAGAGTGTTAATACCCGAGCGAACCCTTGCCCGAACTACGTATGGGCCTGATTCCCTTTCTTAAGAGATACGTAGGCAATCTCACTCTGAGGTTCGGTCCTAAATTCCAAAAATCCAAGTCCAAATTGACAAGTCAAAATGCTTTCTTTCAAGGTGCATGCGATTAACGAACCGAAAGGGGGAAACCCTTAATCAGTCTATTTTATTCAGATTACTTCTTTATTACAGGCTGAGCATGAAAAAGGGAAAACACACAACGTGACCTAACTTTTATTTCAAAAACTGGCAAAGTAAGCTTTTAACCCCTCATTGTTTCCACATCTCTCCTTAGCCATTTGCGGTACCTTCCGGTTGAAGCAATTGAGAAAAGTGGATCGCTTGGCTCAGTCCTACGGGCCTCCCACGTTCGAACGTAGTTCCGAAGGCCAGGGAGATGAAGCACTTCAGATCCTTGCGGTGGCACTTCTTGACTGAGTCTGAGCTGACGAAGGATGCGGAAGGGTGAATAGAAAGTGAAGCCTGTCAAGCCAGCCACAAACACGTGCGTTGAGCCCATGTTACTCACGGTCATCGCAGGAAGCCTCAGCCAATGGCACCGCCAAACGATGTCATCTTCCTCCGCAGACGCGAGGAAATCAGCCCAGTCATCTTCACTACCGTACGTCACCTGGAAAGGACGGTTCCATCCACTCGCTCGATACCACCAGTCATTTGCCGGCGGCGTCAGCAAACCCAACTTATCACAGAGCCACATCTATCCAAAAAGAAAGAAAACAAGTAAGGAGCCAGATAAAGCCTAAACCGAGCGTCGAAGTAAAAAGAATGTGAGAAATAGAAAAAGGAGAGCTGAGTGAGGTCCCTAACCTGCAACAACAGCAGGCTACCACCAAAAACCCTTGTGCGACCGGCATGGACAGCATCTAACCCCATCAAGGTCTCAGTAAGGACCAAAGGAGCAACGTCCTTGCGAGCCTCGATCTGAGTAGCGACTCCAACCAGTAGAGAACCGGGCTGACCAACAGAAGGAACCAGCAAGAAGGCCGCCAAGAGACAAATGCAGCAGGCCATCATCCGGTGACCTTTATACTCAAAGTCCGTCAGGTTTCCGGGTGGACTGAATCTCTCGTACAGCTGCATGATGTTGATGGCGTTCCCCCGGGTCAGGAACTCAGCAACATTACCACTAACACCCAGCTTGGCTTTGAGGATGTTCTTCATGCTTTCCCGGATCATAGGAACAATAGGCTCAGTGGAATCATGGCTTCCCAAATAGGCATGGAATTCCTCGACGGTGGGGGATAGCTCTTGAGAACCGAAGCGAAAGACATGCACTTCAGGATCCCAAAAGCATGCCGCCGCATGCAGCAAGACAGGACGGATGGCAATCTCGCGGAGGTATTTCAAGGCATGGAGGCGATGCCCTCGGAAGTTCAGCCAGTCAATGCCTTCGAGGCTGTCCAACCAAGGGCGGAGCAAGGCTTGGTTCAACAAAGCCATGAGAAATGGGACTTTTGAGAGAAGAATGATGGAATGGAGTGTGAGTGACTTACCAAAGCAAGTCTGGTATTTATAGAGGCCTAGGGGAGACAACACCACTTCCCCACCAGCCTTGAAACTCATCATGTTCCATATTTTCAAAACATTTTCAAGATTCAAACTTTGGAAAGCTTGAAAAACCATTGGAAAAGCACTAGACTTGCTTTGGGAAGACACTGACCCTTGGGAAGCAGCACAAGGTGAGATACAAGGTGACTGGGAAGGGTGCATGCAGAAGAAAACAACTTGGTAGAGCTGAGAAATGATCTTGGAAAAGGACACAGGACTGCAGATCACAGCGGTCCCGAGCGCTCGGGAGTAAATTCCCAAGCGCTCGACAACACTCTCGAGCGCTCGAGAGTGCTGCAGTTTTGTAGCAGATTCTGCTTCTTGGTTTTTCACCTCAACGCAGCACCGTAATCTCAAAGTACCCAGTTCCACAACTTTCAACCTGTTCTTGAGGGAATACAGCGGATCCAGTTGTCCGTTTCTCCAAATATTTGAGCATATCCCTTGAAAAATCTCAAAATATCGATCATTTTCTTCCCGTCGACGTGTCAAAATTCGTGTCAAGAGCGTTTGGTCGAGTTTAATGGTGTACACAAGTCTTAATGTGTGCTAGTGACTACGTGAAGCGGTCAAGCGCGCACCAAAGCTTGTGAAATCGATTTTCACCCTCATACACCCCTATTTCATTGTTCATGGTGGCGTTGAGGGCATACACCTGGGCCAAATACGCTCGTGTCCCATTCTTGTGCCAAAAATTGGACGCCGTTTTCCTTAATGATCGCAAATTCTACATTAAGGGCGTTTCGGTCATCGCATGTTAAATTTTCTAAACCGAGTTGATGGTGTCAAATTTTATTCTGTTTTGAGATTATCGGTTGAAATTCGCGTGCTCTTTACTTTCTTTCAAAGCTGGACAGACATATTTCATAAAATACAATTCTTGAAGGGAGTGCAAAAGAATGCAAATGGAGAAAAGTGCAAATTTTCATAAAACAAATACAGCATCTACAATGAGTAAAGAAGGAAGTACATGAGCTGGGGCAAACCACGCCCGATCCTATCTACCGGGGCACGCAGGCCCAAACAAAACCAAGGCACGCAGGCCCAGAAGCTACAACTGTGTTGGCACGCAGGCCCATGCAAAAGAAAGGATAGTAAAGCAAAAACCCAAAGCTCAGCCTAGGCGGATCCTCTTCTGCTGGCGTCCCTCAGACTCAGAGCTCTCAACGTCATCCCCGTCATCGTCGTCGTCATCGGAAGGGCCTGAGGCTGTACTCGAGTCCGTAGACCCTAAAGCTTGTGACTCAAGTGACTCCTCTGTATTCTCCTCTGACTCCTCAGGAGCAAGTCTGCGCCGAGACACTGCCCTAGGGACCACCTCAAACTACCCAGCCCCTGCTCTCTGCCTACCCCGGCCTCTCGCGCTGGTGGAAGCTGGAAGGCTCGTAGTGTCCTGCGGTTGTGTCCTGGCCGAGCGTCGTGGCTGCACCTGCGTATCATGAGTATTCATTCACATGATACATGTTTTAAAATCCAATGAAATGTATATGCATGCATGTTCATACCTAAGAAGCAACAGGTAAAGCAGGCTCAGGAACAGGTCTAGTCTAGAGGGTCCTCCCCTTGGCGCAGTCCTTCAGCAACTGCCGCATCCCCACCATCGACATAATGGCCTGTTCAGCCCATTCTCGCGGCACCTGCACAATGGTTCAAAGGTCAAAACAATGTGTGCATGGACAAGAAACATTTGAAGCATGGAAAGAAACAAAGTTAAGGTATACCTGCGCAGGAGCATCGCGGCTGCGAAGGCGTGGAATGTCCAACATCGCCCGTGCCCCAGGGTCCCTCACCCCTAACACCCAGTCCAACGTCGGCAACCCGGGAGGAGTAGGCGTCTCGGCTGCCTTGAGCCCCGTCTGCTCGCCTCGTCAGCCCGACACCCGCCCGCCCGGCGGAGGTCCGGCACCTCGCCCCTACTGCGTGAAGAAGCGACCGCGCGGCCCCGCCCTCCGGTCTCAGCTCCTGCCTCGTCTCCAATCTCACCTCGCTCGGCCACAGCCCTCCTAGCCTCGGCCTGCTACGCGCCTCTCAGCTCCTCTCCACGCCCAGTGGTGGCTAGATGTCTGTCTCTGTAAGCCGCATAGTCCAACGTGGCGCCGCAAGTATCTCTCAAGTCGAGTATCCGGCACTGTGAACTGCTCCGGCTCGGCTCGGGTGTTGGTCTCATCCTCTACACTCGTGGAGGAGTGGCCCGACACGATAAACTCGAGAACCGGTGAGCCGTGTCACCCAATCCCCAGTACCATCGCCAGCCCCGCGGGCACTCCGCAGGGGACTCGGCCCTTGTCACCTCTCGCCTCCTCGTATGAAGTCACCATCCCGGCCCAAATGGTCCCAAAGGTGAACTCCGTGATTCAATTTTCTGGTATCAATAATCTAGGATTTCATTTTTCGGCAAGGCATAAGAGAAAGAAAGGTTGATGTTTGTACCGTGACTCCGGTGATGTTATCCAGCCAGCGCCGGAAAGTCATCGCTTGTCCCCGCCGCTCGTTCACCCTTCGGTATTCTTTACCCCATGCGAGTGCACGCGGAAGCAGGTGAGGATTTGTGCAAGTATTTTCGTGCGGGAACATGCCCAAAACCTCGTAAGCCCAAAGCTACAAGTTGTCAAGATCAAGTCAGTTTAAATCAAGACGTATTCAAATCGATCGATCAATCAAAGCAATTCAAGGCAGTGGCATTAAGACATACCTCAATCACCCTCCAGTAGCCGCCAATGGTGTCTCCCACTCCGCGTGAGGCAGCTCCTAGAAAGCGATGAGAGCGTGCAGAGCAAAGACCGCCTCCGAACTGGCTGCCTCGGGATCCACCAAGCTCGCCAAATAGCTCAAGTGAACCCGAGATCGCCTGGCGGGAACAGAGAAGCCCGAGCAGTGCGACAAGTAAGCCTCGCCATCTCGGGCCACCTCAACGCCGTCGCCGGCTCGTGGTCCCAAAGACGTCAGAATCGCTGCATTTACTACCCCTCCGCTGTGGCGCGGACCCGCCCAAGGAACCACTCCAAAGCCGCATCATCCAAGTCTATGGTCGGGTCGAAGGAATCGGCTCGCCTCCAACCCGAGCCCTGTAATCGCGGCAAAGTCGAGAGGAGTCACCGCCATCTCCCGCGGAAGTGGAACGTGTTGGTGGTGTCCCACCACCGCTCCGTTAGCGCTGTCAACACCGCGTGATCACCGCTGTCAGCAGCTGAATAAATGGCCCAAAACCCGCCTCATCCACCAACTCCTGCACTCTCCGGGGCAACTCTCTGAAGTACTTCAGTGAGTGGCCTGAGCCTCCATAGCCGTAGATGTCTTTGGTACACTGTTTCAACAGAGCAAAGAAATAGCATCAGTAAACAATGCAACGATTCAAGGAAGTAGGTCTAATGCAGGAAAGTAAAATGTTAAACTCATATCGTCGTCCATCCAGAAGAGATGTGTGAGGCTCGATCTCGAAGAAGCAAGTCCTCTGGATAATCTGTCCGAGCAGGGACGTATCCAGTCATCCCCGTCGGCTCGAAGAAGTGTAGTCGTGGTGCGTAAGTATCCGGTGTAAACCCGGGGCGTGCCCTGGCCAAGTAGGCCTTCGCCTCAGCCGCCGCGGCGACCCGCTCCTCAATCACCACCTCCTCCTCTGGCTCCCCTGGCCCCAAGTCAGCCACCTCTGGCGACCCCGTATCCGCCTCCGTCCCCGCACCGCTGAGCAACGCTCCTAGCAACAGTGCTGAGATCTGATCCTCCGAAGTCCTCGCACCCCTCAGAACCTCTCTAATCCCGGCGTCGAGGCCAAGGGCGTCCAGTATGTCCTGCGGCCTCGCCGTGTCTAAGAAGTCCCCTTCCGTGAGTGGAACCGGGCACGAAGCGCCGATCCCGCTATCTCCGCCCCTCGACTCTGCGACCGTCGTCCTCAGAACCGATGTCGCGATGACACGCCCAGCCGTCACTACCTCTTCACCACCGCCTTCCCTCCGCTCACCACTAACCCGCTCGGCCGCCGCCAGTAAATCCTCTACTGTCGGAGTATCAGGAGTGCCTGTGGCATCTCCCCTGCTGCTCATGGCATCTCCCCCGCTACCCGAGACCCCCATCTCACTATCCGGCGTGTCTCTGCTGACCGCGGCCAGTCCGCTGTCTCCTCGCACAACCTCACCATCACCCGCATCCCCTACCGTCGCTAGACCTCCGCTAGTACTCTCTGCTACCGCTAGACCCTCGCCAGCACCCCTCACTGCCATCAGATCATCTCCAACCACCCCCTCCTGAGCTGGTGTGACAGCACTGCTACTGTCCACCTCCATCGCCGCCGCATCATCACCCCCGACCCCACTGTCCTCACCCTCTACTGCCACCGCACCTCTGCCAACGTCATCCCTCGCTTCTGGAACTTCACCGGCATCAACCATCGCCGCCGTGTCCTAGCCCCTGGCCCTGGTGGCCTCCTCCGTCGCTGCCACAACCTCCGCCGCCGCCGCCTCGCGGCTGGGCGTCGTCTCCTCGCCATCTCTGGCCATAGCTTGCCCTTCACCTCCCCAAGCTTTCTTCCTGCGCTTGATCCGCACCTCCTGGCACACCACAGCCCACCGTAGGATCGTGGAGATCTCGAGATCTCGAGCTCGGTCCGTGTTGAGAGAATGGGAGAGTCTGAGATGGAGAGAATGGAGAGAGATCAGTCAAATGAGAGAGAGAGATTGCCCGAAAGAGAGTGTGAGGACGATCGAGGTTCGAGTGCATACGGCTGCTCTGGTTCTCGAGTGCTCGAGAATGGGTTTTGAACCCTTGAACGAGCGAAGAAGATGAAAAGGACAGTGGCCCCCAGCAGCGGTCTCGAGCGCTCGAGACCACTCCCGAGCGCTTGGGAGTGGTTCTGAGCGCTCAGCTCTATCCTCGGCCCCCGTGCCAACCCTCCGTCGTCTGGTGCATTTTCCCGCTTCCGAGGCTTCCTTAGCTCCCCCCTTCCTTTTACATAATCAATCTCAGTCCTAACTTCTCCCGCGTCGAACGAGACTGTAGGATGCAAACCTTCGTCGGTGATGTGTTCTTACCTCGCGCCTCACAACTTGGCTAATAGTTGATTGAAAATTTGTCTATTTATACTAATTTCAACAGGTTTGCAGGTATTTCTGCCCAACAGGTGCTATTTTATCCTCGTTATGTCCGCCAAACAGAGCAACAGGTGGACCCCTGCATGTATTTTATCAAACTCGTGTTGATCATTTCTCATGCTTGTACTGCACGTACTTGCATTTTTTTTTTATGTCCGCCAAACAGAGCAACAGGTGGACCCTTCGTGCATTTATCTCATCAAATTCGTGTCAATCATTTCTCATGCATGTACCACACATGCTTGCATTTGCCACCCGCCAAACAGAGCAACAGGTGGACCTCTTTTGCACATTTATTGTCAATCTTTCTCGTGCATGCATCACACGTGCCTGCATTTTCCGTCCGCCAAACAGAGCAACAGGTGGACCCTTTGTGCATTTTATCAAAATTGTGTCGATCGTTTCTCGTGCATGCATCACACGTGCCTGCATTCTCCGTCCGCCAAACAGAGCAACAGGTAGGCCCTTCGTGCACTTGCCTTATCAAACTCACGTCAATTCTTTTTCATGCATGCATCACACGTGCTTGCACTTTTCGTTCGCCAAATAGAGTAACAGGTGGACCCCTTTTGCATATTTACCTTGTCAAGATCTTGTCAATCTTTCTCGTGCATGCATCACACGTGTTTGCACTTGCCCCAAAGAACTACGCTGGTCTGATCCTTGCAGAAAAGGGTACGTAGGCAGTCTGGAAAGACGCGACCACATGCATCGAGCACTTTTATTTGCATTTGTGTTTTAAATTAAAGGTTTGACGTGGCTCGAATTGGGCTGTCTCAATCTTTGGATGTCACTCGTGTCCGGACATGACGCTGAGCGCCATCCAAAGAGGGGCAACTGTAGACACCCCAATTTGGACATTTTGAACTTCTTTAATTTGTGGCCTAGAGGCTCCCCAATGATGAATTTGGATCGAAACAAGCCCTAGATCGGTCAAGGCAATGCTCCTTGGAAGACTTTAAAAAGGGAAAATAAAATGTCAAAATCAGTCTCAAGCGCTCAGGAACAGTCCCAAGCGCTCAAAACTATTTTCAAAATTTCGGATCTGACAAATTCTCGAGCGCTCGAGAATGAACTCCCAAGCGCTCGAAAGTGCTCCCGAGCACTTGAGACTTCTGTACTGCCCAATGGATGGTGGAGCTCCCCCACTTCCCATGCAAGCCATCATCACAGCCGTTTTCAACTGGTCCAAATCTCAGACAACACTCAACCTCAGTCAGAGGAAGAGTCAGTCCTGGAGATTTGAATTGATTCTAAATTATATTTTCCAAAATGAGACCATAGGTTATTTTGCCTATATAAGGCCTCATTCCAGCTCAAAACAGGGACGAATTCTCTCTCTCTGAGACCCTCTTGACTGTTCAAACAGAGCTGTTCTTCCCCATCTCTCTCAAAAACTTCATTTTCAAAAACAAAAGCAACAAAAACCCAAGGTATGGAAGACATGCAAGGAGTTCAGATCATTCTCCAGTCCTGAACGTCTTGATCTTTCTTCCTCATTTCACTTTCTAAAGCCCTTTTCCAAAGAGCAAGGTCTTAAACTTAAAGGTAGAAGTTCTCTACCTTGGTCTCAACATAAACAAAACAGGGCTGCCATTTCCTTTCTGAGGGAGATCTCTCAGCCCTCTCAGTCTTTAATACTGAGTATGGGTTGAGAGACCTTGGCGTAAAAGCAAGAGCAAAGGGGTGCAGATGTGTTTTCTGTGTTCAGCCTACTGGAAACACTCCCAAGCGCTCGGGACTACTCCCAAGCGCTCGAGAGTGACTCCAGTTCTGCTTCCCTTCTTTTGAGTGTTTAAATGGACATGCATGGGTAGGGTGTGTTTTAAAACTATTTTTAACTCTTTTTAAGGTGTGTTGGTACAAGTGATCTGCTGTTTTCAGAGAAAAATAAAATAAATCATTTGCATTTAAGGCATGCAAAAGAGTTTTGGTCTGGATTTAAAAAGAAAAAAAATCCTTTTTCATACTTTGAGATGTAAGATCCAGTGTACCAGCATGCTGCATTTAATGGATTAGTTGGTTGACATCAGCCCTGGGGTGTGGAACACTCTGGCGCCGAGTTTATTCCCAAGCGCTCGAGAGTGTTTGCATGCAAGCTTGGTCTATTTTTCTTCCAGTTTGACCCCCCTACTGCTCTTGCATGGCCATGCATGTGTCCCTTTTTGCCTCTTATAACTGTTAAACCATTTTCCAGAAAGGCAAGGTTGTATGGCCCAGAAGAATGAGACCTATTCTCAGTCTATTGAGTCATCTGTCAAGCCTATAGTGTGTTCCATGTTATTCTAGTTTACATTTCCAATAGTGTATTCTATTGTATCCTGTTGTACTAACAAGATGTGCAGGTTGAGCATGTGGTACTGCCAAGCGCTCGGGAGTACTCCCGAGCCCTCGAGAGTGAGATCAGTGACAGGGCCTTCTAGTTTCTAGCATCTTGCATTTCATTGCCATTTTTCATTTATTCACCATACATTTGCACATGTATACACTTCCCTACCTGATATCTCTGTAAATAAATGCTAGTTGTTTAATGAAATAAAATCCTTTGAAAAATCCCACAAGTGTTTAGTAGAGACCGATTTTAAATCAGGCGAGGGGGGTGCCGTAAAACCCTTCCCCCCTCGTAACGTGGCTTCCGAACCCTTTTACAAATCTCTGGTTTTCAATTCAATCGATCATTTTCAAAATGGTTTCTCGGGTGGCGAACTACAAATCCGGGTGGCGACTCTTCAAAATTTTTCGAATTGATTCTAAAGCGAGGCGTTTCTTTTCGGGCCGCCCCGATTCCACCCGGGGCTAAGGTAGCCCACAGGTTCCAAAATACACGTTCAATACCCAATTGCAAGAGCTAATACTCTGCAGAAACCATCTCTCACACTCTCTCTACAAAGCCCTGAACCTTCTTAGGCAGCCGCAATCCGACGATCAAACCCTCGAAGTACAAACCCTAACCCTAGGGTTTTAAGAAGCAAATCAGTCAATCACCCTCAATCCGAAGTAATCGTGCACTAAGGGATCAAGGTGGTGAGGCCCAGGGGCCTGTGGTTCGGTTTTATTTTCATATGTTAATTCGTAGCATTAATTTCTGATTTATGTTTTACTATCGTATTTCTTGTAACAACTCCAATTTTCAATAAATAAAAATCTCGTTGTTTAATCGAAAATTGTATTTAAAATTCCTTTTAAATTCCTATAATCCGTCTTAATTAGATTCAATATTCGTAAATTGAATTTCCATCGCCGATAGACTTAGACGATCTCTAAGGACTAGGGTTTTCCTAAGAACGCTAGAATATTCGTTACGAGACCGTGACAATCTAGTTTCCGGCTAGAAACCCTAATCGGTTAGTGGAACTAGCTTCCAAACTAGTTAGTTAGCCTAACCTAACTAGAAACTAACTTAGTTACATCCTCCTAACATCCTAGGACCATTGGACGATAGAAAACCATCATGAGATTCCAAAAGTAATTGCTTTTGGCTTAGTAATCATTACCTTTATTACTTTTGGTTTGTAATCATTATGACAAGATTCTCTTTCATTACCCATTGATTAATACCCATACCTTTTTGGAAGCCTACTTTCTAGTCTACCTATATATAGCTATATATATATTCTCGTTTTTACTAGGGTAAACCTTTTTACTTTGGGGTAGATTTATTGATCCTATTTCTCTTAGTCTAAGGGGAGGGTTTTGGATATAATTTAATTCATCAGTCAAATTCTGGTATTCCTATTCGTAAATAGAATTTATTTCATAATTATCATTATCATAATTATCTTATTCATCAAAATATTCTATATCTGACATTCTAGCAAAATCAGGAGTTAATAGAGAGGGGATTGGTGGATAAGATTATACCTGAACTAAGGAGGGACTGGTGGATGAATGATATGATGAGTTTAAATCAAAAGAAAATAAACTAAAAAGAAAAGAATTTAGAAACAGATATTCACCCAGCAGACGAGAAAATATTTAACCGTTGGCAAAATTATGTAGAAAGTAAAAATATTGAAATACCTTTCTTTGACTATTTAGAAAATGTTTATAAGCCCAAAAAGGCTTCTGCTAAAAAGACTTTGTCTTCTGTTTACCCAAATGATACTGAATTACAAGTAATTACAAAAACAAAATGGATAAAAGCTGATAGCACCATTACTAATTCTAGTCATCCACCATTAGATTCAATAATGATTAACTACAAAGGATCAAGCATAACTGCTTCCCCTTCTAAATTACCTACTGCAAATTCTGAATGTAAACAAATTGTTGAACAAGTTAATTATACTAATCAATGTCTTAAGGTTATAGGTAAACAAGTAGATAAAATAGAAACTAAACTTGAGGAAGGAACATCCTGCAGTACCCCTTTAACTAGTAACCATATAGAAAAAACCCCTTATTCATCTTCCTGAAAAAAGATCACAAGTCAGCCTAGATCAAAGTCAAAACATTCAAAAAATTGAAAATATATTAACAAAGTTAATTATTAAATAAGAACCAGTCACACCTCAATTAACTGTCATATCACAAGCCCATGAGGCCTCTAGTCAACTGTCATCTTCTGATGAAGAAATTACAAAATTGCAAGAACAATTCACTGGTCAAAAAATAAACCATTATATTAAACGTTTGGTTTACCCCTCTACTAATCCAACTAGTCTCACAAAAAATTGGTATTCTAGACCTACCCCTCCTGATCTTCAATATGAAGAAAATAATCTTGCTAACCAGTTCTCTGTTTCATCTAATAAATTATATGAATGGAATATTGATGGTCTAAGTGAACATCAAATATTAGAAAAATTAAATCACATGTCAATGGTTGCTAATAGTTACCTAAGTAATACTAATTTAAACCAACTACAGATTGTAGAATTATTAACCTCTGGATTTACTGGAGTATTAAAGGCTTGGTGGGATAAATACCTAGATACTAAATCAAGAGAACAAATAATTCATACTATTCAAACTGATGAAAATAACCTCCCAATCTTTGACAATGAAAGAGGAGTCCCCAATGGAGTCAATACCTTAATTTACACCATAATTAAACATTTCATTGGTCAACCTAGTAACATTACTTCCAGAATACATGATCAATTAAGTAATTTACACTGTCCAACGCTAAGTGATTTCAGATGGTACAAACATGTTTTTATTTCAAGAGTAATGCTTAGAGATGATTGTACTAAATCTTTTTGGAAAAAAAATTTATTAATGGATTACCTAATTTATTTGCTCATAAGATCAGAGATGTTCTTAGTCAACCCACTGGAATAATTGAATATGATAAACTAACATATGGAGATATAGTTAGCATTATTCAGAAAGAATGATTAAGAATGTGTATTGACATGAAAATTAATAAACAAGCTCAAAAAGATAAAAATAAAGCTAAATATGAGTTGGGAAACTTCTGTGAACAATATGGTCTACCACCTGTAGCACCATCCAGAAGAAGAAAGAAGATTGAAATCAATATTAAAAAACACAGAAATAATAAACCACAATCTTCCAAAGATAAATATTACGATAAACCCAAAACTCAAAACAATAAAAAGAAGTATTCTACTAAACCTGATAATACCAATATTACCTGTTACAATTGTGATAAAAAGGGTCATTACAAAACACAATGCAAAGTTAAACAGAAAATTAATCAACTCAATATATCTAATAATGATAAACAACAAATCTTAGAAATATTTAAAATGACAAATCTAAGTGACTCAGATAGTGATAATGAGGAAGTAATTCAGTCTTCAGAATATCATTCTGCTAGTAACAACAGTTCTAGTGAAAATCAAATAGAAATTGGATGTGCTGATAATTGCTGTAAAAAAATTAAATGTACTCACCAGAGACTCATTTGACCTAGAATTACCTGAGGAAGAACTATTAATTGATTTAATTAGTAAAATAGATGATCCAGAATTAAAACAGCAATATATTAAAAAACTAAAACAAGTTTTAATACAACAAAGCAAAATACCTCAATATAATAAACCCATAGTAAATCTCCATACTACCATTGAAAGATTTAGTAAAATTACTAAAGAAATTACTTTGCAAGATTTACAAACTAGAAATAGAGATAATTAAAAAAGAAGTAGCACTGCTTAAAAATCAACTTCCCAACAGGAAGAAAAGGAATATTAAATTAAAACATATTAAATATTCTTCTGATGAATCTCCAGAAAGTGATGAAACAGATAAATTTGAAGAGCCACATCCAGATCTTAATGATAATAACAATAACCAAGAAACTAATAGATTAAGTCTAATAACAAGAATTAACCTCCAGAAATTGCATGCTAAAATCAAACTAATAACTGGAAACTATGAAATACAAGTTACTGCCCTGATTGATACAGGTGCAGATCTGAATTGTATTCAAGAAGGATTAATACCTAGTCAATATTATTAAAAAATAACTGAAAGATTAAGTTTTGCTAATGGCAATAAAATGTTTATTAAATATAAAATACCAAAAGTAAATATTTACCAAAATGATATTTGTTTCAAAACCTCATTTGTTTTGGTCAAAAATCTAGCTGATAAAGTAATTTTGGGAATGCCCTTTATCTATTTACTTTATCCATAACGTCAATTTTGATAAAATTATCACTGTATTTTTTGATCAACAAATAAATTTTGAACTATTATCAGTCCCTAATCAAAATGATTTGAAACAATTGCAAAACTATTCTATTCATCGTGCTAATAATCTTGATATCTTTCCAGATGACTCAAAAAAGCATAACCCTGGGGGCAGCCACTTTGCCAGTACTTCCTGAAGGATCCAGTCTCCAATTCAAAAAATTAAACCATTTACAAAATATTAACGAAACCCAACAAACTATTCTAGATGCTTTCTGGAACTTGTGTGGGGATTATTGTTATAATCAGCATTTTATTAATTGTTTAAACGGCTTGAATTATTATTTTTGTGAGCAAAATGTAATTTCAAAAAATAATGATAATGCTTATGCAGCAACTGCTTCTAAGCTTGATCATTTAAATAGTAAATATTCAAGATTATTTCAGCAAAATATTCAACTTCAAGCCAAAAACCATATGCTGCATCATGAAATTAAAGCTATTAAAAAATTGTCTTCTCAGCACGATGCATTGAGGGAGAAAAAAGTGAGTAACATAGTAAGCAATACTAAGCAGCATATAGGGAGTGTAGGAATTGCCCCCTGTGGTATATTAACCAATGACTTAGAAGCTAGCTACAGTAGAGTAGCACACAACATTAGAAGTAAGAACATGCATCTTGATAACATGAGGCAGTATTTCTCTGCTCTCCTACAAAGTGTTCTAAAAATTCCTATTTCATTAAAAAATCAAATTGTTTTCCCAACCGATTTCCCTATTGATTTGATTAAAGATATTCAAAATTTGGCTAGGAAAGATGGCCACTGCTTTCAGAAATTCTTATTCCAAACACTTACTGATTTATCTACTAAATCTATTCCTGGTTTACAAATTACTTGGGAATCTCTTTATAATGATAACCAAGATAGGGTTGATTGCCCAAAAACTAATCCTATTTGCTCAAATTATCCTTTGGATAAAATTGATTGCCAATGTAATTTAATTTACAGTATTCCTAAAGCCTGCATTGATATGCAGTACTTTAAAAATATTAATGTTGAATATAATAAAAAACTAATTGAATTAACTCCAATGACCCTATTGGATCATGGACTGTTAAGGCAAATTATCTTCACTAATCCGGAGCAGACTGAATATGTTACTAGAAAACTGGCTGTCTCCATTTTAAATCTTTTTGCTAAATATGGTGCTCTACGGTGCCAAGTTCTAGTCAAAAGCAAAATGCCAGAATGGACATTCACTAGGAACATCATCCCAGCCCAACATGTCATGCAAATATCAGCCAATTGGCCGTTCAATAGGATTCATCTTCCTATTCAACTCATTGAAGATGAAATCCTTTACCCCTGCTCAAAATCAATACGAAGCCAAATTAGGCATCACCGGGCCTGGTCTATTGCCACCAAACTTGGTGATAGTAACCACAATGATGATAAGTAACCTCAATTACTTAATCTGTGAGGACCCTATTCAAAAGATCCGATCTACTGAACCAGTTAAAGAAGTCCCATTCATCTTCCATACCCAGTTTGGAAGGTTAGTAACCCAATATCAAGATCAATTAGTCAACCTCAGTTCATCAACTTCTACTTCATGCGCCACTGAAGATGCTGAGGATTATTGGCATAATCTATCCTCAGAAGAATTACAAAATTATGGCAACATGATGGAATATTAGTATTTCATCATCAGTTCAACCCACTGTTTAACTGACTTGAAAAGATTTCAATCGACTGCTGAAGCACTTTCCTTATGTATGGTAAAGAATAATTACCCAGCATCGGATTCCAGCCATCATCATCAGCATATTAAATTGATAACATCCGGTTACTATTCAACCACTGTTCAAAAACTATTCACCGACAAGACCACTGTTCACCCGACAGATCACTGTTCACACAAAGTTACTATTCACCTTTTACTGTTCATTTCACGGGAAAAGGACTGTTCAATCAGCTTTCAACTGTTCAATCAACTTTTGCCAATTACGGAAGACAGGCAGCATCTGCCTACAATTATTCAATTGCTTTCCACCGAAAGCAATCACATGGTTACAGTAAAGCATTAATAATTGTAAACAGTCTGTGATGCTTATGTTCTATAAAAGGATTCACTGGCTTCTGTTAAAACCAAGCTTTGTTTACTTGGTTCTTTACTTACTCTCTCTCTCTCTCTCTTGTATTTGCAGTTCTTCTGCTCTTCTCCTTCCCCTGTTAAACCAGTAAGCCTACTGGTAATGTTTAAATTAATGAATTGATTATTCAGTATTTTGTTCATAGTTCTCTATGGTTGGTTCTACCACCTACTGTTTTAATTTATGTTAATGGACGGCAGTGCCGCCTCATAATACTCTATTATGTCTTGTTCTCCTTCTATGTCTGTCCATATATATATATATATATATATATATATATAATGTGCATACTTTAGGAGGAGAGAGAGAGTGAGGCCAAGAGAGAGAAAGAGAGTGCATGTGTGTGTGTGTGCTTTGGCCACTCCAACAAGCCATCTTCCTTGCCTTTGTTCAACCCAAGTACAACCAATAATGATTCTTCTTTGTGCTTTGACAAGTAATACCCTTTTTAGACTAGACAACTCATAAAACCCCTTATGATAACCTAGGACTTAGCCATAAATGGAAAAGACAACTCTTGGCATGCTTTGATTGACCCATGAAGGAGAAAGTTGCATGCTTTCAAAGCATGACTTGACAACACAATGAGAGGAGGGGAGAGAGGAAGAATTTCGGCCAAGGAGAGGAGAGGGGGGCCGGTTGGGAAAGAGAGGGAGAGTGTGGTGTGTGCATGTGGGTTTGGCTACTTGTACAAGCTATCTAAATAGCCCTAAGCCTAATACTTCCTTTACAACCAAGCCTAGCCTTCCAAAAGGACTACCTAGCCTAAGATTTTGTGCTTTCTTGCAAGCAAAGCAACCCTAGGACAAGACTTGACTAGAAACCCTTCATAATGACCTAGTATATTAGCCTTAAGTCCAAAAAGCTTGGACAAGACAAGTCATGGAAGACTTGGCATGCTAGCCTTAAGCTAACCTAATCTAGGACAAGACAAGTCCATAAACCCTTCATGATAACCTAGTAGCTAACCCATTCTAGGACAAGACAAGTCATGGAAGACTTGCCATGCTTTCAAAGCATGAAAAGACAAGACAAGGCATGCTTGGAAAGCATGAAATGACTAGACCATGGAGCTAATTAATGAGAGTAAAGGGAGAGAGAGGGGGCCGGCCATGAGGGAGAGGAGGAGCCAAGAGTTTGCCTATAAATAGCAAGCCATTCTCTCATTTCAACTCACACCTCCATTCTCCAACTTTTCTCTGTAATAAAGTCTAGTGTTCTTACTTGTTCTTGCTTGTTCTTAAGTTATTCTTGAAGTTCTTCACTTGTTCTTCCATAAACTCATCCCGAACCACCTTTTAGATCCATAAAGCCAAGTAGTTTTAGGTCGAGACTTAGTTCGAGAGAAACCTTTCTCTTTCGAAGCTACCGGAAGCTTACCGTAGGAAGTCACTCTGCCCAATCACCGACGTACTTTCTGTAGCCGCCTACCGCCAAGAAGAACGGTAGATTCACTCATACCTTCTATCCTAAGTATATCTACCCCTAAGTATAGTTGTATGCATGTTTGGATTAATCTTATGTTACGTGGTTATTTTGATCTTAGGAATACTTGAAAGCATGATCTTGAGAATGGTTGATTGCATGACTTTATAAAATCTTTCTAACTTGATTTCCTCGTCAATAAACATATGTTGTTTTGAATTTCCAAGAAGAAGGATTTACGCTTTTGTTTTTAAAGATAAAGTGTTGTTTTAAAAGGAAGTATTCGTATTTTGACCCTTTCGATGATTGGAAGCTTGATTGCATGTTGCTTGCCTTACTTGTGGTTATGAAAAAGCATGATAGAATAGAGTTGGATGATCTTCCATGATTCATGGGAAAAGTCCTACCGCGGAGTCTATGCATGATACGAAACACATGAAATGGGAAAGTAGAAACATGACACCTAGGGTGTGATTGATATGGATAAAAAGGATTTTGAAACTACATAATGACCATTTTGTGGGTACATTATGTGTGTGTGTGCCAATGGGAACCCGGCGCGGCGGAACCGAGGTTGGGTGTGTATGGCTTGGTTATCCGTGGAGAGGAGCCAATGCTAATGTGTGCCAATGGGAACCCGGCGCAGCGGAACCATTGTGAGAATACTCGGGAACCCGGCGCAGCGGAACCGAGGTTGGGTGTGTTAAAATGTGATTTTCGAAAGGTTGTTTTGGAAATGAAAACAAGACACGCTATACGATGAGTCGCGTAGGAGAAACACAGAAAACACGACACCAACGTTAGTTAGGGAATGCGCATGTGTAATTGTTATGTGTTCTTTCTTAAGCATGTTAAGTTTGGAAAATCGTGTCTATACTATCTTTGACTTGTATGTTAAGGGTTAGTGGGTTTTGGGTTACTCTATTGAGCTTCCAAGCTCACGGTGTTACCTTTGGTGACTCTGACATATTATATCGGTGGCGATACTGGTATAATGTGTCAGACCTGATAGATGAGCAAGGAGAGCTATACACCTTGGAGGTGTTCGGAGCTGAGGAGCTTGCTAGGATGGAAGAAGAGAATGAGTTGTAGATAACCTTAGATGTCCTCCCTTTTGTGTAATATAAGTACCCTCTGAGGGTTTGTGATGTAATAAGGAGCCAGACTCTAGCCCGTTTATTCAATAAAATGTTTAATTAACGAACCCGATTTTAGGGGGGTTACATTTCTGGTGTGAGGAAAAACATCGGTTGAGATATCGTTCTCTCGGCCAATACATCAACCCAGTGGGATGCCACGGCCGTGACCTTCATTTACCGATCGTGGAATCCATCTGCTGGGACAACTTTCTATTTTTATTTGGTTAACTGCATCGTGTTTATTTACTTGTCCAAGCTCACCTTATCAACTGTGCAAAGGCTAATAACTAAATTACTTTTATAGAATTAACATAAAGCTACCATTAATTATGTGATGAATGATTATGGGCCAATCTCGCGACCGGGCGAAGAGGGGTGCCTAACACCTTTCCCTTATCATACTTTTGGCTCCTGTACCTGGAATGTCTACTTGTTTTCTTAGTTTTAATAGACTAAGTGGCAACTCTTTCGCATTGGGTTTTCATCGCGTAGAGAAGTTCCTAGTTATGGGAATATTCACAATTTCAACAATTAGAGAGGAAAGAAGTATTAGAGAATATCTGTATGGCAATGCCCCTTTTGGGAGGCGTCTTCAGTTTTGGCGACACTATTGGGAAACTGAGAGTCATAATCAGAAAGTTCAACATAAAATTAATCCTTGCTTTATTTAATTCTTTTATCATAGATAAACTCGTGAGGTACAATTCCTTTATCATAGATAAACTCATGAGGTACAATTCCTTTATTTAATTATATAAAATAATTACAATTGTTTTATTGTAATTATTATTTTTCATTATTGAGGCCTAGTCTTTTAATTTAAAATTCGTATAGAATTATTCTATAGTTGTTGGTGCCTTTTTATTATTTTAGCTGAAAATCGTAAAAAACTATTTAATTTTGAGACCTATGTATAGTTGTGACTTGATGCATTTTTTAATGTCATGATTTGGTCGGTTTTATTGTTTCTAGAATTATGATGGTATTAAAAATGTCTTCAATTTTTTTTACTAAATTAAATAAGTAATTTGTTTAAAACATAGGAAAGTATATAATTTTATGTAAATATTAAAAAAATTAAAGATTCTTAATAATGTAAACCTGAACACAGCACGATTATAAGCAGGCCGGGTTAGTGTTTATGTTAACATGTGTCTTGATACGAACCCGAAATGACACAAAATACGAAAATGACACGATACGAACACGACTGGACACGATACGATGCCCACCTCTAAATTTAGGTATAATTTTAACATTATTTTGTTCGGCTCTCAGGAAGAATCGAAAAAATGTAAAATCACGAACAAATTTAATAAAAATTTCACTAAAAACAACAAAAAGACAGTAAAATTTGTCTTTCTCAAACTAGGAGTAGTTTTGAGTCCAAAGGTGGCCGGAACTCTGGCTTCGAGTAGTTTTGAGCCCAAAGGGGGCCGGAACTTTGGCTTCGAGTCCGTTACTCCTCAAATAGAAGAAAATGCTAGCGAATCTCGAGTCCTCAACACTGCCTCTATTTTCCTTTTTTTTTTCATAGTCCAAAATGTCTTGGTTAGTATACGCATACTTCTCCGAATCGGTTAAAGATATATCATCCACATCGAGTCTATGAATTGACAAGTACTTTTTTTTTTATCCGAATTCACAAGTACTTAAGCACTTATTTTTTAAGAAGACAATTTCAAACTCAAAAATAATGTGTTTACGCAAATAATTTTTCTAACAATATGGATCTTGTTTGATAGATCTTATCGAGATTTTTAATATGTTGCAAAAAAAAATTAAAAAATTATTTTTTATTTACATTATTTTAAAATTTAAAAATATGAAATAAGTACTTATTTTTTAAAGAGGTGTTCTGGAACCGACTCTACTCTTACTTTCTTTCGACCTGACTTAAAGAATCAAATTTTGACCAATTATATGAGAAGCAAACTGCAGTAATCAAGCGACGGGACTAACCCGGGTCTGACACTGCCTCTCACTAGTCCCTTAAAACGCTCTCCCTTAAATAACCTGACTGAGTTTTTGGTCGAAGTGACCCTATTTTGTAATCAAATTGGAAGAATACCCATTCTTTCAAACGTTTTGTAAAAATATGTCATCGCTCCTTTTGAAAAGGAGTTATAACAATGGACCACCTCCTACGTGTCGTAAAAGTCCAAGTCAGACTCTAACGCCTTTTGGGAAGGCGTGTTTTATGTATTATAACTCCTTTCGAAAAGGAGTTATAGGTTAAGGATTATAGCTCCTTTCCAAAAGGAGCTATAGGTTGAAAACATACGTATACCCTCTCCTTTTCCTCCTGCTATCTTTCTCTTTCCCTTTGTGTTTCTCTGTCCACGTTGATCACGACCTTCGGACCTGCGCGATCCCCTCCATCCGCCTCTCTCATCTCCGGCACTCTCCTCCCGTTTTCCTCCATCCGCCTCTCTCATCTCCGGCGTGCGGGTGGAGTCTCCGGCGTGCTTGCTCTCCACCTGGTCAGTAAGTCTATCTCTCCATCTTCCTTGTCTCATGTATGTGTACTAGGGCTTGTGATGTGTGAATACCATGATTTGCATACTGATTTAAATCGAAATAGAGAAACTACTGGTAGTCTTGCAAGGATTTGAATTACTAGGTCGAAGGGTAAAAGTTCGGAGGGTATACGGTGTGACATTGTTCTAAGAAGACTGATACAGGTTAATTCACAGCTGGTAGGATAAAGGGACTGCAAAAGCCCTAGATTTTGATTAAGAAAACAAAATTAGAGATTAATTTACAGTTGTGATGATCACAGAAACCCTAGATTTTGAGAATTTGCCAATTTAGAACTGTGAATTAGGTTTTTGTTTTTCGGTTTTAAACCCAGCCCATCCATAAGGAAAAATAATGGGTCACGTGACATATTGGAAACTGTAGATATTTGGGTCTCTAAATTGCGTTTGATTCTCTAAATACCGAGACCCGAATCTCATTTTGGAGACAAAATTTCTAAAAAATACGATGGGCCCTTTCTAGATTGTCTCGTAAAGTGTAAAAAATGAAAATAAATTATAAAATTTCCCCCAAACATGTCATATCTATTCTCCATTTTGAAGTTTTAAAGATGGGTTAGGTTAGAGATGCTCTTACCTTAGATCTTACTTTAATTAGGTCCAATAAACAAACTAAGCGACTCAATTTTAAGCTTGTGTTTGTTAAACAACTTTAAACAACTTGTTATATAAATTTGTGCATTTCTTAGCTAGAAATGATTTCTTTTTTCCTCATACGTGGAAACACAGTTGAATAGCTTTTTTTTTTTTTTGCTTAGCTCTTGGTGACATATAGTAATCTTGTTTCCCATCTCAAGTACAATATGGGCTTCTCTTCTGAGTGGGCGATCCTGAATAAACATATGAAATACGATACTATATGAAACCTTATAAACCATTAAGCTATAGCATGACAGTTTGCAAAGCTCTTACACACGTCACACTTGAATAATTTTTCATCACACTTGAATAATTTTTTCAAATACCATTTGTAGCATTTTGCAGCAAGAATTTTCACACCAAATGGAATACCGTTGACGAGTTGATAATTTAACTCTATTTGTATTAGGTACCCAAGGGAAAATATGGTTCTTCAGGAGGGGCCAATTGACAGGAGTTTGTTAACTTTTCAACAAAGTCATCGCCCGTATTCTATATGGGCAAATAATGTAAGCACAAATTTTAAGTATTTGTGAAAACTCTTTTTATGATTCAAATTACAAAATGTGAAAATAAGTTGACTTATTTTTGCAGGGAGAGCCTCTAGTTGATTCGAAAACTGTTAAAGTACGACGAACTAAAGCTAGACTAAAGAAGTTGCCCCCCCCCCCGGCGCCACCAGTTTTACAATTGATTAGGCAAGCTGGTTTTGGTGGTGTTCTAGATTTACCATTTATCTCTCTTGACCTTGGCCTAATAGTAGCTTTACTAGAACGTTGGCGGCCGGAGACTCACTCGTTCCACTTGCGCGCGGGCGAGTGTACTGTGACTTTACAGGGCGTGGAGGATTTAGTCGGGCTACCTATTGATGGTGAACCTATAATCGAGACAACCAATGAAGACTGGGGTCCATTGTGTCGGCGGTTGTTGGGGATTGTGCCGGAACCTAATGTTGATAGAAAAGGTGGTAAGGTAACGATGACGTGGTTACAGTAAATATTGGACGGTCGACACAACAATTGCCATGTATGGATCTCTCTCATTCAAGCCACTGCTTGACCAAGCCTACTGGCCGCCGTACGATGGGCCAAGAATTCTTCCAGACAAAGAACGTCTCCGAGGTCGAGGCCGTCCGAAAGTGAATTGAATTCGAAATGAGATGGATGATTTGATTGAACGCCAACCGCCATAGACGTGCTCAAAGTGCGGTCAACAAGGTCACAACAAGAGAAGATGCGGAAAATGAATTTCAAATTACATGTCATGTGAAATTATGTTTTTATATGAAAAGTTTGTATACAACAAGTCTTTTATGTTAATCAATTATTTATTCGGACGTGTTTCACTAGTTGAATTTGTTGAGTAAGTTAAGTACTTAGGTGAGGTTTAAGAGAAATCAAATTCATTCACTTGGTGATCGTGCGAGAGAGAATTAAGAGTACTCACAAACAATCATACTACAACAAAATGTCACTCTTGTAGAACAAACCCATGTAGTGGGTTTCTCTCTCTAACTCTTCTCCCTCCCTCTGGGGTTTCTCTCTCACACTAGCTAGTACATCCCACCATAAACAAATTACATTAACAAAAAACTAATAATCAACCACTCTTCCCTCTAACTATGTACCACATTCAAATCCTCAATTCGGGCTTTTCCTCTCTCGTTTCTTGGGAAGTTAATTTGGAAATTTCTATATCATATCACTCGACTCTTTTATATCCAATCTTTTCCAAATTAATAGTAATTTCAATTTTTTTAACACAATCGTGAGAATTTTTAAAATCTTTATATCCAGTATTTGTGTTTAAAAAAATGGGATAACATAACGTATTTCAAAAGGCGCTATTAGGAGTTAGTAATGTAGCTCCTTTTCAAAAGAAGTTATTAAGGTTACAATTATAACTCCTTTTAAAAAGACGCTACCGACGGGACGTTCACATGGCACCTAACTGTTATAACCCCTTTAGAAAAAGAGCCGTGCATATTTTTACAATACGTTTGTAAGAATGGATATTCTTCAAATTTGTTTACAAATTATGACCATTTCGGCCAATCACTCTAACCCGACTCCCCCCTTAACCCCAACACCCCCCACCCACCCCCGTGTTCTAATATTAGCAGATTGGTTTCTCCGGCGGGGACGAGGCTATCTGATGGCAGAGATTTCACCGCTCAAGGTCACTGCCACTTTCCATTCCCATCTTTCTCTTTAAGCTTTTTGTCAGATTTGACTTTTACCGTTTGGGTCTTTTTGTGTCTGATTTTTCTCTTGAAAGAAGGTCTTTGATTTGTTTGTTGCTCTCATGTCTTACACCGTCTATTAAGCAACATTGCTCAGATCTCATCTAAGTATTCGTTTGGATCGACATGGTTTTCTAATGAAGGGATTTATTCGTTTCAATTGAAATGTAAGAGAGGATTAGCCATATCTGGCTTCTGAAATCTGGGTGGAAGGTGGATTTGTGGTTGAATTGATGTATTTTACAGGTTGCTTAACAAAAATCGTTTGCTGAAGGATTTCAAATCACTAAATTGAATAGACATTTGGATAAAGCTTCCAAACACAAAACTGAAGTTTGAGATATTGTCATTGAATAACTATGCTTAGGAATGCCCACCCCAAAACCAAAAAGATGTTGCCAATATTGTTTTGAATTTGTAAAAAGTGTATTGAAAGATCTGACATGTTGATCAAAAAAAAAAAAAGATCTGACATGTGTATTGGCATTTTAACTTTTTTGGTTGTATTTGCTAACCACAGATTATTTGGCTCATAGTTGTTAGAATTGTACAATTTAAACGATCCAGTGGGTCATCGATACGAATAGGTTGCGTGAGTTGGAAACGGCGGTCAATAGGAGGTGAATTGATGAATCGAGAATTTTATCCATTTCACATGTGATTAAGTGATCTCGATGTTTGACTCTATTTCACATTTATTTTATTGGAAAAGTGTTTATGCTAACTTTTTAAGCTCTTTAAAATTGCTATATGTCATCTTTGTGCAGTATTCAATTTTTGGCTCTCTCTCTTTTTTCTTTTGGGGAAAGGGTTCATACTAACTTTTCATTTTTCAACCTCTTTAGGTTTGTCTGTCTTTGTGAAGTAGTATTCTAGGTAAAAAGAGAGGGAGTTTTATTTCGAAGAGTATATGGGAAAATAGAAAGACAAGATTTCATACAATAGATGACCTTCAAAAGATTCGTTTGAACTTTGAAGTCTTTTTTTGAAAGGCCCATATTTGGATTTACAAATCCACAATAGAGCAGGTTTGTTACCTATTAGACGAAGTGATTCTCAATTCATCATAAAACAAGTTTTTCTTATTGATTTAGGCCTAAAATGTTCATTTATACTTTGTTTGTCATTGAAATGCATAAATATACTTTTCTATGTAATTTTGAAATCATGACCGAATCTTGAAGCGAAGGAATTCACGATTGGATTTGATACATGATTCGGTCAAGGAACCCCCTTTCTTTTCTTCTTTTTTTGCCCTATTCGATTGACGATATGAATGATTATTATCATGGTCTTTAATATTAAATTCCTTAACCTGAAATCCACTTCTACCAAAACAATCCTAAGAGTTCATGTCTGTTTTGGTTTAATATTGGGTTTCTGATTTTGCAGGAATTTCTGTTCCTTGAGCTGTGATTCTGATTCTATGTCCAGAGATTCTCTGTGAATTTCTTGTTTTGCAAGCACTTTATGAGAGAAATCTCTCTTTTTTGCTTATGATTTTGGCATTTGCAGTCTCACCCGTTCACCTACTGGTGATTTGTCTCAACACCTATATTTTAGATTCCCATTTCCCTTTTTCATCCATATTCACATTCTGAAGGCAGTGGAAGAAAATTTGAGGTCTATGATCCAGAATACTACCTGTCTTGTTATAAGGGGACTGGATTACTTGAATATCCCAGCCGTTTGACTTTATCGAATTTAATCTTCCATTCTTTGATTTCCTTTCCAAAATGAGTGTGTCAAACCTGGACGAACCCTTAGTACCTCCCCCCTCATCGCGGAAGCTTCCTGATTTTAAAAAATCCATCAAATTGAAGTATGTGAAACTGGGATACCATTACCTCATTACCCATGGCATGTACCTATTTCTAACTCCCTCAATTGTAGTCGTCGCAGCTCAGCTCTCCACATTTTCACCCCAAGATCTTTATGTTCTGTGGGACCATCTCCGCTTCAATCTCATATCCGTCATCCTATGTTCCACCCTTCTGGTTTTTCTGTTGACCCTTTACTTCCTCACTCGCCCTCGTCCTGTTTACCTTGTGAATTTCTCATGCTATAAGCCAGAAGTTGCTCGTCAATGCACGAGGCAAATCTTTATGGAAAGGTCGCGCTTGACCGGATCTTTCAATGAGGAAAATCTCTGTTTCCAACAGAAGATTCTAGAGAGATCAGGCCTCGGGGAGACGACTTACCTTCCGGACGCTGTTCTGAGAGTACCTCCTAATCCATGTATGGAAGAAGCTAGAAAAGAAGCCGAAACTGTTATGTTGGGTGCCATTGATGAGCTTTTGGAGAAAACCAATGTGAAACCTAAAGATATTGGGATTTTGGTTGTGAATTGTAGCTTGTTCAATCCGACACCATCTCTGTCTGCAATGATCGTCAACCATTATAAGCTTCGAGGGAACATTGTTAGCTATAATCTGGGTGGAATGGGTTGTAGTGCCGGTTTGATCTCCATTGATCTCGCTAAAGATCTGCTTCAAGTCCACCCCAATTCGTATGCTTTGGTAATAAGCATGGAAAATATTACTTTAAATTGGTATTTTGGAAATGAAAGATCGATGCTCGTCTCGAATTGCTTGTTCCGAATGGGTGGGGCTGCGATTTTGCTTTCCAACAAAAGGTCCGATAGGAGGCGGTCCAAGTACCAGTTGGTTCATACAGTACGGACCCACAAGGGTTCCGACGACAAATGCTTTTCTTGCGTTTTCCAAATGGAGGATCCAAAAGGAAAAGTTGGAGTTGCTCTGTCAAAGGATCTGATGGCAGTTGCTGGAGATGCTTTGAAAACTAACATTACCACTTTAGGCCCACTTGTGCTTCCCATGTCTGAACAATTGCTATTTTTGGCAACATTAGTGGGGAAAAAACTTTTTAGAATGAAGATAAAGCCATACATCCCCGATTTCAAATTGGCTTTTGAGCATTTCTGCATACATGCTGGGGGAAGGGCTGTGTTGGATGAAATTGAGAAAAACTTGCAGCTTTCTGATTGGAACATGGAGCCTTCTCGGATGACATTATACCGATTTGGCAACACTTCCAGCAGTTCTCTTTGGTATGAGTTGGCGTATACGGAAGGAAAAGGGAGGGTGAAGAAGGGAGACAGAACATGGCAGATCGCTTTTGGATCCGGCTTCAAGTGTAACAGTGCAGTTTGGAAGGCTCTGAGGACTATTAATCCTGCAAAGGAGAAGAACCCTTGGATGGATGAGATCGACCAGTTCCCAGTTGAGGTTCCCAAGGTTGCTGCCATTTGAAATTGTACCAGTTGTTTCCCATTCATTGGTGGTGACGTTTTAGTGGTTGTGAAATCTTGTTTCTTGTACTGTTGGTGGAATTTGAATTTGTTTCTTGTGGGGATGTAGGTAATTTGACAAGGTTATTCTTTGTGGTATTTGTGCATTGTTGGGATGAAGGTAGGTAGTGTTCTTTTTCCTTCTCTTGCTATATCTGTGGATTAGGTGTTAATTTATGCTTTGGAGGTTAAATTTGGCAGTATTCCAGGATTAATTCTATTCTTATGAGGCTATATATGATTGTAATTAGTTGGCCTAGGGATTTCATTAGGATTATTGTGAGGGCCAGACTAAGAAAGAATTTGTGCTTCTCATGTGGAATGTTTTACGAGTTGAAATTCAAGAGCATCTGTCCAGGGATTTAGAACTTCTTGTTTTCATCTTTTTTTTTTTTTTAAATTTTTTTTTTTTAAAATTTTGATCCACAAAAACGCCTTAAAGGCTTACATAGATTCTTTCTTTAGTACTCCAATAGGTTTGCACTTGGATCGTTGAGTAGTAGTCATTCTCTATTATTTCTTTGCATTGACCTATCCTTGGGGGGTGTCCCTTGGAGCGTTTATGCTTTTCTAGGGGGCATGTCCCTAGCTGTTCATGTACCACGTCTATTGCCTACTGCTGTCCAGTTTTTCCTGATATGGCTGTCCAGTTTGGCTGCTGCTTGTGATAGCAGCAAACTGAACTCTATTACACCTAATTGTTACTGCTACTGCTGCTGTTGTTGCATATGTGGTGTTTTTACTGCTACTGCTTCTAGGGTTACTATTGGGCTGGTCTGTTCACTGCAGACCAGCACCTGAAGGGTATTGCTGTTACACTTGCTGCTAGCTGCTTATGATGTTGTTGCTGTTCCTAGTTTCTGCTATAACAGGGTAGTTGTTTGGGGAACCTCATGACACAAATGGCTGTTGCTCAGTTTGGATTGCTGTCTAATCTGCTGCTGTCCAGATTTGCTTTTATAGCTGCTGTTCAAGGTGGATTTATTGTTTACTTGCTGCTGTAACTGCAGTCCACATGCTATTCTTGCTGCTCTGTAACGGCTACTCTGTTTTCTGCTTTGTTTAGTTCTATTGAACTGTGTTGTGGCTGCTTCTGGTTTGCTACAAGTTGGCTGTCCAAGATGGTTCAAGTTGCTATCCAAGATGGTATAGGAATCCGTTCATTCCAAGATCATGGAGTCCGGTGGGTTTTTTTTTTGGGGGGGTAAAATAGCTTGAAATAAAAAGAGGCTAAGCGAATGTACAGCCTACAAGGGGCATATTCCAGGAGGAGAAAGCAAAAGGAAAACAAAGAATAAGAAAATTGATCTTAGCCAATTGGCAACATTGAACTAAGTGAAGGCCTACAATGAAAAGGGTTTGATTGGGTCTAAGGAGTAAACACCAATCTAACCAAATTAACAACTATACAATTTAACTAGGCAACTTTAGCTAAGCAATAAATCCACATGTTTCATTTCCATCTTAGAGATGGCAGAGAAACACGTGCCAAAAGATGGTATACACAAAAAATTGAGTTTTGCACGGGTTGGTTGAATCAATAGGTTGACAGCATTAGAGATAACAGCACTAGAACAACCACTTCTTCACTCGGTAAGCAGCACCAGCTTCATTACTGGTATGTGGCAGAAGTAGCAACAGCATCAGCAGCAACAGCTGAGGTAGTTATCTCGCTGAACAAACGGTCCAAAATAGCAACCACAGCAACTACCTACTGCCATTACAGCAGCAAGCATCAGCCGAAGTAGCAGCAGCAATATTAGTAAGACAAAACTGTTCAGCTGCTGGACTGGACAGCAGCAAAAAACGACCGCACAAAACAAAAAACAGCAGCTGCAAGATACATATATGAAAACTGATGCCCTCTTGCTGGCAGCAGCGGGACAGAAAACAGCAGCTGATGCTGTCCAGTCCAGTGGGTTTCCAAATATCATTTCAAATTTTCTTTTCTGAATGCCAGGTTGCATAATGTGTAATCCCTTTTGCCATTTGTTTTGTATCCCTTTAGTAGATGGGTAGGAGACAAATGTTCCACTTTATCCTAGTCCTATGTAGCCGTTTGGCGTAGGCTCTCTCTATCTTTATGTTTTATTTTCTTTCTTTTCCTCCTGGGGTATCCCCTTTGTGGGCTGTATATTCGGTTAGCCTCTTTTATTTTCAAGCTGATTGACCCAAAAAAAAAAAAGTCTATTAAAGCAGTCATTACTAAATTGGTATCTACTGCCACTGTTTATCATGGGTGGATTGAGAGGAATATGAGAAAATTTCAGGGAAAATTTTGTTCTTGTGAGGTAGTTGTTCACAAAATCTATTCCATGGGTGGAGCAAGACTTCTATCATTATCCAATCGACAATCATTTCAAGCAGACTGGGTTGTGAATGAGTAGAACATTAATGGTCAATAATATAATCTGTTGGTGATTGTTTTTTTTAAATGATCTATGCATCTCACTTGTTTACTTCCTGTAATAGTTAGGCAGGGTGCAACCGGACAACAATAGGGATACTTGGTTGCTAGTACCTCTATATACAAGGTAACTATCTTAAATCTCAAGTTGTTTTCTGTGGCAGCTGCTGCATAGGGTTCCTTATTGGAATCTGCAAGTTTAAGGTATAAGCTTCATGACTTTTGAGTGTGCAGTATGTGTGATCCTGTGAGTTGTGGGACTAAACCCAATCTTCTTGCGAGAGGAGGTAATAAATAGTGGGAGGCATATTGTGAGGGAGAGGCGAGGGAGTTGTGGCCCCTTATGCTTTTAAGTGTTGGTGATTTAGGCTCCGAGGGAGGAGTGGAGTGAGGAGATATAAGCAATGGATTTCTAGTCAGTAGGCTTTATTCAATGTTGCTTCAATTTTTTATCCTCGTGGGATGTCCCAAGACCAAGATACTTCATTGTGCTGGGTTTGTTATTCCCAACAGCTGCTGCATTTATCTTATTGCTTGTAATTGTTTGTTCAGCTGCTTTTGAGCCAATGAATTGGATTGTCCATTTTTTCATTTTATTACTGTCCAGGTAAAGCTGCTGCATTAGTAACACAAACAAGTGTTGACTGCCTAGTATCTCCATTTTGTTGTTAGGACAGTTTGTTGCTGGATTGTCCATCTTGTTGCTGTCTAGATTATGCTGCTGTAATTGTTCCTTCAGCTGCTGTAATTGTTCAGATTGATTGTTATTTCATTGGCTAGCCTTCCGTGGGGGTTGTCCTGAAGCTGACTGTTAAGGGTGCTTTTCCTATTCGTAGGTTTTATGTTCCTTTATGTCTTGTACCTACTCTTGGGGGGTTGTCCCTTGGGTTGTTTAAGCCTTTCTAGGGGGCTTGTCCCTAGCTTATTCTTCTCTTTTGCTTTTTGATGCCTCTTCATGAGCTGCATTTTATAACAAGCTGTGGCTTCATCTTTGTTCAAGTCCAGGCGTTGGCTGATCTGTTAGGTGGCACCTCAAAGTTGTGATTTTCATGTGAAGCTAAGGATTGCTGGAGTCCAAACGTTTTGGTGGACTGATCTGGTATCGTGTCTAGTGTATGGATGATGGAGTATTATCATGCTTGAATCTAGGGAGCTCATTCTATGGTCGCAATTTAGCTGTAACTTGCTGCTTGCTGCTTGCTGCTTGCTGCCGTGTGGTGGCTATTTTGGATAGTTTCGTCTTGAAGCTTGCTAACATTGGATATCTGCTTCTGAAGATGCAAGTCATTGGGCTCAAAATAACATTGGATGGTTGTCATGTATTTCCCTTCCCTCTATCTAGAGGGGATTGAAACATTCGTTTATTAGATTTCCATAGTGCTTTGTAGCCATTTGGCTTAGGCGTAGTCAAATTTTATTTTGTTAATTTTAATTTTGTTTTGGTTCTCCTCATTGGGTATGCCTCTTGTAGACTGTATATTCGGTTAGCCTTTTTTCTATTTCAAACTGATTTACCCCCCAAAAAAAAAATTGGGGTTGATAGAACTCTATTCAGAATCACTTTTGTAGTCCCAAAGTAACACTTCGTTGCTGCTAGGGTTTGAGCATGGGATCAAACGAAGACAGAACATTCCAAAATTCTAGTTTGAAATGATCTGGCGGCCGAAGAATGGTTAATGCGATAGATAAGTTGTTGTTTGAATGGTTAAGGCTTCATAATGGAAGAGAGAAGTTCGTGGTTCAAATTGTTAATAAGAGAGAGAAGTTCATTATTCGAATGGTTAAGACTTGATAATGCGAGAGAGAAGGCCGTTGTTTGAATGTTAGTAAGATAGAAAAGTTCCTTTTTGGATTGGTTAAGACTTGATATCGCGAAAAAGAAATTCATTTTTTGAAAGGTTTTTTTTTTTTTTTTTTGGGTAAAATAGCTTGAAATAGAAAAAGAGACTAAGTAAATGTACAGCCAACAAGGGCATACCCTAAGAGGAAGAAAGAAAAAAAAAACATCTTTTGGCTTATATGAGAGAGAAGTCCATTGTTCGAATGGTTAAGGCTTGATAATACTATAGAGAAGTCCATTGTTCGAATGGTTAATAGACGAAACAAGTCAGTTGTTCGAATGGTTAAGGTTTGATATTGCGAGAGAGAAGTTCTAATTGAATGCAAAAGGCTTGATATATCTAAACTTAAAACATCTTTTCTATAATATATTTTGGCAAAAAAAATCACCGAAAAGTAAAAATACAATAAACTACGAAAATAGACTAAGAAACCACTGAATATATATATTTTTTTATGTTTCCTTTGAAAAATAAAAGTAGCAGAGGAAATATTTGTAATCTGTGCCCTTTTTTTTTTCTTTTTTGGGTAAATTAGCTGAAAATTAAAAAAAAAAAAGTTAACCGAATGTACAGCCTACAAGGGGCATACCTCAGGAGGAAAAGAAAAGGAAAAAAAGAAGATTAAAAAAAATGCGATAACCCATGCACAACCCACATGGAGAGTAGGGTTAGTAAGATAACAAAAGTGCCTTGTGTGTTGAGATCATACCCCCGTTGTACTATCTATCTAAGCGGAAGGATAGGACAACGTGGTATGATATGTAGTGATACGAGTAAAATATCATGAAATCTAACTACTACCTGGCACATCCCGCCAGGCTAGGAAATAATATAAATAGTCACGGTCAGAAATGACCAAATGATAACCATTAAGGACTACCAACAACATAGCAAATCGACATCAAGGGAAGGCTGAACAGCTACTACAGAGGAACAAGGCACCAAAAAGAGGCTTGAACCAGAGATGTCGGCATCCACCAGGGGGCCCCACCCTGCACACCATGCCCATTCAATCCGGCCAAATACTACCTAAGGCTCGCCAGAAAACAACCCACTCTCAACCAACTACCTATCACCTCAAACTCCAGAGATGGGATAAGCAAACCAAGAAACTAATACTCCAACCAAACCCAAATCAACAAGCATAATACCCACTTCTAAAAGAACAGTTAGTATAGAGGAACTAGGCACCGAGAAGAGGATTGAACCGGAGATGTCAACATCCGACAGGGTTACCCTCCCAAGTACCATGCACACCACGTCCATTACATCCAGACTACTACACCCTCAATCTAATTCCCAAGACTCGCTATAATCTGAAAGTAGGACAAACAAAGACATCAAATCTTTCTGCCATTAACAGTGCATAACCACCGAATCATTTGGCTCAACCATTAACAATAACAACACATAACCACCGAATCATCTGGTACAAAAATTGGACACAAGATACCTTAGGAGAACCACAGCTGCCCCTTTCAATCAGCACAAATCCACGACAGCTACCCCTTTCAATCAGCGAACAACTACCAATCTAATCAATGATAGCCCCAAAAGCGACATCTTTCGATCAGAGCCCAACCATCGATCTAATCAATGACAGCCATGGAAGCTACCCCTTTCAATCAAAGCAAGACCCAATCTAATCAACGATAGCCATGGTCACAACCATACTACACAAAAGAGCCAGGCTAATGAAGCAAAGTTACTAGGCATGTAAAGAAGCTCAACAAAGAGCATGAGCGATGGAACCAACTTTGGAACTCAGTCGCATAGATCCAGAAAGATGACTGCCAAACAAATTAATCCGATCTCAGTCCAATAGATGACTGCCCAATCGAGTGTTTCAATATGAATCTACAAGTTGTAATAATATTGCAGTCAATTAGAGTAGCAATACCCATTAACAAAATAAACATAACCTTACCCATTCTCCAAGTGTACAACTGGTTCACCGACAGCCTGGTTCCAAACAATACCAGTTGTGGTTTACGAAACCGTTGTACATCACTGGAGAACAAACAATTGATTTTACACCAGATTACGATAATCGATTCCACACCAGATTTTGTAAACTCGGGATTAATGAGAATGGGACAAGGGATTAACGTCGTGCCTGCGTACTCCAGACTCTCGTTCGATTATGATCCCATCGTCGTGCCACCGAGTTGGTGGTGGGCCAAGTCATCAGCCAGTTGGAGCCGGTGCCCACAGAAACGAGCTGAGACAGACCCAGATTGAAGATGAATCGGTACATACGAGCTGAGAAGAACCCAGATTGAAAACGGCTGAGATGGACCCAGATTGAGCTGGAACCGATTCCTCCCGTCGCCATACCTTCGATCGGTAAAGATTGAAGAAGATCGGGGAAATAGCCCTTTAATCCGTGACTGAAAATGGCCGAACAGAGTATTGCATCTCCAGCCTTTTGTTCCCTACAAACCGATTGTTTGAGGGAGAAGTCCAAAAATTGATGATTATGGTGGATTTCTAAAGGGGAAAGAAAAACCCTATGGCAGAGAAGAAATCCAACACCTCAAGATTTTCTGGGTCGAATACCTTCTGTCGCCGTGTAGATAGACCCACGAACTAGGCTTTAGATTATGGACGATAGCCGTAGTGGGCGAGTATATCTGGAACTGGATATTCCGCCCTTGGCTTGGTCGCCGCTGGCGAGCTCTGCCCCACGAACTGGGAATACTAGTGCCGAGTAGAGCTTGGATACCTCTGCCTTGAATCTATGGTGGATTTGGGATTGACTTTTGGTTAGGGGAGGAGGGCTGCTTTTCCCACCCCTCCTGACACACACCCCCCTCCCGGCCCCACCCAGTTTTCCCACAATACCCCCTGTCCTCCCTCTCCCTCCCTCTCTCTCTTATTTTATTTTTTTGTTATTAAATGGTAATAACTTTTTTTTGACGTATTTTTTTTAAAATAAATTTTATATATTTGAAATCTACTCAACGAAACCTATCAAACGAGCCTAATATTGATGGTGAAATAATGGAAAATGAAAAAACTATATATCGTTTGCATTGAAATTTTTTCCCAATAGAGACAGACTAAGAACTCCTCGTAAACAAACAAAAGGGCAACTACTAGTAGAGTGTATGTTTCCGTACAACTTCAAATTTCTCTTTCTAATTTTTCCAAGTCCATATCAAATAAAACTTCAAAGTTTGGAAGAACGACCAACTCAAATCACCATCTTCTTTGATAAAAAAAAATCACCATCTTCTTTGCAAATTACTAATATCGTTTGTTTGTATTCGGACAAATGTCTTTATTAGAGTAAAGTTTCACTTTATCTACTGCGCAACCAAAACCTCGGAGAGCTAGCGTAAAATTTGTATGAGTAGAAAACAGATAAACAAGAGTGTGAGAGAGATTGGCCATATGAATCGTTGTAATCTGGGTTTTGAAATGAGTTTTGTTTTTCTCTTGTGTTCACGCGTCTTCTCTGTTCAAGACTCATCAAAGGGGAAAAAATTTCAAACTGAAAAGAAAGATAAAGAAATAAAGAGAAAAATTTCAAACTGGATAGAAATAAAAAGAAATAAAGCGGATTTAAAAAAAAAGCAAACTGGAAAGCAAGAAAGAAAAGTGGAATTACGACTTATCCCAAAAATACTTGAAAGGCGGATTCGGACGTGGGGGAGGAGCATGCATCGGACGAAGTAACAGCATGGACTGCTAGTTATGGAACACGTTTGCATGTTTTAACAATATGTACTCAATTATAATAAAATAAAATTTTGTTTAAATTTATTATTGTTCATTAGAAGTTATTTTTATTATTCATTGTTAAGATAAATTAATTAACTAATTAAAATAATATAATTTTATTAAGTATAAAGTCAATTTTAATTGAAAATAAAATTTGAGTTAACCAAAAAAAAGGGAGGTAAATGGGAAAAGAAAAAAATAAATAAAATAATTTAAAATTAAAAAAAAATCAACTGGAAAGAAAGAAAACGAAGTAAAGAGAAAAAAAAAATTCAAACAGGAAAGAACGAAAAGAAAATAAAGAGGAAAAAGAAAAAAAAAAGCAACGGAAAGAAAGAAAAGGGGGAGGGGTAATGTTGGAAATAGACTGTGGGGCCAGGGGGGTGGTGTGTCAGGGGAGGGGGGAAAAGCAATTTACTTAGGGGAGTGCATTCTTTCACTAGGGTGTAGACCCTACCGGTTGGATCTTTGGTGTAGGTCTTGTGACTTATAAAGACAAAAGTTGAACAAGTACGAAATTAGACTAAAAAATAAGCGAATAGAAAGAAAATCAAGAAAACAAAAACAATTGCAGAATCTATATATTTTCAAGAAAAAACAAGAGAAATGAGTAAAAACAGAAATATATAAATTGTACTTAAAGTACAGGGTAAGTCTATCAGAAAATCATAATGTTACTCTTGATAAAAAAAAATGCGAGAGGCAAATCTTTTGTTTTAATGGTTAAGACTTTATAATGCGAGAGAGAAGTTCGTTGTTCGAATGGTTAATGCGAGAGAGAAGTTCATTGTTCAAATGATTAAGGTTTGATAATGCGAGAGTGAAGTCCATTGTTCGAATGGTAATATGAGAGAAGTCCATTGTTCGAATAGTTAAGGCTTGGTAATGCGAAAGAGAAGTCTGTTGTTCAAATAGTTAATACTGGAGCGAAGTCCATTTTGCAAATGGTTAAAGCTTGATAATACGATAGAGAAGTCTGTTTGTTGAATGGTTAATAAGAGAGACAAGTTAGTTGTTTGAATGTTTATGACTTGATAATGCGAGAGATAAGTCCTAATAGAATGGTTAAAGCTTGATAGCCAAACTTAAAACATCTATTCTCTAATATATTTTTGAATAGAAATAACCAAAAAGTAAAAACACAAAATAAATTACAAAATACACTAAGAAACCAGAATAAAGAGAAGTCTGCGGTTCGAATGGTTAATACGAGAGAGAAGTTTGTTTTTTGAATGGTTAAGGCTCATAATGCGAGAGTAAATTCTGTTGTTCGAATAGTTAGTAAGAGAAAATTCCATTTTTCGAATGGTTAAGACTTGCTAATGCTAGAGAAAAATCCGTTTTTCAAAAGGTTAATATGAAAGAGAAGTCCGTTGTTCAAATAGTTAAGGCTTGATAATACGATAGAGAAGTCCGTTGTTCGAATGGTTAATAAGAGAGATAAGAGAGAGAAGCCAATTATTCGAATGGTTAAGGCTTAATAAAATGAGAGAGAAGTCCTAATCAAATGTATTATGGCTTCATATCCAAAGTTAAAACATCTTTTCTATAATATATTTTGGCAAAAAAAAAATCACTGAAAAGTAAAAATGCAATAAACGACGAAAATAGACTAAGAAACCAATGAATATTTTTTTTTGTCTCTTTTGAAAAATAAAAGTAGTCGAGGAAATCTTTGTAATCTGTGACTTATAAAGACAAAAATTGAGCAAGTACGAAATTAGACCAAAAAATAAGCGAATATAAAGAAAATCAAGAAAACAAAAACAATTGCAGAATCTATATATTTTCAAGAAAAAAAAAGAGAAATGAGTAAAAACAGAAACATATAAATTGTACATAAAGTACAGGGTAAGTCTATCAGGAAATCATAATGTGACTCTTGTTAAAAAAATGCGAAAGGCAAATCCTTTGTTTTAATGGTTAAGACTTGATAATGCGGGAGAAGTCCGTTGTTCGAATGTTAATGCGAGAGAGAAGTCCATTGTTCGAATAGTTAAGGATTTGATAATGCGAGAGAGAAGAGAGAAGTCCATTCTTCGGATGGTAATACCAGAGAAGTCCGTTGTTCGAATAGTTAAGGCTTGATAATGCGAGAGAGAAGTCAGTTGTTCGAATAGTTAATACCGGAGTGAAGTCCATTTTTCGAATGGTTAAGACTTGATAATACGAGAGAGAAGTCAGTTGTTTGAATGTTTACGACTTGATAATGCGAGAGATAAGTCCTAATTGAATGGTTAAGGCTTGATATACAAACTTAAAACATATATTCTCAAATACATTTTGGCAATAGAAATAACCGAAAAGTAAAAATACAACGGATGGAAATAACCGAAAAGAAAAATACAATTGAGGGTTCGGAGGGAAAACATTCCAAAAATCGCTTTGCGTATTCGTTTTGGCCATTACGAATTCGTTGTTGTGCCTTTTCGATTGACGGATGCACCGACAACTTTTATGGACTTAATGAACCGCATTTTTTGCTCCTATCTTGATCGTTTTGTGGTTGTCTTCGTGGACGAAATTCTTGTGTATTCGCCTACGGAGGAGGAACACCAATCTCATCTCTCCATCGTTCTTGAACTTTTAAGAGAACATCGCTTGTATGCCAAACTTAGCAAGTGTGAATTTTGGTTGTCTGAAGTTAAGTTCTTGGGTCACATTGTGTCGAAAGATGGAGTGTCCGTTGATCCGGGAAAGATAAAGTCGTAATGAGTTGGCAATGACTGAAGAGTGTATTCGAGATTCGAGTTTCTTGGGTTTGACCTGGTACTGTCATCGTTTTGTTCTTGATTTCTTTCATTTAGCGGCTCCAATGACTAGATTGACTCGTAAAGGGACTCGTTTTGTTTGGAGTGACACGTCGCCTTTGAAGAATTGAAGAGAATGTTGACAACCATGCCGGTTTTGATTGTGCCCGAACGGGGAGTCAGTTACTTCGTGTATTGTGATGCTTCAAAAGACGGGTTAGTTTGCGTTTTGATGCAATTAGGACGAGTAGTGGCGTATGGATCACGGTAATTAAAAACTCACGAACAGAATACCCTACTCATGACCTAGGACTTGCGGCCGTCGATTTGCTTTGAAGAGTTGGCGTCATTATCTACACAATGAGAGGTTCGAAGTCTTTTCTTATCACAAAAGTCTAAAATACATATTCTCTCAAAAAGAGCTTAATTTGCGACAAATTTGTTGGATGGAGCACCTAGAAGACTACAATTTTGAGTTGCAATATCACCCGGGGAAGGCGAACGTGGTAGTGGGGGCATTGAGTAGAAAACTGACACATCTTGCTAGTTTAGCCATCCATGAGTGGAAGATGATGAATGACTTAAGCTTTTATGCATTGCATTTTGAAAAAGTTCGGGATGTGGTTACTTTGTGTAATTTGACCGTTCAATCAACCTTGTCGACTTGAGTAATTGAGGCTCAACAACATGATGAAGAGGTAAGGGAGTTTCGCATCAAATTTCTTAACGAAAATGCTCGAGAGGGGTGGCTGATTCACCCCTTGCGTTATCAAAGAAAGTTGTTTGTACCCAATTCGTGTTGGGAGGAAATTTTAAGAGAATTTCACCATGCACCTTTAGCCATTCATTCGGGAGGAGTGAAAATGTATCACGATTTGCATAGACAATTTTGGTGGCTCAGAATGAAGAGGGACGTAGTTACTTTCGTGTCCAAGTGTCTTACGTGCCAACAAGTGAAAGTTGAATACCAACGATCCGCAGGGGAGTTACAACCATTGCTAGTGGCTGAATGGAAGTGCGAGAACGTGACTATGGATTTCGTTACTAGTTTACCGAGATCGTCGAGGGGGCTTGATGCCATTTGGGTAATAGTTGATCGATTGACCAAATCAGCACATTTCTTACCTATTCAGGTTACGAATTCGATTGATACTCTTAGTCGTTTATATATTCGTGAGATTATCCGTCTTCATTGGATTCCCGTTTCTATCATGTAGGATTGAGATCCAAGGTTTACATCGCGCTTCTGGCAAAGTTTACAGGTCGCTCTTGGCACCAATCTCTTGTTTAGTACCGCGTTTCATCTTCAAATAGATGGGCAATCCGAGAGTGCGATTCAAATTTTAGAAGATATGCTTCGGGCTTGCATTATGGATTTTTGGGGTAGTTGGGAAGATCACCTACTATTAGTCGAATTCGCGTACAACAAAAATTGCTACCAATCTAGTATCGAGATGGCACCGTATGAAGCTTTGTATGAGAGACCATGTCGATCACTCGTATGTTGAACCAAGTTGGGCGAAGCTACGTTAGTTGGGTGGGAATTGATAAAATAAACCTTTGAGAGCATGAGAACGATTCGCCAACGTCTTCTTGAAGCTCAAAACAGAACGACCGAGCAAATCAAAGTAATTCACCAATGATTGTTAACCGCACAGAGTAGACAAAAGAATTATGCCGATCGTCGTTGTCGGCAACTGTCGTTTGAAGTGGGGGACCACGTCTTCCTAAAGGTGTCACTGCTTCAGGGATTATCACGTTTTGGGCAAAGGGGTAAACTTTCAAAGCATTATATTGGATCGTTTGATATTACCGAGAAGATTGGGGAAGTTGCATATTGATTGGCCTTGCCACCGCAGGTATTGGGGGTGCATGACGTGTTCCATGTGTCGATGTTGCGAAAGTATGAATTGGATTTGTCACACATTCTAGAGTGATCTGAACTCGAGTTAGAAGTCGATGCATCTTAAAGGGAGGAGCCTGTAGACACCCCACCCCAATCTGGGCTTCCAGATTGGTTTACTTATAGTTTTTGATTCCCCGATGATGAATCGGATCAAGAACACCTCGAGAATGTTAAGTGTTTGAGTTTTGAATGTTTGCAAAACCCTTGAACCTAATCTAATCCTAAGCCACTTTAAAAAGCCAAAAACCCTTCTGACGTGCGCCAGGGCGCAACCATTGCGTGCTGGGGCGCACCATCGTGCACCAGACTGACTCCCGCGCGCGATGGTCAAACTACCAGGTGGTGGTCAATAGTCAAAGTTTCACCGTTGACCATCGCGCGCCAGGGCACACCCTTGCGCGCCTAACTGACTCCATCGCGCGATGGTTAATGCCAATTCCCGCCAACTTTTCTTGAGGTGGAAACTTGGCCACCAATGCAACCTTAGCCAGCCTCGTGGACTGGCTGGGCTCCTCTCTTTGCAACCAGACCTAACTCCTCCCTCCCTATATATACCCCCCATGGTTCTTCCATTTAAGGGGTTGGTTTTTGGTGGATTATTTTTGTTAGTGCAATCCAAGGTTTTGTGAAGGGTCACAACCTAATCTCCCAAGAACATAGCTTGTTCTTTCTCCTCCATTAGTCAAAACAACTCAAACACCTCAAACAATCTCAACCTCAATTCAAAGCTCAAACACCATTCAAACTCAAAAGACCAAAGGTATAGCTTACCTTAGTTCTGCTCTCTGTTCTGATCCCTGAGGGGGGCTGGCAGGGTCAAGGCTGGTGATCAATGCCAGTTCTGGTCCTAAATCTGGCTTGGTTTCAAAAACCGTCTCGGTAGGAACCAATGCGCGACGATCCCACTCTCGCGCGCGGCACATTGTGGCTACATGCGCAAGACCGTGTGGGGATTGGTTTCCTACTATTTTATGCCTTTTTGTTTATATAGATCACTCTGTAAGCATGATGAAAACCAATTTACTGCTTTCCTTAGTATAAACTGCTAGTCTTAGTTCAATATGCATATCTGATGTTATGGAGTACCCTTGGGATCATTTTGGACCTGTCCTAGAACCTAGGATGAAGAAAACCAAACACTGGAAGATTGACCCATACCAGCGCGCGCTGCACCCAAACCCGCGCACGATGGTCAAATGGAGCTTTGACCATTGCGCTAGGGCGCAACCATTGCATGCCAGAGCGCGACCATCGCGCGCTAGAGCGCAATGTGCACGACAGACTGACTTCCTCGTGCGCCGGTCGCCTCTGACCAGTGAGTGGTCTTCCACGGGTAATTTGGTCTTGGGCTGTTATTTTATCCCCTTATTGTTTAAGGGGTGTTTTAGTAATTTTGTGGCTCTATAGCCCTTTAGAATTGTGTAAAACTGTGTAGTTTTGCTGCCTATAAACTGCTTGGTTTGTTCTGGGTGTACACTGATCCTTCCAGAGCCCAGAGAGTTTCAGAATAAGAGCTGTGGGTTTTGACCTTACTGGCGCGCGCAGGTCTTGTAGTAGCACGCGCAGGTCTGATCAGCATGCATTAACTTGATCAGTGCATACTGGTTTCTTCCTGCGCAAGACACTCCGAGACAAGGGCTTTCCAGTCTGTTTAAACTCCCACAACAATCTGTTTTCATCCTATACAAACTACTTCAAATAGAGCAAGCATGCCATCTATCACATCTTGCAAACGTGTTATAGTTTAATCCCCATTAACTGTTCCCCCGCCCTAATTGGCTAAGAATCGATTAGTAAAAGAAGAATCGCAATATTTTCACAAAATGCCTATGTAGAGACTGATCTCCGGATTGGGCGAAAGGGGTGCCTTAAAACCCTTTCCCTCTCGTAACCTGGCTCCCGAACCCAGGTATGGTTATGACGGACTGGTTCCTTCACTTTTTCAAATCAAACAGCACGGCAAATGCTTCGAAGTACGGTTTCTTGGGTGTCAGACCTTCAAACTGGAGTGGCGACTCTATATTCCGAGCGCTTACCTCTCTACGCTCGCGCTCCCTCGATCTAGGCCCTTGCGCTGTTGGAATCCGAAAATTCCAAGGGCAAGCTGCCCACAGTGGCGACTATGCTGGGGACAATCGAACAGATATTAATCTATACTTAGTGTTTAATACGTTTATGAACAATTCCTTAAAAGTCTGTCAAAACAGTGAGTTTCGCGCTGCCAAAGGTTGGAATAGTGATTTAACAGGACCTCGTGTCCGGCCAATCTAATCTGGGACTTTTTCAATTGTTCACTTGCGTAGTTTCCTCTAAAGATGGACTAAATAAAGTGAGCCAAATTTGAAAAGGCATTTTGTAATTTTGTGATTCTTCTTTGTGGGCTCCCGCGCCCGAAGAAGCGCTTGCGCTCGAAGAGTCGCCACCCGGGTTTTTGAGATGGGTCACCCAAGAAACCGAGAGTTTGATTTGATAAAGAAAGGCTTTTGGTCTAGCGAAAACGTTGAGATGATGGGTTCGGGAGCCACATTACGAATGAGGAAGGTTTTTCTTTAAAAAGCACCCCATTCGCCCGGTAAGGCCGGTCTCTACTTGATGTTTTCAAAAAGGGGAGATCTTCGGTATCATTCGGAATATCAAACCTTTAATAAAGCACGTAACGGGAAAGGGACATGGGAAATATATCACATTGACGTGCAGGTGGTGCTATCTGTACAGTCGTGATAAAATGATATGAATAAATGGAAGTAAATAACATTCAACAGACTGTTTGGACCTCAGAATACCGCTCACGGCACCCTGAGATGCCGCGCGAGGCATCTCAACATGCCGTGCGTGGCACCTGCTCTGCTGTCAGACTGTTGCAGTCTTTCAAAACATCATTTAGCTCACTGGTTTCTCTGTAGATCTTTTGAAAACTCACGAGTAGCCTCACGGCGGTCAGATCATCCCAAGAACGTCATTATCCTTCTCAAAACATAGTTTTAAAGTAGCTTTCAACGTTTTTGATCACTTGGGATGATCTTGAAAAGATTTTAGAAGAGCCGGAACATGGCTTGTAGATATGGTCTTATTTTAAGAGCTACAGAAACAGTAAACAGCAAAAACAGGTAACCACAGCGGAGGAAAACTCAGATCCAGGCAGCCTGTTCACAATAGCATTAGTGTGTACTATGCCGTGCGCTGGGGGTCGGGATGCCGCGCGTCTGAGCGACAGACCGCGCGGTTTCTCAACCTCAGCACAGTGTCTGTTTTATTTTATGAAAATGGGTTTTGAGTCAGGATCTAACCAAAAGGGATCAGATCTGCTGACAAAACGGTCCCCTCAGGACCAGAACGGAGTCTAGTCCGAGGAAACTAGTTTATACCTTTGGTTTCGAGCTTGATCAAGGATCGTGGATGCAAGGATGTGGATGGATCGTCACGGATGTGGATGGAGGAGGTTAAATGAGACAAATGGAGTATGGGTGTGAGTGAAGGTTAGGTATTTTGGGTGATGGGGTCTTGAAGTTAATGAGTGATCAACTTCAATGATGAGAAGGGAATGAGTGAAAGCTCTTAAAGAATGTCTTTTGGGAATGACATCCTTTAAGACTTGGAAATGGAAGTGGTAATGGAAAGTGGGTTTGAGAACTTAGAGAGAGAAAGTAGAGTGGGAGAGCTAAGAGAAAGGCAAGAGAAAGACTCAAAAGAAGGGCTAAGAGGGACCCCTTTCCCTTGAGTGGAGGGGTTAATTTATAGGCAAAGGCCAAGGATTTTGAATTTCAAATGGTGGAGGTATTTTTTGGGCGGGCCAGAAGTGCATTTTAGCTGAGCAGTCATCGGTGGCTCACCTGGCGTGATCGACTTCCGAGCGATCGACTTTTAGCTCAAGGTGCCGTGTGGAGGATTTTGGCTGCGCACGGTCCCTTGAATTTCTCAAGGTGCTGTGCGCTCCAATTTGGCTCCGCACGGTACCTCCTCCTGTGGTCCAGGGCCTTTTGGGCTTTTTTATTGGGCTTGGTTGGGTTTGTTGGATTTGTTGGGTTTTTGGCTTTAAAGGAGATCCTTTTTCAAGCTCGCAAAGGTATCGTTTCCTCTATTTCATCATCGGGGTGGACAAATACTCTCCGAGGTCCGGATTGGGGTGTCTACAGTAGTCCCTCTTTAACGTAACTCGGATACCATTAGTTGGTACGAGTGACGCTTAAAGAATAGGCATCCCAATCCGTTGCTCTAGTGCCTTTGAACAGAGACAAAGCGAATAATGCAAGTAAATAATGATGGTGGTCGCGCTCGGGGAGCTACCTACGTACCCCGTTGTAGGGATCAGACCAGCGTAGTTCGATTGGGACAATGTAATGCGAGAAACGAGTCCTGGAGGACAAACTTATGCAAAGAAGTGCTTGCGGTGCGGTGTGTCATTCAAAGTATTGTGAAAGACTTGAGACGAGCCCTCGAGAGGCGAAAATCGAGACGAGCCCCCGGGAGGCGAAGATCAAGACGAGGAGAGACGTTAGGTCCGTTAGACCGTGGCCCAAGAGACGAGAAGCGAGACGAGCCCTTGGAAGGCGAAGATTGAGACAAGCCCTCGGAAGGCGAAAATTCAATTTAGAATTTTTGAGACAAGCCCTCGGAAGGCGAAAATTCAATTTAGAATTTTTTTGAGACAAGCCCTCGGAAGGCGAAAATTCAATTTAGAATTTTTGAGACGAGCCCTCGGGAGGCGAAAATCGAGTTTTGAATTTTTGAGACAAGCCCTTGGAAGGTGAAAATTCAATTTAGAATTTTTGAGACGAGCCCTCGGGAGGCGAAAATCGAGTTTTGAATTTTTGAGACAAGCCCTTGGAAGGCGAAAATTCAATTTAGAATTTTTTGAGACAAGCCCTCGGAAGGCGAAAATTCAATTTAGAATTTTTGAGAGGAGCCCTCGGGAGGCGAAAATTGAGTTTTGAATTTTTGAGACAAGCCCTTGGAAAGCGAAAATTCAATTTAGAATTTTTTTGAGACAAGCCCTCGGAAGGCAAAAATTTAATTTAGAATTTTTTGAGACGAGCCCTCGGGAGGCGAAAATCAAGTTTTGAATTTTTGAGACGAGCCCTCGGGAGGCGAAAATTGAATTTTGAATTTTTGAGACGAGCCCTCGGGAGGCGAAAATTGAATTTTGAATTTTTGAGACGAGCCCTCGGGAGGCGAAAATCAAGTTTTGAATTTTTGAGACGAGCCCTCGGGAGGCAAAAATTGAATTTTGAATTTTTGAGACGAGCCCTCGGGAGGCGAAAATTGAATTTTGAATTTTTGAGACGGTTCCTCGGGAGGCGAAAATTGAATTTTGAATTTTTGAGACGAGCCCTCGGGAGGCGAAAATCAAGTTTTGAATTTTTGAGACGAGCCCTCGGGAGGCGAAAATCAAGTTTTGGATTTTTGAGACGAGCCCTCGGGAGGCGAAAATTGAATTTTGAATTTTGGACCTGCTGGGGAAAATATGTCGGATCCTTGAACCAGTCACGGTGAGTCCCGGAGGACGAATACCGAGAAAAAGGCGAATACGGCGAATTCCCCGGGGGATTAAATGGCGCCGTAACCGATGCACGACATTCTAAGGGACCTTTACTGCAAAACGGCTGAAGATTGAGTTTCCAATAGGATTTTGGTGGCTGATTGGATCAATTTTCGAGAAAGCATTTAAACTTCTGGAGCCAGGGTGCCGTGCGGTCAAAGTCGAAGGCGCGCGGCACCTCGTTCTGCTAAGCACCCTTTCGATTTCCGAGAACAGTTGACAGGTTTAAGGGTGCCATTAATTCAGGCGTGCCCCTTCGTCGGCTGGAACGGCTTTATAAGCGTGGGGGGTGCCACAATTCATGCACCACAAACAAAACTCAAGAGTCTCTCTACTATCTTCGCATTTTTCTAAAAAAAAGTTTGTTCTCGAAGTCTACGGATGGCGAACAATGGTTTGGCGGCCCGGGTCGAGTCCTTAGAAGCCGAGATGTCTTTCTACCGTCGGGAGATTGAACAATTGAATGAGCAGATCGCGAGGCTCATTGGGACGATTCGCACTCTCCGCCGTGCAGTGTCGAATCTTTAGGATTTCGCCTTCGACCAGATGGATGACAAGCACGACCCCGACTCCGTCCTCGGGCGTGAGTCGGACGACACGGCGGAAGACTCTGAGGGGAATCCGAATGGGTCGGATGACCGTTCGGATGGGGCGAACGACGCTTCGGACGACGGGAGTGCGTGAGACCGGGGCCGGAGAAGAAGAAGGAGGAAGGAAGAAGAAGGCGGAAGGAAGAAGGAAAAGGGGAGTAGGCCCTGTAGTTGTTTTTTTTTTTTTTTGTTGTTTTTGTTCTTTTTCTTTTTTTTTTTTGAAATGTAATGGCAAGTCCCGGGGGAGACCCCGGGTTTTATTCAATGAAAAGCCCCTTCTTTTTCCTCTTCTATTTTCCTGCATCTATCTCCTGGTTTTGAATTAGATCGAACACGGAAATGCCACGAACTTTTCTCAGGAATCAAATTGTCGAAACAGATCACCATGCCGTGCGCAGTTAACTTAGGGACGCACGGTGAGGCAAACTGGGAACACTGCATATCCGCCCAGGGTACCGTGCGACTGGGCCAGGTTGCCGTGCGACTGGGCCAGGGTGCCGTGCGGCTAGGCTAGCTCCGAACCCGGTCCAAAGTTGGCTTCCGAGTGAACCGATTCGAGGGGTATATATATATACGGCGTACACAGTGTACCCATATGTTTCGAATTTCCCTCTCTCTCTCTCTCTCTCTCTCTCGATCATCTCTCTCTCTCGCTGCTCCCTCTCTCCCGATCATCTCTCTCTCTGTCGACTGCTCTCTCTCTCTCTCTCTCTTGTATATGGATAGCGGCGAGATATCGGGGGACGATCATTCGTCACAGGTTGCGACTACACCACCTCCGACTGCTCCGGAGGGTGTCACGACGGCCGAGGACGCCCCGGGGGTCTCGGACCAGGCGGCATTGGCCGAGGTGGTCACAGTCCGAGCTGCCACGGTGGTTGGCAGCGGTGGAAGCGACGGGGGCAGTGTAGTGTTGGCCGGGTACGGTCAGGGGACGGAGACTCCGGGTGCAGTGGAGTCGAGGGACGATGTTGGGGTTTCGGGCCGGTCGGAGGCGGCGGCCAGCGTTGAGGAGAGGACTACGGAGGGTCACAGTGGTGGTGGTTTAGACTTGGTGGTGGAGGAGACGGAGGCCTCTCCCGTGAGAGAGCCTCGGACTGACTTGGGGAAGGCCCCCATTGTTGAGGACGAGCCGGTGGTGGAGCCAGGGGTGGAGCCGGTAGTGGAGGACACGCCGCCCTTGTTTGTGGGCAGTGGCGTAGGTGCAGGGTCGTCACGCCCCGTAGGCATGGGCGACTACCTAGTGACGGCGTCCATGGAGGACGTATTGGAGTTAGTGCGGGGGTATCCCGGGTTGGGGGACGCTTTACTTGCGGCCCGTGAGGCGGATCTTCAGGCCGGGCTTGGGACTGGGGGTGTTGGAGAGCCAGAGGCCGAGGAGAGGCGAGCCTAGGAGGCCGGAGGGGTGGTGGCTCCTCGCGTCACTGTGGTGGCTGAGGCGACACTGGCGTTGCAGGGGCGAGGGCCCTATGACGAGGCGGCCTACGTACCCTTTCAGCACGTGGTGGTGCCTTCACTTTTCGACCCTTACACTCCGAGGAGGCCGACTTACGACGAGGCTCTGGTCTTGAGGGACCCTCAGCGGCACCTTTCTTTGCGCCGAGACGAGGTATACTTTAAATATTTGTATTTCAAATTCCAATGCATCGTATTTCCATTGTATCCAAGTACACCACTGTATTGTATGCCATGCCTGTTTATTGAATATTGCTGGTTTGTTGTAACAGGCGATCTCGCTCTCGTGCTATGGAGGCTCGGCGGCTGTGCCGACGTTTTGGGAGAGGCTGCCTGAGGCTTCGCGGGAGATAGTGAGGCAGGCGGGCTTTGGGGAGTTTGTAGGGGTGCTGGCGAGGGGAGTGTGCAACGACCGCCAGGTGGTGAGGGCTTTGGCTGAGAGGTGGTGGGATACGACGAACACCCTCCACTTCTCTTTTGGTGAGCTGACCGTGACGCCGTTGGACTTCGCGGCGATCACTGGTCTCAGGGTCGGAGGTGACCCTATCCCTTTCGGGACGCCACAGGGAGGCAAAGTGGCGCTCCGAGCGATGCTTTGGGACACGAGCCGAGGGTGGAGGGTGATGACGCGAAGCCCAGCTTCTGAGGTTTTGGACGGAGAGGCTCCCGATCGATAGGGTGGAGGAGGAGCAGATGGCGAGGTGCTTCTGCTAGTACTTACTCGGTGCGTCTCTGTTTCCCAACAGGCAACCCGGTACACCTTTCGCTTCTCCCGACCTTGAGGGACGTCGGGGAGATCGCCCTTTGATCGGGAGGCGCAGGGGGGACGTGCTACGCCTTCATGGGCTCTTTGTCTCGCGGAGCAGGAGTGGGCCTCGGAAGCTACTGGAGGGTCTGGGAGGTATATTTCGTTTCCTTTCTTACGAACAGTTAGCTTTTCCATTCGTATCTATTCAATGTATATCTTGTGCTAACTTTCCATGTCTTGAATTGCAGCTTTGGACGTACGAGGTGATAGGGATGTACCCTCCTGAGACCACGTGTCCTGACGACACGATACTTCCTCGAGCCCTACGCTGGTCGACAGAGTATAAGGGCGTGAAGAGGGGAAGAGGCAAGCTGGATGCCTTCCGCCTGTACTTGGACGAGCTGCGTCCTGATCAGGTATCAAAGCACTTTCGTTTCTATTTCCTGCTCATCTTTATATAAACAGTACTTTGACATTGCTTATCCTTAATGACAGGTCCACTGGCGGGTGTGGGACCGCTTCGAGATCCCCTACATTGCACAGAGTAGGGTGGTTGCCAGGGGGAGAGTGCTTCTCGAGTCCCCTTACGGCTGGCAGTGGTACTTGGGTGACCGAGTGTCACGCCAGTCGTTGAGGCTGGACGTTTTTCGAGTCCCTGGGCTGCTTCCAGCCCTAGTACAGAGGACGGACCAGTACACCCGGAGGGAGGTCGAGCAGTTTACGCGGCCAGACCTCGAGTTAGAGCCGTTCTTCGAGGCAGGTGCTGGCCTTGCGGCGGACTACGCAGAGTACTGTTCTCAGTACCTGATGGCAGGTCTGAGGATACATCTTTGCAGGAGGCGACACAGCGGCACGAGAGTCTTGGAGGAGGAAGGAAAGAAGAGGATAAGCGGCGGAGTCGGTGGAGAGACGGAGGCCGCAGCGATGAGAGGTCGCGGCGAGGCGCAGCGGCGGTGCTAGCCTCCTGCCCTTTCTTGGACGGTGGACGTGGCGACCCCTCAGGGAGTCCCTGGTGTGGTCGCGGTGCCACGCCCTCCTGTTGAGCTCCAGGGTTCCTTGCTCGGGTATAACATGTTTTCAATCTTATGTACATTTGCTCGCTTGCATATTCTGATCAATTTCCTTCATTGCAGGCTCCTCCAGTGGTACGTGAAGGAGATGGCGGAGACCATGATGGGCCTGGAAGCGATTGGTGAGGCAGTACGCCATGGGCCACCCTCCAGAGGTGTTGCCTCGCGTTGGCGGAGCGATGGTATGTTCTGGAACTTCAGTCATTTGCTTTACTTCTACCGTTTATATTATGATTATGATGCAAATGTCATATGAATGCTTATACCATTGCAGGCCAGAGGAGGGGCTACACGAGGGTTGCGGCGGAAGTCCGTCCACCCGATAGTACGACAGGTCTCCTCTGCCGGCTCACGGGAGGAGCCAGCGTCGAAGAGGACACGACGCTCTGTAGGGACTAAGGACGAGCCTATCGACATTTCCGAGGACGATACACCCGAGCCTACAGACGTTGACCTGGAGGTCACCTCAGGAGACACTATGCCTAGGGCGACCGGCACTCAGGCGGCGAGCAGCTCTCCTGCGGACGAGGAGATTTCCGTAGAGGACGAGGAGGAGAGCGAGGGCGAGGACGAGGATGAGAGTTGAGCTCCTCTTTTGTTTTGTGTTTTTGACAGAGCCTGCGTGCTTCTTTTGTAGGGCGCCTGTTTGCCCCTGGTAGATAGGACTTCGATCATTGGGTCATTGTGCCCCTTTTTGTACTTCGACTCATGGATGCCTTTGGATTTATACAAAGATTTTGTCCTTCCATTGTTTATGCCATTCAATCTCCTTTTGTTCGCATGAAGAAAACTGAATAACTAAAACATTAACCGAAATGTGCAACCAACCATTAAGCCGAATGTGAGGTTTGTGATGAGGGATGCATTAGCATATTGACAGTGAAATAGAAATCAAAGAAAGCAACTAGGTAAACCTTGGTAAAATCGACTCTGTATACAAGACTTTATATAGACATCTTTGCAACTGACTCCAGACACGAGCATAAGGCAATAACGACCTTTTGATCTCGCTTATGAGGCTCAGAGACTTGACTTTGCCGTTGGAATATACTCGAAAAAGTAGGAAAATGTTGATTTTAGCATGTGACATTCTCGAGTTTTGACTCTGGACACGAACCGGGACTTGAACCAAGTCACTTTTGAACATTATGACCTGTAGGACTTGAAAGAATGACTTGGAATGACCCGAAACGGACTTTGATACCTTGACATGGCTTAAGGAACGGATTTTATCGAGTTTTCGTGCCACGACGGCGAATCCCGGGAGTTATCTTGAAACGAAACATCCATGAAGTCCCAAATACCCGTTAGAGTGTGTTTAGGTGCTGGTTGGTGCTTTGCGGGGCCTCGATTCCACCTTGATGTGTTGCTGTCAAAAACTGCGGAAATGCAGACTCAACCTGCCGTGCGGATAGACCAAGGTGCCACGCGGATGAAGATCTGCCCCACGGTACCTCAATCACTCTGCCGTGGAATTTCCTTGGTTTCAACATGCCGCGCGAGGTAATTTTCCTGACAGATTCCAGTTTTGCTGCTTTCCAAGGCAGATTGCTCGGGGGTTGAGGTTTGACCCATGCAATGGCATTTCTGAACCAATGCATGTCTGTTTTGAACCTTTTAGGACTTGACCAAGCTTTTCCCTATGTTGGACTCATGGAAAACTTGCGCTTTTGAAACCCGAGGCTCTTTGAAAGTTGAAGTTGTCCTTCTACCTCTCCTATAAATTCAGGCTCTCTCATTCTATATTTCCCACACCTCATCCAAGTCTTGTCTTCTTTCTTTGTTCCTTGAAATGGCTCTTCCTCTCACTGGTTTGCTTCGTCCATGGTTGGCTTCTATGGAAGGTGTCGATTGGCTCAACTTTCGAGCTCACGGTCTCTACTCCATGAGGTACCTTCGCAACATTCGCCTTCGTCCCGAGCTTTTGAAGGCAGCCGTGAGTTTTTGGGATCCGGAGGACGTGTTCCGATTCGGCGATCAGGAGCTCTGTCCCACTGTCGAGGAGTTCCGTGCATACCTTGGGGGTTTTAGCTCGGGGGAGGTCATCATTCCCCCTGTACGCGAGAGTGCTTATAGAGTCTTGGTCGCGGCCCTTGGACTGAGCGATAATGCCGCTCGCTACTTGGTCAGGAATGGCCACCTTAATGCCATGCGCCTTATCGAGCTATTCTCTCCTCCTGGCGATCTTAGAGACATGACTTATCAGACTCGACGCATGACTGCTCTCTGCATGTGCTTGCTCGCAGCCTATCTCTTGGTCCCTTCTGCCGGTCATGCTAGCTCGGCATTAGCCAGTGTCGCTGTTCAGGTCGAGGCTCGAAATGACGTGATTCCGATGGTCCTGCCCGAGACATTGATTGGTTTGGACAAGGTTTGTTCTGGAGAGACTGAGACTTTCGGGGGCAGTCCACTTCTCCTACAGGTTGGCTTCTCACTCAGCTCTCCTTTTTTGGGTTTCTCCCACGTTCTCATTTTACCTCAACGCTCGGCTTGGTTATCTAAGGCTTCTCACTTGTTTTCTCTCTTCCCACAGATTTGGCTTTGCGATAAGGTGAACGTACTGACCATTCCTCCTGGCAACTGGGCATACGAGGCGAGGTTACTCTCTCAGCGATGCTTTGAGTTTGAGGATAGGAGCAGGGCCGAGTGGGTCGATTTTCTCAGGCGCCGGCGAGCGGAGACCATTGTTTGGAGGTGTCGATGGCTGGATCTTCCTCCCATGACAGTGCACTACATGGGTCCTCAGTGGGTCGTCCTTGCTGGTTTGGGAGCTTTTACTTTCTACATCCCTGTAGACACCCCAATTTGAACACTTCGAATTTCCTTAATTTGTGGCCCGGAGGCTCCCCGATGATGGTTTTGGATTAAGACGAACTCGAGGTCATTTGAACCTTGGCTCCTTGAAGGACTTTAAAAAAGAGGTATAAATGGTCAAATCATTTCCAAGCGCTCAGGAGTAGTCCCAAGCGCTCAAAACCATTTTCAAAAAGCACTGATTGGGCTTGTTCTCGAGCGCTCGAGAGTGAAGTCCCAAGCGCTCGAGACCACTCTCGAGCGCTCGAGTCCTCCGTGACGGCCAATGGGTGGCAGCCCTTCCCACTACCCATGCAACTCATCATTGCAGACTCTTTGAGCCGGTTGAAACCCAGTCTACACTCAACCTCAGTCAGAGATCCTCAGACCAGCAGTTTTTCTGTTTAAAAAAATGTATTATTTCAAACATATTTCATTTTTGCAACCATAGGTTATCTTGGCCTATATATATGGCCTTTGGTCTGCAGAAGGGGGGGCTCTCTCTCTCTAGACTCTCTTCTCCTCTCTCTGGTTAAAACAAAGCTTTCAAACTCAAAAGATTTTGGCAATTACAAGCATTTTGGAAAAGCAAGGTTTTAAACATCAAAGGCAAGGAGGAAAGATAAGAAATCCAGAATAGTCTAAGCTTCTGGTTTCTTGCCTTATTCTTCTTTCATCCATCCTCTCTAAAGTCATCCAAGGAGCCATCTTCCATCCAAAGGTAGAAATAACTTTTACCTTGATATTCAAAAAGGGTCGTCATTTCCTTTCTGAGGGAGGTTTCTTAGCCTTCTCAGTCTTTCATACTGAGCATGGGTTGAGAGACCTTGGCGCGAAAGCAAGAGCAAAAGGAGTACAAATGTGTTTCTCATGTTGGCTTACTGGAAGTACTCCCAAGCGCTCGGGACTACTCCCAAGCGCTCGAGAGTGGCTCCGGTTTTGCTCCTTCTCTTTTCAGTGTTAAAACAGTCATGCATGGGCATTAAAACGCATTTTCATACAAATCAGCTCTCTTGAGCAGTACTGGTACAAAAGGTCTTCATCTTTCACAGAGAAATAAAGAAAATCATTTCATTTGTGGACATGCAGAAGGGTTTTACTTGAAAATTTGGAATAAGAAGTTTTCATAATACAAAAGCATGAGATCCAGTGTGCCAGCATACTAAAATGAGAGTATTTGTTTAACTAAAATCAGTTCTGGAGATGAACTACTCCCGAGCGCTCGAGATCACTTCAGAGTGCTCGAGAGTGTTTGCATGCAAACTCAATCCACTCTTCTAACAGTTTCATGCTCATACTGCTTTTGAATATCCAGGCATGTGTCCCCTCTCGTCTCTCATGACTACAAAATCATTTTTCAGAAAGATAATGACGTATGGCTTGGAAGAATGGGGGCTGATCCCATTCTGCTAAGTCCTCTGTTAAGCCTGTGGCATGGTTAATGTCATTCCAGTTTACATTTTCGGTGTTATACCCTGTTATGTTCTGTTATACTAACATAGTTTGCAGGTTGAGCATGTAACACTCCCAAGCGCTCGGGAGTGAAGTCCCAAGCGCTCGACTCTGCTCCCGAGCGCTCGAGAGTGGAATTAATGACAGGATTTTCCCAGTTTTCAGCATTTTGGCATTCTATTTCCATCCCTCATTTATCCACTGCACATATGCACATGAATGCACTCCTTTACTTGGTATACTTGTGAATACTTGCTACTTGTTTAATGAAACAAAATCCCTTTGAAAAATCCCGCAAATGTTTAGTAGAGACCGATCTCGTATCGGGCGAGGGGGGTGCCGTAAAACCCTTCCCCCTTCGTAACATGACTTCCGAACCCTTTTCAAATCTCTAGTTTTCAATTCAAATCAATCATTTTCAAATCAAAACGGTTTCTCGGGTGGCGAACCACAAACCCGGGTGGCGACTCTTCAAACTTTTTCAAATCGATTCCAAAATGAGGCGTTTCCTTTCGGGCCGCCCCGATCACACCCGGGGCAGCCCACAGTGGCGACTCTGCTGGGGAAAAGATTTAATTAATACTTAAGAGAAAATTGGCATGTCTCCAAAATGGTCCGTTTTCTTTGAATATTAATTAAATTAGTGAGCCAAGCTTGAAAGATATTTGTGGGATTTTCAAAATTGTCTTGTTTCATTTTTCTATTCTTTGTATATATCTTGTTCAACCCCGCTGTTGCGTTTCGGCAATCTTGCCCGGCTTGCCGGTGACAAGGAATCCCGGAATGCTGAGCAACCCTCGACCGTGATGAGTCATCCCTACCGTTCGTACCATTATTGGGTGTACGCTCAATAATGGGAGGTATACTTTGACTCTAGTCCGGGAACCCTCTTCAAATCAAAACCAGCCTTTGTACATGTTTAGTACGCCGTAGAACCTTCCAAACTAGGACAGGAACCTACAGGGCAGGATTACGTGCTACAGTCTGTTTACGTGCTGCATTGCATTTTGCATTTTCATGCCGTCAGCCACGATGCTCGGGACTCGCTCGCGCGGTCTTCGGAAGGTTGCCGAGGCCCGATGAAGAGTCGTGCACCCCGATGTACGTTAGCTAAATTACATAAAATCCTTAGAACGAGGAGACTTCGGGAAATCAGGACATATTAAGCCTTTGACTAATAGCTAATTGGAAATTCAACAAAGAACAAGGAATAGCAAGGAAACGATGTCGTGATGCCCACACCACCCAGGTTACAGTGCAAAGTCACTTACACCACTTAGGCTAATGGCACCATGCTACCCACGCCGCTTTGGTTATGGTATCACGCTGTCTATACTAAGCTATTTCAAGTTCAAAATTGAAATTTCAACTAGAGAATTAGTCGAATACTTAGTCTGTTTTGGGCATCCCTTAGAATCTGGTGTTCCAAATAAAGGATACACTTCAAAAGAAAACCTGAGGATCAAGGCAGCCTCCCGTAAGTCAATCCTTTTTAAATACTAAGAGTCGGTGACGATGGTGACAATGACGGCGCACTTATTTTCTAAAAACATGCGTAAATTTTCATAAGAATGCAAACAGGGGATCGCGTCTGAGCACGGTTTTTGCTTTGCTGTCAGTTCTGAGCAATTGGGCCGAAGAAGAAGAGCACCATACCCTCCTGGACCAGACCCTTGGGACAGAGATTGGAACGGCTCCAACTACAAGCAGACTCCGTCAGTGCATCAGATTTGGGGGTCAGAATGGATCTATTGGTGGGAAGCTTAAACCCAAACCTGAATCCTGGTCCAAACCCAAATGGGGGCAATCCAAACCCGAATACTGGTAATCCCAATCCCAACCCGAATCCAAATCCAAACGGAGGCGAGCCAAATCCGAATCCAAATCCCACCCCCAATCCACAGGCTAACCCTAACCCGAACCCGGGAAATCTGAATGGAGAAATGGCGCAGATTGGAGAAGATATTCAACGCCTGGGCGAACGTACTGATAACCAAATTGCCCAACTCATGATGATGATCACTGGAGTTGCACGACGCCTTCCACCACAGGCCCAGAATCCGGTCCCTAACCCAATTCCTATCCCTAACCCAAATGCAATTCCTAACCCAATTCCTATCCCTAACCCAAATGCAATTCCTAACCCAATTCCTATCCCTAACCCTAACCCGATTCCTAACCCAAACCCAAATCCGAATCCCAACATGAATTTCAACCCTAACCCTAACCTGAATCTAAATCAAGAACAGTTGGTGTTTGACTTGGAAACCCCGCGAATACTGAAATGGCAGCAGTATTGGCGAAGCTTACCCAGCTGGAGGAATCTGTGGCAAGAAATGAGAAAATAGCATCGACCGGCTTTGACATTAATAAGCTTTGTCTGTTTCCCAACGCGAAGCTTCCAGAAAAGTTCAGGCCAATCGACTTTGCCAAGTTCGACGGAACAGGAGATCCAAAGGCGCACCTGACGGGATACATTGGAGCATTGTCCATGTGGGGAGTTGAGAAGGACGCTATGGCACAGATGTTCTCACAGACTTTGGTGGGACATGCACTGCACTGGTTCACTTCGTTGGATGAGAGAAAGAAGCGTTCCTGGGAGGACATATGCACGGCTTTTGTGGCGCAGTACGACTACAACATCCAGTTGGAAGTAACCACCCGTGAACTCGAGTCAACGAAGAGCAAAAGAGGCTTTCGCTGACTTTGTGAAGAGATGGAGGGGAAAAGCAGCACAGATGAAAGATAGGCCGAGCGACCGGGATCAAATCAGGATGATTGTCCGTAACCTTCAACCCAATCTCGCCAGGCACATGGTTATGGCCCAAGCATGTTCAGATTTTAAAACATTCTTCGATACAGGCTTAGCCGTCGAAGAAGCAGTTCAGTTGGGAATCCTCGACAAGCCCGAGCCCGCTCCTAAACCCAAGAAGGTATACTCCGGGAACAGCAACGCCCTCTTTGGCAACTCAAATTTCACCAACCTTCCCAACACCTCCACAAATACAGCCCAAGCCGAGCCGGTTAACCAAATAGCCACACAGACCAGTCAACCGCGTACTCAGCCCCGTACTTTTGCTCAATTCTCAGCACCGCTCTCGGCCGTACTCGAGAAATTGGTCGAGAGCGGCACCCTCAAGCCACTTACCCCTACTCCTCTACCTCAAAAGCTACCCCGTCCCACAATCCTAATGCTTACTGTGCCTATCACCAGAATGTGGGCCACCTAACCGACAACTGCTTCCGTCTTCGCCATGCAATCCAAGACCTGATAGACAACAAAACCCTCCCTATGCCACCACAAAAGCCAAACACTGTCTCAAACCCACTCCCAAAGCATTCCAATGCCCGCACCAACCTTGTCTCCATAAGCCAACCCTTTGACCCTAGCCATTACATTATTCCTAATACCCAACCCAAGCCAACAGTCGAGCTGCCAGTTGAGGATACTGTCTGTGCGTTGGAAACTGTGGAATGGGATTTTCAGATAAGGTGGGAAGACCTGGTACAAGATTTCTTGGCGGTAGAAGAAAGAGCTCTCATCACTGGAACATGGCCTGTGGCACTTGATGCGCAGCAAGTTGAAGAATTGGAACAAGGAGAATGGAGGCAGGATTGGGAGGAGATAATGGTTGATCCTTTGGATGGGTACTCTCTGTTTGCTCTGTTCTTGGAACCTGAACCGGTTAGAGAAGAAGATGAATGGGAATGGGAGCCTGAACCCAATGGATGGCACTGGATAGATGACTCTGACCTCCTAGATGAAACATCATTGGTGTATCTCTTTCAAGAAGAAGAGGAGGTGGTAGAGGAGTTGGATCTGATGAATCCCCGCATGCTCTCAGGGCTCAATGCCAGGACCATTGTCAACCTCACTCGAGACTCCGATGCTCTGGAGCGCGCCACGGATTATTATTTCTGCCCCCAGGAATACATCATCGAGGAGTTCTTTTCCAAACCCATGGTTCAAATCCCTGATGAGCCCAACGTTTGTGTATTGGACCCTGAAGACCTCTTGGGAAAGGCTGAATTGGTAAACATATGGATGGACGGTGAAGAGTTAACCGTTAACAAGGCCATGATAGAGGAAGGGTCAATTCAGCATGGTGACAACAACCGCAGCAGCAATGACAACTTCTGGAATTCCTTGGAGGAAGAGAACATATGGAAGGCCTTGGAAATGGAAGCTCTCAACGAGACTTTGGAGAAGACAGCAATTGACAAGGGGAAGCGTAAGGCAGATGATTACGATCTGGACTTCTCTGATTTCTGGGAAGGTACCTGGTGGGAGCCAATCCCCAAAACGGTTAGTAACCTTACCAGAAGTGGAAGGGTCTACCAGCCCACCAACCTCCAACAGGGTGGCTCATCCCGAGTCCCTCCACCGCAGCAGAATACCCCTGTCAACCCTGTGAGTCTGAACATCCCCACCTCTCAAGCCCCACAAAATAACCCTCCTAGCTCCACTAAAACTAACCCACCTACCCAGCCCAAATTGACCATTGACCTCAACTCACTCCCTGAACCTGATCCGGAAGCCTCCACTGATTCTATCATCCGTCAACTCCAGGAAACTCCCGCCCGCATGTCTATGCGGGGAGTGTTAGCTGCCTCTCGTGAGCACCGCCGCAGGTTGGTCAACACTCTCTCCAGACTTAAGGTCCCCTCGATATCGCCCGAAGCTCTCATTGCTCTCATAACCCCGAACTTCCCCGCACACCTTATCCTTCACCGAGAAAGATCTGCCGCCTGAAGGAGCTGACCACAACAAGCCCCTTCACATCACCATGAAGTGCCTCGGAAAGTGGGTTCCCGCAATCCTTGTTGATAATGGCTCCGCCATTAACGTGTGTCCACTCCGCACTGCTTATTGCTTGGGCTTTAAGAACAAAGACTTTGCGCCATCGAATTTGGGTGTTCGCGCTTATGATAATACGCGCCGAGATGTTTTGGGGACGATCAATTTGGAGTTGGCAACTGGCAAGTTCAAAACCACCGTCGAATTCTGCGTACTGGAAATTCCTGCATCCTTCAATCTCCTATTGGGAAGGCCTTGGCTACATCGTCCGGATGTTATGGGTGTACCCTCAACATTGCACCAGAAACTGATCTTGGGTTTGGACTCTGGAACCCTCATCATTCATGGAGACTCAGGCATTCGCCCGCACTCCGAGGACAATTCCCCGCTGCTTGAGATTATGCATGGAGAGGAAGATGTTGCCATGGGAGGCTTTGCTGTCATGACTTCGAAGGTGTGTACTATCCGAGCCGAGGACGGCTTCTTGGTAAGCTCCGCAGCATTGGAAATTATGAAAAGGATGAAGTATCTGCCGGGCATGGGCTTGGGACTTTACGCTCAAGGTGTCCCCAAATTCCCTGACTTCCCTGGAAGTAACGAACGTTTTGGTCTAGGCTATGATGCCAAGAAGAGTGATCCAGCAAAGAAGTGGCGCGATCATGCCCGGTCCCGTGCGATTGAGATGAAGTCGAAAGGGAAAGAACCACTGTACCAAGGAGAACCTGAACCATTTGTGGACATCGAGACAAAAAAGAAGTATCCTGGCTTCGAAATCTTTGCCAATGACACTTGGGAGAGTGATGAAGAGGTTCCAAAGGTGGAAGAATTGTCTGAGGCACTCGACTGGCTGGAAGCTTTTGGTTTGGGCAGTCTCCAACTTCTGTTCGAGGGCGAGGATCCGGAGGGTATGGTCGAAGATGCTGCTGTACTTGCGCTTGGAGATGAAGAAGAGATTGAAGACCCTTCCAAGCTCATTGTCGAGGCTATAAGCACTTATGACAATTGCACTTTCATTCCACATGTAACTCGCACTCACAGCACTTGCACTGAGTCTGAGTCTGAGTCCGACACTGATTCGTCGTCTAGCACAGAGTCGGAGTTTGTGCCCATCGGCCCTCCACTTCGTAGCTTTCATTTTGAGTTCGAGTCAACCGCTGTATTCCCCCCGTCTGCTGAAATGGTTAATGAAATGAATGACGTTTTCGCTTACTTGCCGATTTTTAAAATAAATTGTCTAGATCCCGATGATGAAGGAATAGATCTTGATGGGGACATTCCCAAGGAGATCCGTTCCCTTATCGATCGCGAAAATGAAAGGCATGCTCAGCCTTTAAAAGAAGAAATAATCTCAATAAACTTGGGTGATGAGGATGACCCTCGATTGGTTTAGGTAGGTTCCGGGCTGTCTCCCACTGAGCTTCAAGAGCTCACAGATTTGTTAAAAGAATTCAAAGAAGTTTTTGCTTGGTCCCACGCAGACATGCCCGGAATCGACCCAGAAATAGTCGAGCACAGAATCCCCCTCTACCCTGACGCAAAGCCCGTTAAGCAAAAACTAAGAAAAATGCGGCCTGATTGGGTTTTAAAGATAAAGGAAGAACTCACGAAACAAATCGACGCTGGTTTTCTAATTGTAACGGAGTACCCCACTTGGGTAGCCAACATCGTTCCTGTCCCCAAAAAGGACGGAAAGATCAGAGTGTGTGTCGATTTCAGAGATCTAAACAAAGCGAGCCCTAAGGATGATTTTCCATTGCCGCACATAGATGTACTTGTTGATAATACCGCAGGGCACGCTCTATTATCCTTCATGGACGGCTTCTCAGGGTACAATCAGATTCTCCTAGCTCCGGAAGACAGAGAAAAGACCACGTTCATCACTGAGTGGGGGACATATTGCTATCGGGTCATGCCATTTGGGTTGAAAAACGCCGGTCCTACGTATCAAAGGGGTGCTACCACGCTGTTGCATGATATGATTCACAAGGAGGTCGAGGTTTACGTTGATGACATGATAGTGAAGGGAAAAGAGCGAAAGGATCATCTACCGGCGTTGAGGAAATTCTTTGAAAGGATTCGAAAGTACAGGATGCAACTCCGCAGAAGTGCACGTTCGGAGTCACGGCCGGAAAGATGCTTGGATTCATGATCACGACCAGGGGATCGAGGTGGATCCTTCTAAGATCAAAGCCATTCTCGAGATGGAGCCGCCTCGATCCGAGAAGGAAGTCCGGTGTTTTTTGGGAAAGATTCAGTTTATCAGTCGATTCATCGCTAAGCTGACTCTAACCTGTGAACCGTTGTTTCGTCTGCTTAAGAAGGATGTGAGATTCGAGTGGAACGATAAGTGTCAAAAGGCTTTTGAAGCAATCCGAACCTACCTACAGAATCCGCCGATCTTGATGCCACCCATTCCAGGAAAACCTTTGATCCTATACTTGTCTGTCACGCCCTCATCCATGGGGTGCATGTTAGCACAAGAGGGAGAAGATGGGGTTGAAAGGGCAACCTACTACCTAAGCAAGAAAATGGTCGGAAGCGAAGAGCGATACACTTCATTAGAGAAGACGTGCTGGGCGCTCGTTTGGGCCACAAGGAAATTGAGACACTACATGCTGTCTTATTCGGTGATACTGATTTCTCGGATGGACCCCCTCAAATATCTGTTCGAGAAGCCAGCACTTACCGGTAAGTTAGCACGTTGGTTGCTCTTATTGGCCGAGTTCGAAATCAAGTATGTCACACGCAAGTCAGTAAAAGGAAGAGCAGTAGCAGAGTTTTTGGCAGATCGCCCGATCGAGGGTCCAGAACACACGGAGTTTCAATTTCCCGACGAAGATGTAATGACTGCAGTGGACGAAACATGGACGTTGTATTTCGACGGCGCTGCAAACCAGAAAGGTTTTGGGATTGGCATCCTGCTAGTCTCACCTGAGGGGTCGCATATTCCCCTGGCCTTCAAATTGAACTTCGAAGTCACGAATAATGAGGCAGAGTATGAAGCATGTATTGTTGGAATGGAAGCCGCACTGGAAATTGGAGTCAAAGTACTGGAAGTCGCGGGGGATTCTAACTTGGTCGTGTCACAAGCAAACGGGGAATGGAAGGTCAAAGACGAAAAGATGAAGCCGTATCATCAACGGCTCGACGAACTTATCCCGAATTTCCAGAAAGTGACTTTCACGCATGTACCTAGGATGAAGAATCGCTTCGCAGACGCGCTTGCTACTTTGGCATCTATGTTGGAACTTCCGATCGGAGTGAAGTTAAGGCCTGTTATGATCGAGCAAAGAGGAAAGCATGTGTACGATTATGTCATGAACATCGATGAACTGGACGATGGACTCCCGTGGTTCCACGACATTTGGAATTTCGTTGAAAAGGGAGAATTCCCCGCAGATTCAACCAAGAAGGATCGGATCGCATTGCAACGATTGGCGTCTCAATACATTATCTGTGGTGGAAAATTGTACCGGCGATCTCCGTGCGGAGTCCACAAGTTGTGTATTCATGGTGATGATACGAAAGCAGTGATGGAGGAAGTTCATGAGGGAGTTTGTGGACCTCACATGAATGGAATGATGTTAGCGAAGAAAGTTATGAGGTTGGGTTACTATTGGTCGACTATGGAGACAGATTGCATCGAGTATGTGCGCCGATGTCATAAGTGCCAGACTCATGCTAATCTCATCCACGTCCCGCCCTCGGAATTACACCCAATGGCAACGCCATGGCCATTCTCCGCCTGGGGCATTGACGTCATCGGGAGGATCACGCCTGCAGCTTCTAACGGTCACAGGTTCATCTTGGTAGCGGTTGATTATTTCACCAAGTGGGTTGAAGCGGCTTCGTACAAGACTTTGACAGCAGTTCAAGTAGCTCATTTCATCAGGCAGAACATCATTTATCGGTATGGAGTACCTCAAGCCTTCGTATCCGATAATGGTGTTCACTTCAAAGGAAAAGTTCTAGAGCTCTTTGACGAATTCAAGATTCAAGTGCATCACTCAACCACTTATCGGCCACAAACAAATGGGGCGGTCGAAGCAGCCAACAAAACCATCAAGTCGATTCTCGAAAGGATTGTCGAATCTGCGATGGATTGGCATGAACAGCTACCACTAGCTTTATGGGGATACGGACGTCTATTCGCACACCGGCAGGGGCAACACCCTATTCTTTGGTGTACGGCATGGAAGCCGTTCTCCTATCGAGCTAGAAGTTCCATCGCTGAGTCATGGCGGAACAAGGAATAGATGAGGCCGAATGGATCGGTGGAAGGTTCGAAGAACTCATGTTGTTCGACGAAAGGAGGCTGCGAGCATTGTATCACATTCGGGGCTATCAAGAAGAATCGCCCGAGCATTCAACAAGAAAGTGAAGTCGAGGGACCTGCAAGAGGGGGACATGGTAGTCAAAGAAATCCGTGCTCCGATTTTTGATTTACGGGGGAAGTTCCGACCAAAGTGGGCCGGGCCGTACATCATCAAGTCGATCCTTTCCGGAGGAGCAGCTTCAATCATCGATCTGGACGGCAACGAATTCTCGAATCTTGTCAATTTGGACCAACTCAAACGATATTACCCCTGAGAGAGCTCGCTGGGCCGGAAACCGCAAGGGCGGGCGGTACCAGGCAAAAATTAGAGCAAGCCTGCTAGGTCGAAAACCCGCAAGGGCGGCCTAGGCAAAAGTAAAGGCAAAAAGTTGAAAAAGAGCTCGCTAGGCCGAAAACCCGAAAGGGCGGCTCCAGGCAAAATTTAGAGCACAAAAGGAAAGTGTTAATACCCGAGCGAACCCTAGCCCGAACTACGTATGGGCCTGATTCCCTTTTTCTTAAGGGATACGTAGGCAATCTCACTCTGAGGTTCGGTCCTAAAAATTCCAAAAATTCAAATCCAAATTGACAAGTCAAAATGCTTTCTTTCAAAGTGCATGCCATCATTGAACCGAAAGGGGGAAACCCTTAATCAGTCAATTTTATTCCGATGATTTCTTTATTACAAGCTGAGCATGAAAACAGAAAACGCACAACGAGACCTAACTTTTATTTCAAAAAACGGCAAAGTAAGCAATTAACCCATTCTCGCTTCCACATCTCTCCTTAGCCACTTGCGGTACCTTCCGGTCGAAGCGATGGAGTAAAGAGGATCACTTGGCTCAGCCCTACGAGCCTCCCACGTTCGAACATAACTCCGAAGGCCCGGAATGGTGAAGGGAGGGAGACGAAGCACTTCAGATCCTTGCGGCGGCACCTCCTGACTAAGTCCTAGCTGACGAAGGACGCAGAAAGGCGAGTAGAAGGTAAAGCCTGCCAAACCAGCCACAAACACGTGCATTGAACCCATGTTGCTTACAGTCATCACAGGAAGCCTCAGCTAATGGCACCGCCAAGCGATGTCATCTTCCTCTGCAGACGCGAGGAAGCCAGTCATCTTCGCTACTGTACATCACCTGGAAAGGACGATTCCATGCACTTGCTCGATACCACCAGTCGTTCGCCGGGGGTGTTAGCAAATTCAACTTGTCACAAAGCCACATCTATCCAAAAAGAGAGAAAACAAGTAAGGAGCCAGATAAAGCCTAAACTGAGTGTCGAGGTAAAATGAATGTGAGAAATAGAAAAGGAGAGCTGAGTGAGGTCCCTAACCTGCAGCAACAGCGGGCTACCACCAAAAACCCTCGTTCGACCAGCACGAACGGCATCCAACCCCATCAAAGTCTCAGCAAGGATCAAGGGCGCAACGTCTTTGCGAGCCTCGATCTGAATAGCAACCCCAACCAATAGAGAACTGGGCTGGCCGACAGAAGGAACCAACAGGAAAGCCGCCAGGAGGCAAATGCAACAGGCTGTCATCCGGTGACCTTGGTACTCGAAATCCGTTAAGTCTCCAGGTGGACTGAACTTCTCGTATAACTGCACGATGTTGATGGCGTTACCCCGAGTTAAGAATTCGGCAACGTTCCCGCTCACACCCAGCTTGGCTTTTAGGATGTTCCTCATGCTCTCCCTGAGCATCGGAACAATTGGCTCGGCGGAGTCATGGCTGCCTAGATAGGCATGGAACTCCTCGACGGTGGGGCATAGCTCTTGAGAACCGAAGCGAAAGACATGCACTTCGGGATCCCGCCGCATGCAGCAAGACAGGACGGATAGCAACCTCGCGGAGGTATTTCAAGGAGTGGAGGCGATGCCCTCGGAAGTTCAACCAATCAATGCCCTCAAGGCTGTCCAACCAAGGGCGGAGCAAGGCTTGGTTCAACAAGGCCATGAGAAATGAAGTTTTGGAAGGAAAATGATGGTTTGAAGTGTGAATGATTTACCAAAGATGGGTTCAGTATTTATAGAGGGCTGGAAGGAGGCAATCCTTCATACACCAGCCCTCAGCGAACTTGTATTTTCCAAAACTAATTGCTTGCATTTTCAAGAATTCAAACTTTGGAAGCTTGGAAAGACTTTGGAAAAATGCTAGTTTTGTTTTGGGAAGCCACTGACCCTTGGGAAGCAGCACAAGGTGAATTACAATGTGTATGGGGAAGGTGCACACGAAAGAAAACAACTTGCTAGAGCTGGAAAACCACCTTGGGAAATTGCAGGAGCCTGCAGACCACAGCAGTCTCGAGCGACAATACTCTCGAGCGCTCGAGAGTTCTGCAATTTTGACAGCAGGTTTCTCCTTTGGTTTTTGGCCCCGAGATGACACCTCAAGCTTGGTCTATCCTGTGTAACAGGTCCCAATCTACTCCTAAGGGAATATAGCGTTTCCGGTTATCTGTTTGTCTGAGTATTCATCAATGTTCCTTGAAAAACCTCAAAATCCCATTAACTCCCATTCCCGTCAACGTGTCGAAACTCGTGTCGAGAGCATTTGTTTGAATCTAATGGCATGTGCAAGTCTCAATATGTGCTAGTAACTGTGAGAAGTGATCAAACGCGCGTTAAAGCATATGGAACCAATTTTCACCTTCAAACGCCCCTATTTCATCGCTCGTGGTGGCATTGGAAGCACGCACTCGGAATAAATGCTCTCGTATCCCATTCCCGTGTCCAATCCCGGTCAAGTTCAGCCGTTACTTTCCTTTGTGCTTGCAAAATTCCATGTTAAGGGCATTTTTGTCATTTCAAGTCAAAATCCTTGAGTCGAGTCGATTATGTCAAGTTTTATTTCATTTTAAGAGTGTCGGTTGAAATTCGCGCGCTCTTTGCGTTCTTTCAAAGCTAGACGGATATATTTCATAAAATACAATTCTTGAAGAGAAGTGCGAATGAATGCAAATGAAGAAAAGTGCAAATTTTCATAAAATAAATATGGCATCAACAATAAGTAAGGGAGGAGGTACAAAAGCTGGGGCAAACACTCGCCCAATCCTATCTACCGGGGCACGCAGGCCCAAAACAAAACCAAGGCACGCAGGCCTGGAAACTACAACTACGTTGGCACGCAGGCCCATGTAAAAGAAAAAGGATAGTAAAGCAAAAACCAAAAAGCTCAGCCCAGGCGGATCCTCTTCTGCTGATGCCCCTCAGACTCCGAACTCTCAACCTCGACCTCGTCGTCATCGTCATCGTCGTCATCAGAAGGACCCGAAGCAGTGCTCGAGTCTGTAGACCCTAAGGCTCGTGACTCGAGTGACTCCTCCGTGTCCTCCTCAGACTCCTCCCGAGCACGTCTCCGCTGAGGTGCACCCCTAGGGGCTACCTCGAACTGTCTCGCTCCCGTCGTGGATCGTGACGCTCTCTGTGTACCCCGGCCTCGTGTGCCGGCGGGAGCTGAAACACTCGCGATGCCCTGTGGCTGTGCCCTGGTTGAGCGCCGTGGCTGCACCTGCATATCATAAGCATTCATTTGATACATGCTTTAAAATCCAATAAAATATATGTGCATGCACTCGTATTTTCATACCTGTGCAGCAATAGGTAAAGCAGGCTCAGGAACAGGTCTAGTCTGTAAAGCTCGCCCTTTCGCACACTCCTTCAAGAGATGCCGCATCCCCACCATCAGCATAATGGCCTGCTCAGCCCATTCTCGCGGCACCTGCAATGTTTCAAAAGTCAAAACAATATGTGCATGAATAAGGAGCATTCGAAGCAAAGAAAGAAGCAAAGTTGTATCATACCTGAGCAGGAAGCTGCATCGGCCGATGCGGGAGACGTGGAACATCCAGCAAAGCCCGTGCTCCTGAAGGGTCCCTCACCCCTATCATCCAGTCTAGCGTCGGCAACCCGACTGGAGCAGAGGCCCCAGCCGTCTCAGGAGCCTGCGAGCTGCCCTCGACCCGACCTGAGGAGCCAGCACCTCTCCCGCCTGCAGGAGGCCTAGCACCTCGCCCCCTGCCGCGCGAAGAACGACCGCCACGGCCCCGTCCTCCGGCCTCAGCTCCAGCCTCAACATCACCTCCAGCCTCACCTCTGGCCCTTCTGGCCTCAGCATCTGCAATCCGCCTCTCCAACTCCCGCTCTACACCCAAGCTGGTGGCCAAGTATCTATCTCTGTAAGCTGCATAGTCCAAGGTGCGCCGCAAATGTCTCTCCAAATCAGCATCAGGCACCGTGAACTGCTCCAGCTCAGCCCGAGTGTAGGTCGCAGTCCGCTGCACTCGTGGGGGGAGTGGCCCCGGCACAATGAACTCAGGAGTACCGAGTGACTGCCGTGTCACCCGATCCCCCAAGTACCACTGCCACCCCAGCGGGCACTCCAGCAAGACCCTGCTCCTCGTCACCTCCCGGCTCCTCGGAAGGAAGTCAGCCTCCACTCTGGCCCATCGGTCCCAGTGAACCTGCATTTGGTATTTTGGCATCAGCAAGCAATGGATTTTATTTAGGATAATGCATGAAAAGAAAGAAAAGGTCGATGTTTGTACCGTAATCCCAGTGATATCATCCAGCCAGCGCCGGAAAGTCATCACCTGCCCCTGTCGCTCCTTTGCCCTCCGGTACTCCGTACTCCATGCGAGTGCACGTGGAAGCAGATTCGGATCTGTGCAAGTATTCTCGGGCGGGAACATGCCCAAGATCTCGTAAGCCCAAAGCTGCATATTTTGGAGGTCAGTTCAAGTCAGATACATGTTCAGACGCAGTTCAATTCAAATCATTACAATAAACAGTCGATCAATCAATCAAAAAGTAATTCGAAGCAATAATGTCGAAGCATACCTCAATCACTCGCCAGTAACCACCAATGGTGTCCCCCACCCCACGTGTGGCAGCTCCTAGAAAGCAGTAGAGCATGCACAGAGCAGCACCTCCCCAGTCGTATCGGCCCGCCTGCCTCAAATCAACCAGGCCGGCCAAGTAACTCAGGTGAACCCGAGATTGCCTGAGCGGGAACAGAGAAGCCCCAAACAGGTATAGCAGATAGGCTCTGGCCATCTGAGCCGCCTCAACGCGTCGCCGGCTCGTGATCGACACCGTGAATCGCCTGCACTCGATACACCTCCGTGGCGCGGGACCCGTCAAGGAACCACCTCAAAGCTGCATCATCCAACAGTGCTATACTCGGGTCGAATGGAATCGGCTCACCTCCGACCCGAAGCCCTGTAATAGCTGCAAGGGAGTCACCATCATCTCCCCGAAGCGGAAGTGGAATGTGTTGGTGGTGTCCCACCACCGCTCCGCCAGTGCTGTCATCACTGCACGGTCAACCCTCACCGCTGTCAACAACTGGATGAGTGGCCCGAAACCCGCCTCCTCTACTAACTCCAAGAAGTGCTCTAATGAATGGCGTGAACCTCCGTGGCCGTAGATGTCCTTCGTACGCTGTTTCAATAGAGCAAGGAAATAGCATCAGTAAGCAACAATGGATTCAGGAAAGCAAGTCTAAGGCAGGAAAGTAAAGCACTAAAATCATACCGTGGTCCAGCTGGAAGAGATATGTGAGGCTCGATCTCGGAGAAGCAAGTCCTCAGGATAGTCATCCCGGGCTGGAACGTAGCCAGTCATCCCCGTCGGCTCAAAGAAGTGAAGCCGTGGAGCATAGGTCCCCGACTCGAACCCAGGGCGTACACGGCCCAAGTAGGCCTTCGCCTCTGCCGCCGCCGTAACTCGCTCCTCGATCACTACCTCTGCCTCCGGCTCCTCCCCCAGCTCCGTATCCTCCATCTCTGGCTCCGCCCCGAGTCCTCCAGCACCTGATACTCCTGTCCCACTCAGCAAAGCTCCCAATAGCAGAGCCGAGGTCTGATCCTCAGGGGTCCTCGCACCCCTCAGCACCCCCCTCACTCCTGCATCGAGACCAAGAGCGTCTAGTATGTCCTGTGGCCTCGCTGTGTCTAGAAAGTCTCCTCCATGAGCGGGACCGGTGGAAGCCCAATCCCATGCCGCCAACCTCGGCTCAACCACTGTCGCCCTCAGAACTGGCGTCGCAACTACGCGCCCGGCCACCACCACCTCGTCGCTGGCCCGCTCCGCGGCCACAAGTAAATCCTCTACCGTGGGAGTGTCAGGAACACCCGTCACCCCCACTGCTGCTCGTGCCATCTCTCTCGCCACCCAGAGGACCCCCGCTACCTGTGGCCGGCTCATCGCCGTCTCCTCGCGCCACCTCACTATCACCCATATCCTCTGCCGCCGCCAAACCCCTACTGGTGCTCTCCATTGCAGCAAGGCCCTCGCCCGTACGTCTCACCATCCTCAAATCCGCACTAACCACTCTCTCCTGGGTGGGCGTAGCAGCTCTGCTACTGTCCTCGCCCTCCACTATCGCCGCAGCACCGCCAGCGTCCTCCCTCATCTCTGAAACCTCCCCGGCAATCATCGTTGGTGCTGTATTCTCGCCAACGACACCCTCCTGAGCTCGTGCAACAGTGCTGTTGCTGCCTTCCTCCATTGCCGCCGTAGCCGCCACCACCGCCGCCCTCTCGCGGTGGGGCAGCTCCCCATTACCTCCGCTAGCCATCCCTTCTTCTTCTTCCCCCCAAACCTTCTTCTTCCTTCGGATTCGCACCTCTTGGCACACAACCACCCACCGAAAAATCGTGGAGATCTCGAGATCCCGAGCTCGGTCCGTTGTGAGAGAAGTGAGAGAGTCTGAGATGGAGAGAGGAGAGGGAGATCAGTCGAGTGAGAGAGAGAGATCGCCTGAGAAAGGGAATGAGTGAGATCGTTCGAAGATGGAGTGTGTACGGAACTCTGGTTTTCAAGCGCTCGAGAGTGGGTTTTGAACCCTTGATCAACTGAAGAAGATGAGTAGGACCGTGGCCCCCAGCAATGGTCTCGAGCGCTCGAGACCACTCTCGAGCGCTCGGGAGTGGATCCGAGCGCTCAGGTCTGTCCTAGGCCTCCTCGTCCTGTACCTCCCCCCGTTGTCGAGGCTTTCTTGATTTCTCTTGCCTTTTTCAAAATCAATCTCAGTCCTAGCTTTGGACACGTCGAACGATACTCTCTTTTGGCAAAACCTTCGTCGATAATTTGGACTCACACGCCCCCTATGTGTTGTTTTCGATTGAACATTCCCGAAATCGCGTCAACTTTCAACAGGGTTGCGATGCAAACCCTACGTTTTTATACTCATTTCATCCACCAAACAGAGTAATAGGTGGACATTGCATGCATCTATTGCTTAACTGTTGTGTCGATCATTTCTCGCGCATGCATTACACGTGCTTGCATCTCCCGTCCGCCGAACAGAGCAACAGGTGGACCTCACGTACACGAATCGTGTCAATCATTTCTAGTGCATGCATCACACGCGTTTGCACTTTTCCATCCACCAAACAGAGCAACAGGTGGACATCTTCGCACGTTTACGTTATCGTCGATTATTTCTCGTGCATGTGTCACATGCGTTTGCATCCACCGAGCAGAGCAACAGGTGGACCCTTCATACATTTATCGTGTCAAGGTTTTGTCAACTTCTCTTGAGCATGCACTACACGTGTTTGCGTTTGCCCCAAAGAACTACGCTGGTCTGATCCCTGCAGACGGGGTACGTAGGCAGTCCGAAAGGACGCGACCTCATGCATTGAATGTGCTGTTTTGCATTTGTTTGTGGAATTGAGGATTTGGTTTGGCTCGAATTGGGCTGTCTCAATCTTTGAATGTCACCCGCATCCAGACATGATGCCGGGCGTCATCCAAAGAGGGGCAACTGTAGACACCCCAATTTGAACACTTCGAATTTCCTTAATTTGTGGCCCGGAGGCTCCCCGATGATGATTTTGGATTAAGACGAACTCGAGGTCATTTAAAACTTGGCTCCTTGAAGGACTTTAAAAAAGAGGTATAAATGGTCAAATCATTTCCAAGCGCTCAGGAGTAGTCCCAAGCGCTCAAAACCATTTTCAAAAAGCACTGATTGGGCTTGTCCTCGAGCGCTCGAGAGTGAAGTCCCAAGCGCTCGAGACCACTCTCGAGCGCTCGAGTCCTCCGTGACGGCCAATGGGTGGCAGCCCTTCCCACTACCCATGCAACTCATCATTGCAGACTCTTTGAGCCGGCTGAAACCCAGTCTACACTCAACCTCAGTCAGAGATCCTCAGACCAGCAGTTTTTCTATTTAAAAAAATGTATTATTTCAAACATATTTCATTTTTGCAACCATAGGTTATCTTGGCCTATATATATGGCCTTTGGTCTGCAGAATGGGGGGGCTCTCTCTCTCAAGACTCTCTTCTCCTCTCTCTGGTTAAAACAAAGCTTTCAAACTCAAAAGATTTTGGCAATTACAAGCATTTTGGAAAAGCAAGGTTTTAAACATCAAAGGCGAGGAGGAAAGATAAGAAATCCAGAATAGTCTAAGCTTCTGGTTTCTTGCTTTATTCTTCTTTCATCCATCCTCTCTAAAGTCATCCAAGGAGCCATCTTCCATCCAAAGGTAGAAATAACTTTTACCTTGATATTCAAAAAGGGTCGTGATTTCCTTTCTGAGGGAGGTTTCTTAGCCTTCTCAGTCTTTCATACTGAGCATGGGTTGAGAGACCTTGGCGCGAAAGCAAGAGCAAAAGGGGTACAAATGTGTTTCTCATGTTGGCTTACTGGAAGTACTCCCAAGCGCTCGGGACTACTCCCAAGCGCTCGAGAGTGGCTCCGGTTTTGCTCCTTCTCTTTTTAGTGTTAAAACAGTCATGCATGGGCATTAAAACGCATTTTCATACAAATCAGCTCTCTTGAGCAGTACTGGTACAAAAGGTCTTCATCTTTCACAGAGAAATAAAGAAAATCGTTTCATTTGTGGACATGCAGAAGGGTTTTACTTGAAAATTTGGAATAAGAAGTTTTCATAATACAAAAGCATGAGATCCAGTGTGCCAGCATACTAAAATGAGAGTATTTGTTTAACTAAAACCAGTTCTGGAGATGAACTACTCCCGAGTGCTCGAGATCACTTCAGAGTGCTCGAGAGTGTTTGCATGCAAACTCAATCCACTCTTCTAACAGTTTCACGCTCATACTGCTTTTGAATATCCAGGCATGTGTCCCCTCTCGTCTCTCATGACTACAAAATCATTTTTCAGAAAGATAATGACGTATGGCTTGGAAGAATGGGGGCTGATCCCATTCTGCTAAGTCCTCTGTTAAGCCTGTGGCATGGTTAATGTCATTCCAGTTTACATTTTCGGTGTTATACCCTGTTATGTTCTGTTATACTAACATAGTTTGCAGGTTGAGCATGTAACACTCCCAAGCACTCGGGAGTGAAGTCCCAAGCGCTCGACTCTGCTCCCGAGCGCTCGAGAGTGGAATTAATGACAGGATTTTCCCAGTTTTCAGCATTTTGGCATTCTATTTCCATCCCTCATTTATCCACTGCACATATGCACATGAATGCACTCCTTTACTTGGTATACTTGTGAATACTTGCTACTTGTTTAATGAAACAAAATCCCTTTGAAAAATCCAGCAAATGTTTAGTAGAGACCGATCTCGTATCGGGCGAGGGGGGTGCCGTAAAACCCTTCCCCCTTCGTAACATGGCTTCCGAACCCTTTTCAAATATCTGGTTTTCAATTCAAATCAATCATTTTCAAATCAAAACGGTTTCTCGGGTGGCGAACCACAAACCCGGGTGGCGACTCTTCAAACTTTTTCAAATCGATTCCAAAATGAGGCATTTCCTTTCGGGCCGCCTCGATCACACCCGGGGCTGTGGTAGCCCACAGTTATGCCAGTTCCATTTATACCTACGAGTAAGATTATCCTACATATACTTAGGACTAGAGAATAAGGACATCCTACCGTTCTTCTTAGCGGTAGAGACGACTACGGGGAAAGAGGGTATGTTGGCGGTCGAACGGAGTAACGTCATACGGTAAGGTTCCGATAGCTTCGAAAGAGAAAGGTTTCTCTCAAAACTAGATCTTGACTATTACTACTAGAACTTTTGGATCAAAAGGGTGGTCGAGTGGTGGTTTGGTGGCGGCTTAGGATGAGTTTCTTGATGAACTTAGGAAGAACTTAATAACAACTCAAGAACAAAGCACAAGGACAAGAATTCTAGAGAGAGAAGTTGAAAGGCTTGAAGGTGTGAGTTTGAATGGCAATGAGGGGTGCTATTTTTAGCAAAATTTGGGCTCCCTCTCCCTCTCCTTGGCCGGCCTCTCTCTCCTCTCTTCTCTTTGTCCCTTGGATTTTGCTCCATGACTTGTCATTTCATGCTTGAAAGCATGCCATGACTTGTTTTGTCCAAATCTTTTAGGCTCAAGGCTAAAAACCTTGGTTATCATGAAGGGTTTTTGGCTTGTCTTGTCCTAGGAAAGCTTGCTTGTAAGGAAGATTAAAATCAAGTCAAGAATGGGTTGAAAAGGTTGTACTTTGGTTGAGTGTGAAGTTGGTTAAAGCAAAAGTAAAAGAGGTGATTTGTTGGAGTGACCGAAACACACACACACTTGCACACACACACTCTCTCTCTCACGGTTTTCTCTCTCTCTCTCTCCCTCTCTTTCTTGGTCAAAAGTACATATATATATATATATGTACTTATATGGAAAGTCTAGGAAAGAACAAGTACTATGGGCTTTAAAGTGACCTTTCAATGAAAAGTAGGTGGTTAATACTTTCCCTAGAAAGTGTACATGTGCTTGGAGAATCTAGTAAAGTACCGAAATAGGGTTAGGGCTATTTAGTCTAGGGTGGCATGCACGACAAGGCTATGGTTGCTTCTTTAGGAAGCAAAATGAAGAGATTTAGGCCATGACTTGTCTAGTGAAGTCTAAGTATTCATTGGCAAGTCCTAATTCTATTATCCAAGGGTTAAAAATTTTCCTAGCAATCATTAACCAAAGGGTAAGGATATAAAGATAATAGGCATGGCTTTGAATGAAGTATAATGATTACTTCTAGTGGTCAAAAAGGTTCAAGTAGGGTTGAAAAGGTTCATAAGGTTCAAAGATGGTCAAAAAGGTTCAATTAGGGTTAGGAGAATGTAACTAGGTTGAATTGATACTTAGGTTTCTCTAACTAGTCGGTTGGAAGCTAATTCTTCTTGCCATGTAGGATTTTTAGCCAAGAAATAAAATTTTAAGATTTTATTTCACTCATTAAGAAAATATACAAGTGCTTCTACAAGCATACTTGTCTTTAGAAAATGACTAGATTGTCCGGTGCAAAAAAATATAATTTTATAAGTTTCAAATCTAATTATGACGGATTATTAAGGACTAAACAGCAAATCCAAGTAATTAAAATAAAATTCAAATATTTAAGAAACTTTTTATTTACCAAAAATCAGGGTCGTTACACTGGCCCCCTTCATATGAACGAATTCAACCGGTGCCTTTATGCCTTAGAGCCGGATGATCTTAGATATACAGGTTGCTTTCTCACTTGGACCAATAAGTAGGACTCTGCCCATTTTGTTAGTATTAAGCTGGACAGGGTTTTAGTCAATGGACATTGGATGAAGGCTTATAGCTGTTCTTCTGCACATTTTCTCACTTCTGGAATTTCTGATCATTCTAGCTATTGCCTGCTTGATTCCTAATCCTAAGAAATCGAATAAACCTTAAAAGTTTTTTGATTTCATAGCTGATCACCCCCAATTCTTATATGTGGGTTCAAAGAATTTGGAGGAGGGTGATCATTGGGAATACAATGTTCTGTGTCTGTGAGATGCTCAAGTTGTTGCAAAATGAGCTTAAGCAGATTAATTCTAGAGAATGTAGTGATATTTCTAAGCGGGTTGCTAACTCTAGGTAACTTCTTGAATCCTTGCAGCAAGACTTAGTTACACATCCTTCCAATCCATCCATTATAAGTTAGGAAAGGGTAGTTCATAAGCAATTTCTCATTTGCTTAGGGCTGAGGAGAGTCTAGCTAAGCAGAAATCCAGAATCCAATGGCTGAAATTGGGTGATCAGTGTACCTCTTATTTCTTTAAGTCTGTGAGCAATACCAGAAATAGAAGTAAGCTTACCAGTCTAGTTTTGGGTGAAGGGTCTCTCACCTATGACCTAAAGACTATTAAGTCCTGTTTTGTCAACTTTGACACCAATCTGTTAGGAACATCTCATTCAACTCCTTGTCAGGGGCTCACTAGAACCCAACAGTTAGTCAAAAAGAGACTTTCATAGAGTCAAATGTTGGCCATGATAGCTGAAGTTACTGATTTTGAAATCAAGGACACCTTTTGGTCTCTTAATCCTACCAGAGACCTGGGTCCTGATGGCTACAATGGGTTCTTTAGGAAAGTTTGGCCTACCGTTGGCCATGAAGTCACTACAGTTGTCAAAGCCTTCTTTAGGTCTGGTCAAATGCTTAGAAGAGCAAATTCTACTATTGTAGTTCTTGTCCCTAAAGTTCCTAATCCTTCTAAGGTTGGGGACTTTAGGCCCATTTCATGTTGTAATACTATTTACAAGTGCATCTTTAGAATGCTTGCTAGAAGACTGCAGGCAGCTCTTCCTACTTTAATTGACCCTGTTCAATCAGGTTTTGTTAAAGGTAGGAGGATCGCTAATAATATTTTCCTAACCCAGGAACTTATGAGAGGGTATCATAAATCATCATCCTCTCCTAGGTGTGCTATGAAAGTGGACATCATGAAGGCTTATGACAATGTGAGATGGGATTTTTTTTGGGATGCTCTATCTTCCATGAATTTCCACCCCACAATGATTAAATGGCTGCAAGCATGTGTTACCACTGTTGTGGGCAGCATGCCCTGGAATTTCCAGATTCCAAAGCGAGCCTCCGGGAATTTCGTTCCCCGGAGCAAGGGCCCGATAGATCGAGGGAGCGCGAGCGGAGCAAGCAGGCGCTCGCAAAACACAGAGTCGCCACCTGGGTTTGAAGGTCCGTCACCCAAGGAACCGTATTTCGAAGCACCTGCCGCGCTGTTTGATTTGAAAAAGTGAAGGCACCAGTCCGTCATAACCATATCTGGGTTCGGGAGCCAGGTTACGAGAGGGGAAGGGTTTTAAGGCACCCCTCTCGCCCAATCCGGAGATCGGTCTCTATTTAGGCATTTTGTGAAAATATTGTGATTCTTCCTCTTCTTTAATCATTTTTTTAGCCAGCTAGGGCGGGGGAACAGTTAATCGGGGATTAAAACTGTAACAAGTTTGCAAGATGTGATCTAAACATGGCATGGATGGATGGCAAATATGAAACGGGATAAAACTTAACCCCCTGATTAGAATAAACCAAACTGCTCATGGAATAGGTGTATCACACATGACAGCCACCTTTGCACGCATGGATCAACGTGCATGCAAAAGGGACCATCGCGCGATACACCCATTCCCTTGCGCGAGTGTTCAAGTCTCACCACAGGTTGAATTTTATCCCCTTCTGGGCTCTGGAAGGACCAGTGCACACCCAGGAGGCAAACCAAGCAGTTTATAGGTACTGAAAGTAAATAATTATTACAAATTATTATAAACAGGCTAAACAAATTGAAATACAACCCCTAAAAATGGGGGTATCAAAATAAAGGCCAAGGGCTGCTCGCTCATGCAAGGGCGATTCGGACTCGAGAGAACCTCGCCGAGACAGTGAGTCCTCGCGCGTGTCCTGGCTGGATTTCCAGAAACTGCTTTGCATGCTCTGAGGATGCAGTCGGATGCAACCGAAGCATTCCAACAAAGTAAATAAGCAAGAAAAGCTAGTCTATGTGTTTTAACATGTTGGCAATGAGCTAAAAGGCCTATCATACTTCAAAACAATGAATAACATGATAAAACAAGAATAACCAGCACCCCCAAACCCCACGAGGACTGTCGCGCGAGACAGTGGACTGTCGCGCGCGTATGTGAGTCTATCGCGCGAGGGAGTGCTTGGCACAGATTCTTGTATTTCTGCTGACTTTAGGGCCAGGACTGGTATTGATTACCAGCCTTGGCCCTGCCAGTTCCCCTCAGAGATCAGAACAGAGAGCAAGACAAAGGTAAGCTATACCTTTGGCTTTTGGTTTGAAAAGTGTTTGAACTTTGAGTTGAGTTGAGATGAAAAAGGGGGATTTGAGTGATGGAGGAGGAAGAACAAGCTTTGTTCTTGAGGTGTAAGCCTTTGAATGCCAATTTTTGTTAACCCTTTGAAAGTGAACAAATGGGGGGTATTTATAGGGGAAGCCAAGGGCCAAAGGTGGTGGCAAACACCCCCTTAGGACCAAACTTGGTGGCTAAGCTTGGTGGAAAGGTGATGGGAAGGGTTGTGTGAGGGTGTGTTCCCAAGGCCCCTGACTGCAAGACCTATGGAGAAAAACGGGCTCAAGAGCCTCAGAGCCCCCGGCAAGCAACCAAGTTGGGTGGCAAAGGTGAAAGTGGACAGCCCGGGACCATCGCTACGAGACAAGGTGAGACTCTCGCGCGAGTGTTCCACTTGTCGCGCGGTCAACAGTTAAATGTTTGACTTTGACCACACTTGGCAAAGACTGTCGCGCGAGGCAATCACTCTCGCGCGAGGGTCAACTCCAAACCCAGTGGTTGACCATCTTTAATTTCTTGGTTTAAGGGTTCAAAGGGTTCAAAGGGTTTCAAACACTCAAAGCTCAAACACTCAACATTCCCGAGGTGTTCTTGATCCGTTTCATCATCGGGGAGTCAAAAATCGAAATTAAAGCAATCTGGAAGCCCAGATTGGGGTGTCTACAGTAGCCCTCTTTGACGGCACTTGAAGCACCATTGACTTGGTACAAGTAACGCCAAAGAATTCTAGACACCCTCAAGGCAATCCAGAGCGAGAACATCGTAAAGTAGACAAGCATACTTACTGAACCTGATCGGTTGAATGGACGGACGGACCGTCGGCCGAGGGATGGAAGTAGAATTGACAATTGCATTGCCGCTTGTTGATCGAATTTGGACAGACAGTCACATCGCAGATTTGACGGACAGGCCGTTCTTTGGGATCAAGCTATCCTCGCACAAAGTATTCCAACAAACACGGGTAGGTCGTGTCGCAGGTTGAATTCCATCCGTTGGGAATCGAGCCAATCTCCTTATCAAAGACCATCCGGGAATTACTACTGGAAGATGCACTGCGGCTAGAATGAGGGTGATTGTCTTTAGGGACAGGCCAAGACGGACTTTCTGGGAACAATCGATTCGCGGATGAAACGAGACCATTGGGCGATAATCGATAAATGCGTTGTGGCTGAATGCGGACGATACAATGATCGCCATCGATGGATTTGACAGAACTCCTGCCATGAAGGCGGACGGGAAGACCAATGTGCGATTGATCAAACCGCCGGGGAACTTTGACAGGATCGGCCGTCGTAAACGGCTCCGCAAGATAGCATCCTTTGGTTTACGAACCGAGAATTGGGCATGAGAGATTTCCATCGCATCCACGACCAATGATAACAAAACCGCAGGAGATCGCATCGCATCCTTCGGCAAACCAAATCGAGAGTTAGGGAGATTTCCATCACATCCACTAACCAACGATAACAAAACCGCAGGAGATTGCATCGCATCCTTCGGCAAACCAAATCGAGAGTTAGGGAGATTTCCATCGCATCCACTAACCAACGATAACAAAACCGCAGGAGATTGCATCGCATCCTTCGGCAAACCAAATCGAGAGTTAGGGAGATTTCCATCGCATCCACTAACCAACGATAACAAAACCGCAGGAGATTGCATCGCATCCTTCGGCAAACCAAATCTGTATGACGGCAACCATGCTGGACCATCTTCCTGCTTCAACATTTAATATACACAATATGCAATGATGTATACGAAATTGAAAATGCAGATGCAAGCTAGGCGGCTCCTAGGAGGACAACGACGCCTAAGGACTACCATCGAGCCTCATTACTTGTCAGTTACTTCTGAGATGCGCACCCAGATAGATAGACGCTGAATGGGCTGGCATGCCCCAGTTGACGAATTTGGGCTTGTGTGCCCTCTCTTCAATGCTTGGGCGGACGTGCCCTAGAAATGCTTTGTTTGGCCTTGGGCCGAGATACCCTTGCTGCTTATGAGATTTCCACAGCTTGTGGATTACAGGAGCTAGGGTAGCACATGTAAAAATTGCACTTTCTAGCCGCTAATATCTAATTTGCATTGACAGGTGACCTGAATTGACACAGACATGCGCACATGTACAGACTCGCCTAGCTCAAACGAAAAGGGAGAAAGAGTCCCAGGGTACAATGCGAACCCTTAGGCACATAGAACATGATGAAATTTTGGGCATTACTGGGCCAAAACTCACAACATTTCCTAGACAGGTGAAACTGACACTTGCAAGAGACGCAAAAATACAAAGACTGTACAAACAAAACCGAGAAAAGCATCCCGATATTACAATTGATTGAAAAACTAGAAAAATGCCGCAAAGATGGACATAAGACGCAAAAGATGACTCATAAAGGCCCGGACTGACACCCCCATGCGGTCACATTAAGTCCATATGACTTGCATGGTATGACAAGACTTGGCAAAAGCCCTGGAACAACGCTCGAGGGCAGCGATCGGCTACTGCTGGAAATGAAAGAGCACGTACGGGACTGAAGTCAATGCGAATCACTTTGAGCAAACGACCGCGATTACTTACATCGAACTCGCTGAACTTAGAATAAACCGTGAGCCATTAGGCTTCTAGCATTTCGTTTTGTTTTTGATGCTTCAAATATTTTTAAGACTTTATGCTCAGCCTGTAAATTGAAGAAGCAGTTTGTAATAAAATTGAAAGGCAAAGGTTTTCCCCCTTCTGATTCTTCCAATGCAGCTTGATCTTCGATCCTTTCCAACCTTTGATGTGTACCAAGATGTCAACCATGGATCTAATTGATAGATTTGTGACCGAGTCTCAAAGAGAGACTGCCTACGTATCCCAAGCTAGGGAATCAGGTCAAAACGTAGTTCAAAGCAAGGGTTAACTCTCGAGTATTTACCTCTCCTTTTGCTCTAACTTTTGCCTAGTACCGCCCATTCGGGTCTTCGGTCTAGCGAGCTGAATATTGCCTATCACTTTTGCCTAGACCCTTCATAGGTTTTCGGGCAAGTAGGCTTTCAAATATTGCCTCGAACCGCCCACCCTGGTTTTCACCCAACGAGCTTCTCTCAGGAAAAGTTGCTTTTGAATTGATCCAGTTGACCATGGTATTGAATTTGTTGCTGTCGAGGTCATCGATCTTTGGTCGCAGCCCCGTACAACGGCTTTAATGACATAGAGTCAAAAGTGCTTCAGTTGACATCCTTACTCCGGGCTGTTTTGTGCATTTTCTCATTTGTACTCGGCGGAACGCCACTGATGTTGCTTTTGAACATGGTATGAGGCCCGGAGCCTTCTTGAGCTTCTGTTTTCTGGATTGGCACCCGGTAGCAGGAGGATTTGATACTTCTTTTTCTCAGGATCAACGCCAGGTGCGTCTTTTGTGAGACCACGCCAAGACGTCGATGAATTCTTGAGCCTGTTTGACCGGGCGCAATGCTCCTTTGGGGGTGGTGCTTGGACCAACTTTGAACCTTTCAGGAGGTTATACTTGTCTTTCAAGTTTATTGAAAATTACTTCTTCTTTTAATAGCTTGAGCATGCCTTTTATCTTCCCTTTCGGCGAGGGAACACATTTCCTTGGGGATGATCCCATCGAAATCTATCCCTTCGTCGTCAGGGTCGACACAGTTTATATAAAAGCCAGCGAAGTACTAAGAAACAAGACAATGCATATCATAAAAACCCTCGGGGTTTGCCAAGCAACAGACTCAAGACTTGAAACAAAAGCTACGACGTGGAGGGCAAAGAGGCACGAACTCCGACTCAGAGCTAGTTTTTAGACAAACGCAAAAGACTCTGTCAGACTCAGACATATCGCCAATGCAAACTAGACGCGGTTTTGAAAACGCAATATTTAAAAAGCTACCCATAGCTTTTACAAAAGAGGTAGAATCCAGCGGGCGTCAGGCCCAAGCAACAGCACTTCGGCTTCTTTTGGCTTCTCGACCAAACCTACTCGATGCTCCTTTGATCAATGGACCTCAGCTAGTCAATCTTCTCATTTGTAAGCCCCTCATCACTATCAAACCAGATGTCGGCAGTGAAAACCTCTATTGCCCAACTTACAGCCATCATGTTAACCTCCAGCTCGGACGGGATGGATATGATGGGTTTGGGTTGATTTACTGGGATGATATAGTGGCTAGGGTTGAATATGGTGGAGTTCGGGTTGATTCGAGTGGAGCTGATAGATACCTGACCAACCAGAGGGTCAGACCCGTGTTGAGGCAAGGAGTTGGAAATAATGTTGGGCCTTGGCGGAACTTGGACCGTGCCATCATCAATAAGATCTTGAATCTCATGTCGGAGACGATAGCACTTGTCAGTGTGATGGCCAGGCATTTGGTGGAAGGCACAGAAGAGGTTAGGATTATAACCAGCAGGTAAGACTTTGGGAGGGGAAGTTGGGGTCAAAGGTTTGAGATGCCCAGACTTGACAAGTTTCTCCATCACCGCGGATAGAGATGCCTCAAAAGCAGAGAAACTCCGAGGTTGGGTTCGGGCCCAGTAGCTTTAAGAGTTTGAACCTGATTGACATCGATTGTATGATTAGGGAAGCGGCAGCGTTATCCCCACTTGTAGCCGTGCTGGCATAATTGCTACTGCCAAACAGTGTGCTACTGTTTCCAGAGTAAGCCTTCGACTTTGGTTTCTGAGGATTGGAGGAAAAAGACTCCCCTCTTGGCAAAATCCCACTTTGCGGCGCATCCTCGATGGCCAGGCCAGATTCAAAGAAAGTCTCGAAGTTGGCAGATGCTTGAACCAGCACGAGATGCTTAGCATAGTCGAGATGCAGGTTGCGGGAGATAATGCGGAGTTGATCCCTCTCGCTCGGGCGCTCAATCATTAGAGCGGCTTTGGCTCTCCACCTTTTAACAAAATCCGCAAAGGACTCTTTGGCTTCCATCTTCGTGGATTCTAACTCTCGAATAGTCATCTTGAGCTGGGAGTTGTAGTTGTATTGAGCAATGAAGGCAGCCCCAATGTCTTCCCAAGTCTTTCTCTTGGAAATGTCGAGCGACAGAAACCAGTGGAAGGCAGGCCCTGAGAGAGTTTGAGGGAAAAGCTGAGACATGGCCTCACTTTCTACTTTGAGTAGCTTCATGGCGGCATGATAGCCATAGAGATGAGTCTTGGGATCACCGCTCCCATCGAACTTGACCAAGTCAGGCATTTTGAATTTGTCTGGCAGTTTAGCATTAGGATACAGGCAAAGACGATCCAAGTCTATTCCGCCCGTGCTGATCTTTTCAGATTTGGTGACGGATTCCTCTAGCTTTGCCATCTTGGCCATAAGAGCAGTTATGTCAGGGTTTTGAACAAGTTCCCTACCCGCAAGATTTGGGTTTGCAGCAGCGCACGAGCCTTCCTAGGGTTGGGCTGAACAATGAGACGCCTCGTGATTCGGATCTGGGACCAAGACAGGCTGCTGGTCGTCCTCATCGCCCTCGCCTTCCTCTTCGAGTGGAGGTGGAAGGCGAGTGTTGATAAGGTCATTGAGGCGAGTGATGTTAGCATCGGTTTGGATGGCCTTTTGTTGCATCGCAGTTGATCCTGTTCTGGAGGTTCATGAGCATGTCTTCCGGAGAAAGTGGTTGAACCTCTGGTGTCAAATCTCCATTCGTAGCACATGCGAGAAGATGGGGATGTCTTGGTTGCCCTTCTGTATAACCGGTGGTGATCCTGACTGTAGAGCAGCCAACAAAAAGCGCGGAGAGCCTTCCGTTGTGACTGATTGGGATTGTAACCTGACCAACCTTTGACTCGGATTCAAGACGTTCCCAAGTAGGTTTGGCTCTTCCTTTCGGTACTCTCTTGCTCGGTGCAATGGCTCAGAACTAGACAGTAAAATAAGTGAAAGCTTAGTGGTGTTCCTGCAGCACTTAGAATGCAATGCATGCGTCGTTGTCGGTGTCAACCATAGACTCTAGAACTAGAGACAAATCTGTCTCATGATGTTCGGACGCTGCCAAAATCCTCAGATTTCTTTCGAGGGTGTATCCTTTGAAAGGATCAAACTGATCCTAAGAGATGTCAAAACAGACTAAGTCTTCGACTAGTCCCTTTTGAAGATTCAACTTTGAACTTGGAACAACTCGGTATTGATGACGTGATACCTTTACCGGGGTGGCTTCAGCGACAATGCGCGTTTAGTCGGGCGGTGTACGTGCTGCGCACGATAACCAAAATGACATCAATATCACGACATCAACACTTCGTGGTTCCCTATTTTTGGTTGAATCCTCAATCGGGCATGAGCCAAGGATTTAATAAGGTTTGATTTCTCGAAGTCTCGCTAACCTAAGGACTTTAAGAATTAACAACATGCACCATCGAGATGCACGACTCTTCATTGGGTCTAGCAGCGTCCTAATAAGCATAAGACAGACTCGAAAGCGAGTGACAACCTAGAAGCCGCCCTAAACATGCTCTTATGCAAAATAACATGTATGTATGTACAGTTCCAGAGACAAGTTTGCCTCACAAGTTTCAGACGTTGCCAGAATCCTCAGAATTCTTTTCGGCGATTTGTCCTTGAGTAGATCGACAGATCCTAAAAGATGTCAAAATAGACTAAATGTTCGACTAGTCCTTTTTGAAGATTCAACTTTGAATTAGAAACAACTCGGCATTGATGACATGGCACCTTAACCTTGAACAACGTGGTGTATAGTGACAACGCACTTCAACCTAGGTGGCGCCAGTGACACAGCATCAACACTTTGTTGTTCCTTATTGTCGGTTGAATCCTCAATCAGGCATGAGCCGAGGATTTAGCAAATTTTGATTTCTCAAAGTCTCATTGAACTAAGGACTTTGAAATGACAACGAACATTCAACAGAATGAACGACTCCTCATCGGGTCCAACTACGTCTTAGACAGCGTAAGACAAACTCGAAATAAAGAACTGCCCTAAGCATGCTCCTATGCAAAACAGTATATGTACAGTGCATATGATAGGGAAAGCAGTAACACGTAGACAGTATATAGGGTTAGATGCAAGTAGATCCTACCCTGTAGGTACCTGTCTTAGTTTGGAAAGTGCTAGAGCTTTGTATATGCAAAGGCTGGTTTTGGCTTGTAACAGGTTCCTCGGACTAGGGCTACAGATATACCTCCCGTTGCCCGCGATATCGCTGAGCAAAAGTCAAACGGTAGCATGACCCATCATCGTCGAAGGTTGTTGGTCATTCGGGGTCCCCGGGCTCCGGTAAACCGTGCCGGATTGCCAAAACGATCCAACGAGGCTTATCCCACATCGATGCAAATGAGATGCTAGAAATTGATTAAGAAGAAGAAGAATCACAAAATCGCAAAATGCCTTTTCAAGCTCGGCTCACTTTATTTAGTCCATCTTTAGAGGAAACTACGCAAGTGAACAATCGAAAAAGTCCCAGATTAGATTGGCCGGACACGGGGTCCTGTTAAATCACCATTCCAACCTTCGGCAGCGCGAAACTCACCGTTTTGACAGACTTTTAAGGGATTGTTCACAAACGTATTAAACTCTAAGTATGGATTTAATATCGGTTCGATTTCTCCCCAGCAGAGTCGCCACTGTGGGCAGCATGCCCTGGAATTTCCGGATTCCAAAGCGAGCCTCCGGGAATTTCGTTCCCCGGAGCAAGGGCCCGATAGATCGAGGGAGCGCGAGCGGAGCAAGCAGGCGCTCGCAAAACACAGAGTCGCCACCTGGGTTTGAAGGTCTGTCACCCAAGGAACCGTATTTCGAAGCACCTCACATTGTTTGATTTGAAAAAGTGAAGGCACCAGTCCGTCATAACCATATCTGGGTTCGGGAGCCAGGTTACGAGAGGGGAAGGGTTTTAAGGCACCCCTCTCGCCCAATCCGGAGATCGGTCTCTATTTAAGCATTTTGTGAAAATATTGTGATTCTTCCTCTTCTTTAATCAATTTTTTAGCCAGCTAGGGCGGGGGAACAGTTAATCGGGGATTAAAACTGTAACAAGTTTGCAAGATGTGATCTAAACATGGCATGGATGGATGGCAAATATGAAACGGGATAAAACTTAACCCACGATTAGAATAAACCAAACTGCTCATGGAATAGGTGTATCACACATGATGCCACCTTTGCACGCATGGATCAACGTGCATGCAAAGTGGACCATCGCGCGATACACCCATTCCGTCGCGCGAGTGTTCAAGTCTCACCACAAAGTTGAATTTTATCCCCTTCGGGCTCTGGAAGGACCAGTGCACACCCAGGAGGCAAACCAAGCGGTTTATATGTACTGAAAGTAAGCTAATTATTACAAAATAATACAATCAGAAGCCAAATGAAGGAAATACAACCCCTAAACAGTGGGGGTATTAAAACAAAGGCCAAGAGTCAAGCTGCTCATGCAAGGGCAGTCACTGGAAAATAGAGGACCATCGCGCAAGACAGTGACTCCATCGCGTGAGGGTCCTGACTGGACTTCCAGGAATTGCTTTGCATGCTCTGAGCTCTGGTACAAGTCCAGATGCAACCCTGAAGCATTCCAACAAAGTAAATAAGCAAGAAAAGCTAGTCTATGTGTTTTAACATACTGAGCAGGGAGCTAAAAGGCCTATCATACTTCAAAACAATGAATAACATGATAAAACAAGAATAACCAACACCCCCAAACCCCACGAGGACTGTCGCGCGAGACAGTGGACTGTCGCGCGCGTATGTGAGTCTATCGCGCGAGGTAGGGCACAGATTCTTGTATTTCTGCTGACTTTAGGGCCAGGACTGGTATTGATTACCAGCCTTGGCCCTGCCAGTTCCCCTCAGAGATCAGAACAGAGAGCAAGACAAAGGTAAGCTATACCTTTGGCTTTTGGTTTGAAAAGTGTTTGAACTTTGAGTTGAGTTGAGATGAAAAAGGGGGATTTGAGTGATGGAGGAGGAAGAACAAGCTTTGTTCTTGAGGTGTAAGCCTTTGAATGCCAATTTTTGTTAACCCTTTGAAAGTGAACAAATGGGGGGTATTTATAGGGGAAGCCAAGGGCCAAAGGTGGTGGCAAACACCCCCTTAGGACCAAACTTGGTGGCTAAGCTTGGTGGAAAGGTGATGGGAAGGGTTGTGTGAGGGTGTGTTCCCAAGGCCCTGCACTGTACAGTACCTATGGAGAAAAACGGGGCTCAGCAGCCCTGTAGCCCCCCTGGCAAGCAACCAAGTGGGTGGCAAAAGGTGAAAGGGACAGCCCAGGACCATCGCGCGAGACAGTGAGACTCTCGCGCGAGTGTTCCACCTGTCGCGCGTGGGTCTACAGTCAAATGTTTGACTTTGACCACACCTGGCAAAGCAGACTCTCGCGCGAGGCAATCACTCCCTCGCGCGAGGGTCAACTCCAAACCCAGTGTTGACCATCTTTAATTTCTTGGTTTAAGGGTTCAAAGGGTTCAAAGGGTTTCAAACACTCAAAGCTCAAACACTCAACATTCCCGAGGTGTTCTTGATCCGTTTCATCATCGGGGAGTCAAAAATCGAAAGTAAAGTAATCTGGAAGCCCAGATTGGGGTGTCTACAGTAGCCCCTCTTTGACGGCACTTGAAGCACCATTGACTTGGTACAAGTAACGTCAAAGAATTCTAGACACCCCTCAAGGCAATCCAGAGCAGAACATCGTAAAGTAGACAAGCATACTTACAGACCCGGATCGGTTTGAAAGGACGGACGGACCGTCGCTGGGGATGGAAGTAGAATTGGACAATTGCATTGCCGCTTGTTGATCGAATTTGGACAGGACAGGCTGTCACTGCAGATTTGGACGGGACAGGCCGTCGTTGCTGGGGATCAAGCTATCCTCGGCACAAAGTATTCCAACAAACACGGGTAGGTCGTGTCAGGTAGGTTGAATTCCATCTGTTGGGAATCAGAGCCAATCTCCTTATCAAAGACCATCCGAGGCAGAGCAATAAGCCTGCTGGAAGATGCACTTGCGGCTAGACTGAGGGTGATTGTCGTTAGGGACAGGCCAAGACGGACTTTCCTGGGGAACAATCAGTTGCGGATGAACAGACCATTGGACGATAATCTGATCGTCGTTGTGGCTGAATGCGGACGATACAATGATCGCCATCGATGGATTTGACAGGACTGGCTGCCATGAAGGCGGACGGGAAGATCAATGTGCTGATTGATCAAACCGCTGGGGAACTTTGACAGGATCGGCTGTCGTTGAAACGGCTCCGCAAGATAGCATCCTTTGGTTTACGAACCGAGAATTGGACAGGAGAGATTTCCATCGCATCCGCTGACCAATGATAACAAAACCGCAGGAGATCGCATCGCATCCTTCGGCAAACCAAATCGAGAGTTAGGGAGATTTCCATCACATCCACTAACCAACGATAACAAAACCGCAGGAGATTGCATCGCATCCTTCGGCAAACCAAATCGAGAGTTAGGGAGATTTCCATCGCATCCACTAACCAACGATAACAAAACCGCAGGAGATTGCATCGCATCCTTCGGCAAACCAAATCGAGAGTTAGGGAGATTTCCATCGCATCCACTAACCAACGATAACAAAACCGCAGGAGATTGCATCGCATCCTTTGGCAAACCAAATCGAGAGTATGACGGCCACCATGTTGGACCATCTTCCTGCTTCAACATTTAATATACACAATATGCAATGATGTATACGAAATTGAAAATGCAGATGCAAGCTAAGGGCGGCTCCTAGGAGGACAACGACGCCTAAGGACTACCACTGAGCCCCATTACTGTACTGTCTGTTACTTCTGAGATGCGCACCCAGATAGATAGACGCTGAATGGGCTGGCATGCCCCAGTTGACGAATTTGGGCTTGTGTGCCCTCTCTTCAATGCTTGGGCGGACGTGCCCTAGAAATGCTTTGTTTGGCCTTGGGCCGAGATACCCTTGCTGCTTATGAGATTTCCACAGCTTGTGGATTACAGGAGCTAGGGTAGCACATGTAAAAATTGCACTTTCTAGCCGCTAATATCTAATTTGCATTGACAGGTGACCTGAATTGACACAGACATGCGCACATGTACAGACTCGCCTAGCTCAAACGAAAAGGGAGAAAGAGTCCCAGGGTACAATGCGAACCCTTAGGCACATAGAACATGATGAAATTTTGGGCATTACTGGGCCAAAACTCACAACATTCCTGAACAGATGAAACTGACACTTACAAGAGACGCAAAAAGGCACAAAGACCTGTACAAACAAAACCGAGAAAAGCATCCCGATATTACAATTGATTGAAAAACTAGAAAAATGCCGCAAAGATGGACATAAGACGCAAAAGATGACTCATAAAGGCCCGGACTGAACTGACACCCCCGTGCAGTCACATTAAGTCCATATGACTTGCATGGTATGACAAGACTTGGCAAAAGCCCCTGGAACAACGTTCGAGGGCAGCAGTCGGCTACCGCTGGAAATGAAAGAGCACGTACGGGACTGAAGTCAATGCGAATCACTTCGAGCAAACGCACTGCGGTTACTTACATCAGACTTCGCTAAACTGAGAATAAACTGTGAGCCATTAGGCTTCTAGCATTTCGTTTTGTTTTTGATGCTTCAAATATTTTTAAGACTTTATGCTCAGCCTGTAAATTGAAGAAGCAGTTTGTAATAAAATTGAAAGACAAAGGGTTTCCCCCTTCTGATTCCTTCATCGCAGCTTGATCTGATGTTCGATCCTCTCCAACCTTTGATGTGTACCAAGATGTCAACCATGGATCTAATTGATAGATTTGTGACCGAGTCTCAAAGAGAGACTGCCTACGTATCCCAAGCTAGGGAATCAGGTCAAAACGTAGTTCAAAGTAAATGGTTAACTCTCGAGTATTTACCTCTCCTTTTGCGCCTAACTTTTGCCTAGTACCGCCCATTCGGTCTTCGGTCTAGCGAGCTTCGAATATTGCCTATCACTTTTGCCTAGACCCCCTTCATAGGTTTTCGGGCTGGCAGGCTGCTCTAACTTTTGCTCGAACCCGCCCATCGTGGTTTTCAGCCCAACGAGCTTCTCTCAGGGAAAAGTTGCTTTTGAATTGATCCAGGTTGACCATGGTATTGAATTTGTTGCTGTCGAGGTCATCGATCTTTGGCCGCAGCCCCAGGTACAACGGCTTTAATGACATAGAGTCAAAAGTGCTTCAGTTGACATGCCTTACTCCGGGCTGTTTTGTGCATTTTCTCATTTGTACTCGGCGGAACGCCACTGATGTTGCTTTTGAACATGGTATGAGGCCCGGAGCCTTCTTGAGCTTCTGTTTTCTGGATTGGCACCCGGTAGCAGGAGGATTTGATACTTCTTTTTCTCAGGATCAACGCCAGGTGCGTCTTTTGTGAGACCACGCCAAGACGTCGATGAATTCTTGAGCCTGTTTGACCGGGCGCAATGCTCCTTTGGGGGTGGTGCTTGGACCAACTTTGAACCTTTCAGGAGGTTATACTTGTCTTTCAAGTTTATTGAAAATTACTTCTTCTTTTAATAGCTTGAGCATGCCTTTTATCTTCCTTTTCGGCGAGGGAACACATTTCCTTGGGGATGATCCCATCGAAATCTATCCCTTCGTCGTCAGGATCGACACAGTTTATATAAAAGCCAGCGAAGTACTAAGAAACAAGACAATGCATATCATAAAAACCCTCGGGGTTTGCCAAGTACAGCAGACTCAAGACTTGAAACAAAAGCTACGACGTGGAGGGCCAAGAGGCACGAACTCCGACTCAGAGCTAGTTTTTAGACAAACGCAAAAGACTCTGTGTCAGACTCAGACATATCGCCAATGCAAACTAGACGCGGTTTTGAAAACGCAATATTTAAAAAGCTACCCATAGCTTTTACAAAAGAGGTAGAATCCAGCGGGCATCAGGCCCAAGCAACAGCACTTCGGCTTCTTTTGGCTTCTCGACCAAACCTACTCGATGCTCCTTTGATCAATGGACCTCAGCTAGTCAATCTTCTCATTTGTAAGCCCCTCATCACTATCAAACCAGATGTCGGCAGTGAAAACCTCTATTGCCCAACTTACAGCCATCATGTTAACCTCCAGCTCGGACGGGATGGATATGATGGGTTTGGGTTGATTTACTGGGATGATATAGTGGCTAGGGTTGAATATGGTGGAGTTCGGGTTGATTCGAGTGGAGCTGATAGATACCTGACCAACCAGAGGGTCAGACCCGTGTTGAGGCAAGGAGTTGGAAATAATGTTGGGCTTTGGCGGAACTTGGACCGTGCCATCATCAATAAGATCTTGAATCTCATGTCGGAGACGATAGCACTTGTCAGTGTGATGGCCAGGCATTTGGTGGAAGGCACAGAAGAGGTTAGGATTATAACCAGCAGGTAAGATTTTGGGTGAGGAAGTTGGGGTCAAAGGCTTGAGATGCCCAGACTTGACAAGTTTCTCCATCACAGCGGATAGAGATGCCTCAAAAGCAGATAAACTCCGAGGTTTGGTTCGGGCCCGGTAGCTTTGGGTGTTCTGAACCTGATTGACATCGGTTGTATGATTAGGGGAAGCAGCAGCGTTATCCCCACTTGTAGCCGTGCTGGCATAGTTGCTAGTGCCAAACAGTGCACTACTATTTCCAGAGTAAGCCCTCGACTTTGATTTCTGGGGATTGGAAAAAAGACTCCCCTCTTGGCAAAATCCCACTTTGCGGCGCATCCTCGATGGCCATGCCAGATTCAAAGAAAGTCTCGAAGGCAGATGCTTGAACCAACACGAGATGCTTAGCATAGTCGAGATGCAGGTTGCGGGAGATAATGCGGAGTTGATCCTTCTCGCTCGGGCGCTCAATCATTAGAGCGGCTTTGGCTCTCCACCTTTTAACAAAATCCGCAAAGGACTCTTTGGCTTCCATCTTCGTGGATTCTAACTCTCGAATAGTCATCTTGAGCTGGGAGTTGTAGTTGTATTGAGCAATGAAGGCAGCCCCAATGTCTTCCCAAGTCTTTCTCTTGGAAATGTCGAGCGACAGAAACCAATGGAAGGCAGGCCCTGAGAGTTTGAGGGAAAAGCTGAGACATGGCCTCACTTTCTACTTTGAGTAGCTTCATGGCGGCATGATAGCCATAGAGATGAGTCTTGGGATCACCGCTCCCATCGAACTTGACCAAGTCAGGCATTTTGAATTTGTCTGGCAGTTTAGCATTAGGATACAGGCAAAGACGATCCAAGTCTATTCCGCTTGTGTTTGATCTTTTCAGATTTGGTGATGGATTCCTCTAGCTTTGCCATCTTGGCCATAAGAGCGGCTATATCCGGATTTGCAGCCACCCGCAAGAATTTGGGTTTGCAGCAGCGACGAGCCTTCCTAGGGTTGGGTGAACAATGAGACGCCCTCGTGATTCGGATCCGGGACCAAGACAGGTCCTGGTCGTCCTCATCGCCCTCGCCTTCCTCTTCGAGTGGAGGTGGAAGACGAAGTGTTGATAAGGTCATTGAGGCAGTGATGTTAGCATTGGTTTGGATGGCCTTTTGCTGCATCGCGGTGATCCTGTTCTGGAGGTTCATGAGCATGTCTTCGGAGAAAGTGGTTGAACCTCCGGTGACCGACATGGTAGGTGATTCAAGTGCTCGTCACGAGTAAGATGGGGATCTTTGCCGGGTTGCCCTTCTGTATAACCGGTGGTGATCCTGACTGTAGAGCAGCCAATAAAGAGCGCGGAGAGCCTTCCGTTGTGACTGATTGGGATTGTAACTGACCAACCTTTGACTCGGATTCTGAAGACGTTCCCAAGTAGGTTTGGCTCTTCCTTTCGGTACTCTCTTGCTCGGTGCAATGGCTCAGAACTAGACAGTAAAATAAGTGAAAGCTTAGTGGTGTTCCTGCAGCAATTAGAATGCAATGCATGCGTCGTTGTCGGTGTCAACCATAGACTCTAGAACTAGAGACAAATCTGTCTCATGATGTTCGGACGCTGCCAAAATCCTCAGATTTCTTTTCGAGGGTGTATCCTTTGAAAGGATCAAACTGATCCTAAGAGATGTCAAAACAGACTAAGTCTTCGACTAGTCCCTTTTGAAGATTCAACTTTGAACTTGGAACAACTCGGTATTGATGACGTGATACCTTTACCGGGGTGGCTTCAGCGACAACGCGCGTTAGCCGAGCGGTGTACGTGCTGCGCACGATAACCAAAATGACATCAATATCACGACATCAACACTTCGTGGTTCCCTATTTTTGGTTGAATCCTCAATCGGGCATGAGCCAAGGATTTAATAAGGTTTGATTTCTCGAAGTCTCGCTAACCTAAGGACTTTAAGAATTAACAACATGCACCATCGAGATGCACGACTCTTCATTGGGTCTAGCAGCGTCCTAATAAGCATAAGACAGACTCGAAAGCGAGTGACAACCTAGAAGCCGCCCTAAACATGCTCTTATGCAAAATAACATGTATGTATGTACAGTTCCAGAGACAAGTTTGCCTCACAAGTTTCAGACGTTGCCAGAATCCTCAGAATTCTTTTCGGCGATTTGTCCTTGAGTAGATCGACAGATCCTAAAAGATGTCAAAATAGACTAAATGTTCGACTAGTCCTTTTTGAAGATTCAACTTTGAATTAGAAACAACTCGGCATTGATGACATGGCACCTTAACCTTGAACAACGTGGTGTATAGTGACAACGCACTTCAACCTAGGTGGCGCCAGTGACACAGCGGCATCAATACTTTGTTGTTCCTTTTTGTCGGTTGAATCCTCAATCTGGCATGAGCCGAGGATTTAGCAAATTTTGATTTCTCAAAGTCTCATTGAACTAAGGACTTTGAAATGACAACGAACATTCAACAGAATGAACGACTCCTCATCGGGTCCAACTACGTCTTAGACAGCGTAAGACAAACTCGAAATAAAGAACTGCCCTAAGCATGCTCCTATGCAAAACAGTATATGTACAGTGCATATGATAGGGAAAGCAGTAACACGTAGACAGTATATAGGGTTAGATGCAAGTAGATCCTACCCTGTAGGTACCTGTCTTAGTTTGGAAAGTGCTAGAGCTTTGTATATGCAAAGGCTGGTTTTGGCTTGTAACAGGTTCCTCGGACTAGGGCTACAGATATACCTCCCGTTGCCCGCGATATCGCTGAGCAAAAGTCAAACGGTAGCATGACCCATCATCGTCGAAGGTTGTTGGTCATTCGGGGTCCCCGGGCTCCGGTAAACCGTGCCGGATTGCCAAAACGATCCAACGAGGCTTATCCCACATCGATGCAAATGAGATGCTAGAAATTGATTAAGAAGAAGAAGAATCACAAAATCGCAAAATGCCTTTTCAAGCTCGGCTCACTTTATTTAGTCCATCTTTAGAGGAAACTACGCAAGTGAACAATCGAAAAAGTCCCAGATTAGATTGGCCGGGGTCCTGTTAAATCACCATTCCAACCTTCGGCAGCGCGAAACTCACCGTTTTGACAGACTTTTAAGGGATTGTTCACAAACGTATTAAACTCTAAGTATGGATTTAATATCGGTTCGATTTCTCCCCAGCAGAGTCGCCACTGCAGATGCCCTGAATTTCCGATTCCAAAGCGAGCCTCCGGAAATTTTTTCCGGAGCAAGGGCCCGATAGATCGAGGAAGCGCGAGCGGAGCAAGCAGGCGCTCAAGGACAAAACGAAGCAGGTTTGAAGGTCCGTCACCCAAGGAACCGTATTTGAAGCACTGCGCTGTTTGATTTGAAAAGTGAAGGCACCGATCCGTCATAACCATATCTGGGTTCGGGAGCCAGGTTACGAGAGGAAGGGTTTTAAGGCACCCTCTCGCCCAATCCGAGATCGGTCTCTATTTAGGCATTTTGTGAAAATATTGTGATTCTTCCTCTTCTTTAATCATTTTTTAGCCAGTTAGGGCGGGGGAACAATTAATCGGGGATTAAAACTGTAACAAGTTTGCAAGATGTGATCTAAACATGGCATGGATGGATGGCAAATATGAAACAGGATAAAACTTAACCCCTGATTAGAATAAACCAAGCTGCTCATGGAATAGGTGTATCACACATGACAGCCACCTTTGCACGCATGGATCAACGTGCATGCAAAAGGGACCATCGCGCGATACACCCATTCCGTCGCGCGAGTGTTCAAGTCTCACCACAGGTTGAATTTTATCCCCCCGGGCTCTGGAAGGACCAGTGCACACCAGGAGGCAAACCAAGCGGTTTATATGTGCTGAAAGTAAATAATTATTACAAATTATTATAAGCAGGAGCTAAACAAATTGAAATACAACCCCTAAACAGTGGGGTATCAAAATAAAGGCCAAGGGCCAAGCTGCTCATGCAGGGGCAGTTAGTATTCAAGAACCCTCGCGCGAGACAGTGAGTCCTCGCGCGTGTCCTGGCCGGATTTCCAGAATCGCTTTGCATGCTCGAGCCTGCAGTGCAGGTCGGATGCAACCGAAGCATTCCAACAAAGTAAATAAGCAAGAAAAGCTAGTCTATGTGTTTTAACATACTGAGCAGTGAGCTAAAAGGCCTATCATACTTCAAAACAATGAATAACATGATAAAACAAGAATAACCAGCACCCCCAAACCCCACGAGGACTGTCGCGCGAGACAGTGGACTGTCGCGCGCGTATGTGAGTCTATCGCGCGAGGGAGTGCTTGGCATGATTTCTGCTGACTTTAGGGCCAGGACTGGTATTGATTACCAGCCTTGGCCCTGCCAGTTCCCCTCAGAGATCAGAACAGAGAGCAAGACAAAGGTAAGCTATACCTTTGGCTTTTGGTTTGAAAAGTGTTTGAACTTTGAGTTGAGTTGAGATGAAAAAGGGGGATTTGAGTGATGGAGGAGGAAGAACAAGCTTTGTTCTTGAGGTGTAAGCCTTTGAATGCCAATTTTTGTTAACCCTTTGAAAGTGAACAAATGGGGGTATTTATAGGGGAAGCCAAGGGCCAAAGGTGGTGGCAAACACCCTCTTAGGACCAAACTTGGTGGCTAAGCTTGGTGGAAAGGTGATGGGAAGGGTTGTGTGAGGGTGTGTTCCCAAGGCCTGCACGGTACAGTACCTATGGAGAAAAACGGGGCTCAACTAGCCCCACTGGCAAGCAACCAAGTGGGTGGCAAAAGGTGAAAGGGACAGCCCAGGACCATCGCGCGAGACAGTGAGACTCTCGCGCGAGTGTTCCACCTGTCGCGCGTGGGTCTACAGTCAAATGTTTGACTTTGACCACACCTGGCAAAGCAGACTCTCGCGCGAGGCAATCACTCCCTCGCGCGAGGGTCAACTCCAAACCCAGTGTTGACCATTTTTAATTTCTTGGTTTAAGGGTTCAAAGGGTTCAAAGGGTTTCAAACACTCAAAGCTCAAACACTCAACATTCCCGAGGTGTTCTTGATCCGTTTCATCATCGGGGAGTCAAAAATCGAAAGTAAAGTAATCTGGAAGCCCAGATTGGGGTGTCTACAACTGTGAACTACTCCCTTGGCATCAATGGGGAAGTCATGGGTTACATTCATGGGAAAAGAGGGCTCAAGTAAGGAGATCCCTTCTCCTCTTACCTCTTTGTCATTATTATGGAGATTCTCACTTGTCTCCTTAGGGAGAAATCCCTTCTCCCCGATTTTCATTATCACTGGAGATGTGGAGCTACTAAGATTTTGAATCTGTGCTTTGCTGATGATCTTATGATCTTTTGCAAGGGAGATTTGTCCTCAGTCAATTACATTAAGGATGCACACACTGAGTTTCAGTGTATGTCAAGGCTCTGTCCTAGTCTTGGGAAGAGTAACATTTATTTCTCTGGGGTCAACACAAGCACTAGAATAGCTATTCTGGGTGTTTTAAAGTTTAAGGCACTTTGCCTGTCCAATATCTTGGAGTGCCTCTCCTCTCCACTAAACTCAAGGCCTCTGACTGTTAGCATCTAGTGAATAGCATTATTGCTAAAACTAAGTTGTGGACAAATAGGGACCTCACTTATGCTGGTAGGGTGCAGTTGATTAAAAATGTCCTCTTCTTCATGCAAACCTATCGGTCTTCTCTTTTCATCATCCCCAAAAAGGTCATTAAGGAAGTTGAGTAAATCCTTAGGGCTTTTCTTTGGACTGGCCCTGACCTTTGAAAATATGGTGCTAAGGTCTTCTGGGAAAATCTGTGCTCCCCTAAACAAGAAGGGGGGCTTGGTTTCAAGTCCATGTAAGTTTGGAATAAGGCTATCCATTCGGTTCCTCATCTCAGGTGGGGAACAATCCATGTGGTGTCAATGGATTAAATCATATTTAATAAGGAGGAGGAATTTTCAAACTTTGAAAATTCCAGGTGATTGCTCTTGGGTATGGAGGAAACTCTTGAATATCAGACCTTTAGTGTAGCCCTTATCTTTAGTGTGCTAGGTAATGGCCATTCCACTTCTTTGGGGGTATGATAATTTGCATCCATTTGGCCCTTTGATAGACAAGTTCAGTCCTAGAGTTGCACTTGACTCTGGCATCCCTAGAGATGCTTCAGTGTCCCACATCACCCTCAATTCAAATTGGGCTTTTCCCATTACCCAAACTGTGGAGCTCAATGAGATCAGAAGAAGCTTGCGACCTCTAATCCCCTCCAGATTGAGTGAGCCTGACCACATTAGATAGACCCTTAATCCCAACGGCCAGTTCACAATTACCTCCCGATGGAACAAATTGAGAACTCCATTTGCAAAGGTTGTGTGGCATAAATTGGTGTGGTTTTCAGCCAACATCCCAAAATGTAGCTTTATCACTTGGCTAGCTATTCAGAATAGGTTATCCACTATAGATAGGTTGGCACTTTTTGGCCTTAATCACTCTCCACAGTGTAGCTTCTACTATGGGAGTGAAAGCCACGACCATGTTTTCTTCAATTGTTCCTTCTCTCAACAGGTGTGGGACACTATACTTTCCAAACTTCATGTTTCCTGGCCCTCTAGAGCTTGGGCTGCTTGGGTCAATTTTCTCTCTAACATAAAAGGAAAGTCTATTATGGGAATATATTATGGGGCATAACTATGTAATAATAATATTTGTTGCTTGGATTATAATGTGCATGTGTGACAATTGATACATTTGTTTTCCAAATCCTATCTTGCATTTGTGTCTTGCTTGGCAGGTTGTGATTTGTAGCTCCACCAAGCTTGTATCTGAGAGAGCTCATGGTAGATTCATTATGAGCATGGTTTGAGGAGGCTAGTAGGTTTCAAAGGAGTGTATATAAGGAGCTACCAGTTTGGAGGGTCTGAATTTTGGACAACTATTACTTCTATGTACAAGGTTTCAAAGGAGTATACCTTACTCTCTAGCTGCTGCTACTGCATTTGTTTTCTTGTTCTGGAGCTTGAGCTGAGGTGAGGGTTACGTTTGCTCCTTGGAGCTCTTGAGTGTGCCACTATATGTAGAACCTATGAGAAGTGTGTTTGAGCCTCAATCTTCTTGAGAGAGGAGGTAATACTTAGTGGGAGGCACTTTGTGAGGGAGAGTGGAGGGAGTTGGGTTGCAACCTTTAATCATTTAAACTGGGAGGATGTGTTCAAGACTCTTGTCTTCTCTTTTGCTTTGAAGTTCAGTCATGCTCTTTGGGAATATCTATTATGCTATTGATCTCAATATGCTACTGTCAGTACATTTCTATTAGCTCTTTTGTTCTGATATTGTTTTACTGTTGTACTGAGAAGCAAAATAAAGCCTCTTACTCATGTACTGTTATTCTGTCATTTGATTCTATTTGAAGTATTTTGAGCTTATCTCAAGGGTTTTAGAAAAATATTTTTTAGTTATGGTCGGGCCGGGTGGCTGCCTATGTATTCCACAAAGGAAATTCAGACCAATCGTAGTTCGAGGCAAAAATAAGAAACATGGGGACAAGAGAATGTACCTTCAGGCTTAAAAAGCCATAGTGCCATGTACCTGAGCTATGCCAGGATTTCTACGGAGGGTAGTTGATGGAGCACGGAGCTATCAGGGAAACATTTGCGGAGAACATCCTTTATATTTTGGGGTAGATCAATACACAGCCGGTTTGTCAATTACTTTTCAGGATCGTCCTTACTTTGACTGAGGAAAGTTCGATCGGGTGGCCTATCCTTGCGAATGAGCTCAATGAAATTGATGTAATTACGGTGGAATCCAAACCATCTTCTGAGATGGCGAAACGCTAGTTTGAGATATAGTGGCACAGAGCCGATGAGTGAAGCGCATAGCTTATTTTGACAAAACCGAAGCGTGGAGTTGGTGGTAGTCAAAGGGCAAAGAGAGTCAGAGCACAGAACTTGACGAATACAGAGGCACAGAGCCGGTAGTAGAACAGATGAATAATCGAAGCACAGGGCTGGTAATCAGAACAAGCGATCGAGGCACGGGGCTGATCAATAAATCAAAGCGCGGAGCTGGTTGGAGAGACATGGGTTGAGGCACGGAGCCGATCAATAAAAACTGAAGCGTAGGGCTGGTTGTATGCAGGAATGACCTGTTTCATGAATAATAGATGCAAGACATAACATGTATATGATGATGATGATGATGATGATGACAATATGCAACAAATGATTCCTAGATTTGAGTGCTTATGTGCATGGGCTCATGCGTACACGTGTTTAAGCGCAGAGCTTCTTTCAAGTTCTGGACTTGAGCATTCAGAGCGCAGAGTTCGAGCATTTGGAAGCTAGAGTCCAAGCATTCAAAGTGCAGGCTTTGAGCATCAAGTACACGGTGGTCAGGCATTCAAGGCGCAGAGCCCGAGCATTTAAATTATGAACTTTAAGCATTCAAACATGGAGTTTGAGTATTCAGGGCGCAGAGCCCGAGCATTCAAAGTGCGAAACTTTGAGCATTCAAGTGCAGAGCTTGAGTATCCAATACATAGTGGTTGGGCATTCGAAGAGTGTCGAGCATTCAAAGCCTAAAACTTTGAGTATTCAAGCACTGGGCTTGAGAATAGATGAGCACGGAGCTCAATGATATGTTGTTTGCAGTTGATTGGTGATTTATTCTATCTTCCATCATTATGGCGCGGGGCCAGATTTTTGGGGTACTTCCATCTTCCATCATTAAGGCCCGAAGCCTGTTAAAAACAAGAGCACGGAGCTACGGAGTAATTGAGATAGTGAGCACGGAGCTACTGAGTGACTTAATATCATGATCGTGGGGCTCGATTGTGTTGTGACAGTTGTCGTACTTCTGGAGTACAGTTAATTGGGGCACAAAGCCTGACTTTATGGTAACAAGGACCCTTGGTTTTTCTGAGCAAGAGCTCGAATTCATAATGCTCGAAGATCGAGCGATGGGCAATTGTAAAATTGCTGCTCCAGAGAAAGCTCAAAAATACCCAAAGCGGGTTCAACACCGGTGTTCGAGATTCCTCAAGCTTGGGCATGCCCCCAAGGCTATTACAATCATCCTTTGTCATTGGTTCTGTTGGTCATGGACTCAGAACTTCATAATTGGTTGATTGGTGTATTGAGCAAATTCTATTGCTTTTGTGGAAAATGGATCTACTGGCCAACAAATCAATGCAGTGGCCGATGAACGGCCATGGGAACCTCAAAAGGTAGAAAATCGATTTAAGTTAGGTTTAATCGATTCACTGTAGACACCTCCCGAATGGGGCATCGCCATACAGATTGATCGTTTGTTTGCTCGTTTGGTTGCTTGCTTCGTAAACCAAGATCATGGATATTCCCATGGCTAGGAATATCACCACATGATAACGGTTATCATCAAAACAGAGTCGCCACCCAGTTTATTAAAACTAGAAAAACAGACAGAGATTCTAGATACGAAAGCCAAAGGTACAGTAAGGGGAAGGTGTTAGGCACCTCTCTCTGCCTAGCCGCGAGGCTAGCCCATAATCATTCAACACATGCCATATAGATCCTTTATTTAATTCTAAACAAGTAGTCTATTTTTATGCCTTTAACAGTAAATAAGGTGAGCCAAGACGATAAGTAAATCATGCCTCAGAAAGCAGAAAACACAACAAAACTGTCCCAGGGGAATAGATCTCGTGGCCGGTGAATAGATGTCACGGCCGAGGGATCCTCCTGGTTTGGATGTACCGGCCGAGGGATTGAAGCCCCGACTGATGTTCTTCCTCACACCAGGCAGAAACATTAGCAGAAAATCAAAAGCTACGATTAAGCAGAAAAATGATAAATAAACCAAACCAGAGGCCCCTGGACCTCACCACCTTGATCCCTCAGTAGCTTGATTGCTTTGGATTTGATCCGGATTGACTAATTTACTTCTTGGGAAACCCTAGGGTTAGGGTTTGAGACTTTGGAGTTTGAGCGTCGGATTGATGGCTACCTTCGGGAGGTTAGGGCTTTTGTAAAGAGGGTTTGAGAGTATAATTCTGCAGAGTTTCGTGGCTTGAGAGGGTATGAATCTGATGAATTTCGTCTGTCTTATTTCGGAGTCTGAAGGCCCCTTAATATAGGCAATTGGTGACTCACTCGGTCCAATCAAAACGCACGATTGCAATTGCAATTGCAATTGCAATGCAATTCGAACTCTTTGTTGTGATCTCTGAACGTGGCCCGAACGCATCGAAAAGGTAGTGTAATCGGATCAAACAATCGACAGAACGTTCCAGAGTCTGGAAAAAGGATGATCTGGCGGCCGAGCCATGGATCTGGCAGTCGAGGAAAGGATATGGTGGCCGAGGAAAGGATCTTGCAGCCGTGGGATAGATCTCTCAGGGAGATTTTTGGGCAACAGGTTGCTCGGGTGAGGAAATGATGCAAAGGCCGTGAGATCAATGTTACGGCCGGCAGATGTATTCTCCTAAGATCCTGTATTTCTGTCTGAAAGGCTGTTTGGCTCTGAATTGGGTCCTCTAAGTGGCTCAAAATTCTTACCGAAAGTCCTAAGGTTCTCAAGAAGTCAATCAGTAATTACTGCATCCATTTCATCATCGGGATGGTCCCCAAGGTGGGACCTAAAATAATCGTTAGGCTAAATTGGAGTGTCTACAGATGCCCCTCTTTGATTGAGCTCAGATGGATCGCGAGACATGTTTGAGTAAAAGTCAAAGCTGTAAAAGCAACTCAATTTGGTCCAACCACTATTCCAAGGGTTTTCGAAAAAGGTTTTTGTTATGGTCGGGCTGGGAGGCTGCCTACGTATTCCACATGGGAAATTCAGACCAACCGTAGTTCGGGGGCAATAAAGAAACAAAAAGTTTGGAGGGTTAGAGACAGAAGACGTACCTTCGGGCTTTAAAAGCCGTAATGTGACGTACCTAGGCGGAGCCAGGATTTTGGCGGAGAGTAGTTGAAGGAGCGCAGGGCTGCCGGGGATACTTTTGCGGAGAGCGTCCTTAGCATTTTGGGATAGATTAATACACGGCGGGTATGTTTGCTTTTCTTGATCATCCTGACTTTAACTGAGGGAAACTCGGTAGAGTGGCCTATCCTTGCGAATGAGCTGGAAGGAATTGATGTAATTGGGACGGAATCCAAGCCATCTATTGGGGATGAATTGGATGCCTAGTTTTGAGATATAGGGTGCACAGGGCCAGTAATTGGAGCACGGAGCGTTAGAATGAAGGAACTGAGGCACAGAGTCGATAGAGCTTTTGATGAAACCGAAGCGCGGAGTTGGTGTTGATCATAAGACGAAAGCCTGAGGTTTTAGAGCTTTGATGGAACCAAGGCTTAGAGCCGATTGATAGTTTGAGGAGCTTTGCCTTCTGGAGGTGAGAACTTGAAATGTCAGAGCTTTGAGCTTAACGTGATTGAACCGAGGCATAGAGCCGGTTGTATTCTAATGGTCTGTGCGCGGAGCTTTCTCATCATAAATTTGGCATGGAGCCAAAGGATCGAGGTTCTGGATCGATCAATAAAATCGAGGCACGGAGCCGGTTGATTGCAGGATTGCCCTGTTTCATGAGTAAGAGAGATATGCAAAAATGTGTATATGATGATAGTGGTTAGATGTGAACATATATGGTAATGATTATGCAGACTCGATGTGATAATGGTGATGCAACTGATGCAAATGTGGTCGGGCCCGTGCGTGTGTGTTTGATTTAAGCATGGAGCTTCTATCAAGTTCTGGACTTGAGCATTCGGAGCATAGAGCTAGAGCATTCGGACGGCAAGAGCTAGAGCATTCGGAGTACAGGCTTTGAGCATCCAGTACGCAGTGGTTGAGCATCCAAGCATAGAGCTTGAGCATTCAGTTTGTAGAACTTGAGCATCCAGTACACAATGGTTGGGCATTCGAAGAGCTTCGAGCATTCAAAATGTTAGATTTTGAGCATTCAAGTATAGAGCTTGAGAATTATCTTGATTGGGGTGGCGTAGAGCCTGCTGAGGTAGCTATTATGGAGTGGAGCCAGTTGAGGTAGTGGGCTTGGAGCCGCTGAAATGATTGGTTTGGAGCCGTTGAGTAGTTGCGAGCTTGGAGCTGCTGAGATGATAAATATGGGCGCGGGGCCTCTGAGATGATAGGCGTGGAGCCTGTTGAGTTGATAGATATGGGCACGGAGCAGCTGACTGTAGACACCTCAATTTGGCCTAACAATTATTTCAAGTCCCATCTTGGGGACCATCCCGATGATGAATATGATATGTGGTTGTTGTGGTTGACTTCATGAAAGCCTTAGAAACCTTGTGAAACTCTTAAGGGATTAAAAAACACTTTGGAATAGGTGATAGGAGTGCCAACCGACACTTAGAGTGGATAGAAACGTGTTAACATGTGTTTTAGCCTTGGTAGCATCGTCGATCTTTAATTAAGTTTGCTTTCAGCCCATTTTTCATAAACTAAACTTCCTTATTTTTGTGGTTGGATTCCACCATCTTGTAGTACTTTCAAAACCCTCTTTATTGATATATAATAAGCCTTAAACCAATTTGAAACGAGGGAGATACGAGAATTTTATCAAAACAATCCATTTTCTGACCCACTAAGGGTAAAATTGTCATATCTTTTGACGTACTAAATATATTTGATCCAAACCACTTGAATTAGAAAGTAGACTTAACAAGCTTTCCAATGGTCTAAAGAACATGCAAAACCGAGTTCGAGAGTGTTCAGAGCGAGCCCGCGAAATTTGGCCTTTTGCTGAAGAATCTTTTTCACAGCTGCGAAATCTATTGAGCGGCCGAGACATCCATCTCACGGCCTCAACATCATTTCTTCACCCGAGCAACCTGTTGCTTGAAAATCTCCCTAAGAGATCAATCCCTCGGCCGCAAGATCTATCCTTCGGCCGCCAGATCGTCCTTTTTTCAGATTCTGGAATGTTCTGTCATACGTTTGATCCGTTTGCCCAAACCCTAGCAGCCACGAACCATTACTTCGGGGCTACGAATACACTTACCATAGAGGTCTTGAAGCCCTAAACTTCCATATCAATTGGGTTTAATCTTGTCACGACCCAAAACCGACCCTGGAAGCCGTGACCGGCTAAGCGGGTGTTAAGCCGCCGAAGGCCTGCTTAAAATCTAGTTTAGGGATTTCTAACATCATCGTCTTTTTATACCATAGATTTCAAAGTATGCGTAAGCATAGAATAAATAAGATAATCCCAGAGCTTCTAAGTGTACAAGTATAATAAATACAAACCATTAGACACCACTTGATTCTCCACAGTTATTCTAACACTTCAATCGGCCCACAAGTTGCTATCTGCCTTAACCTGAAAAATTGGAAAAGGTTTTCATAAGCCGAAGCTCGGGTGAGAAACACGTATACCAAAGTTACAAGTTTGACCATGGAAATACTCCACATTATAAAATAGTTCAAAGTAACAATTCAAATATTTCATTGACCATCCAGTACATGCATTTTTGTCCCAAAGCTCATTTCTTCGGCCCAAGAGATGGACCCTTTTCATTTCATTTCTCTTTCAACTTTTGCACTTTTGAGCGATAATAGCATTCAACGGTATTTTTGCCAGTCGGTTGGGGAGCGACCCCATTGAAGAGTGGTAAGATATCATTACTCGGTGATGCCTGGCTGTATCTCCTACCTTATTAATTCACGCCACTATTATCTTTATCCGTCCCCTAATGCTCGGGACACCGTTCGAATGAATCATATTATCACGAGCATGTACTAGCAACCAGTAAAATTCAAGTTTCCAAAACATATTGCCATGATCAAATTTAACCGAAGCTCAGAAGATTTATAAACCAGTCATCGCATGCATTAACATCAATTAAACCAAGCAGGAAGTTCAAATTCCATATTTTCCAACAAAATCAAGCCATGGCATCCCATTCCAAAATTTCAGAAAATACATGCAACAAAGGTATGCGCAACTCACCTTTAAGAAGTGCTTAATTCATCACGTAAGCGAGATACTTTATTGAACTGGTACCTACTCCATTGAACTGATACCTAAGTAGAAATGCACTGATTATCACTAACCCATAAATATTGCTCAGTAATTTGTCTAAATTAGTACACCCTTGTAGGACCCGTAATGGTACTAGCTTGTGAAGTCAGAATATGACCTTTTAGAACCTCAATTGAGGGTTAGTCCAAAATCACCATATTGGCAAAAGGAGTTTATGAAGTTTAGGGGACTGAACAGTGAACAGACAATTTGAAGAGTTGGGCGATCATAGAATTCCAATTGGCTACACTACATCTTTTTCCATAACTCAGAGGCTAGTAGTATAGATATTTCAAGACCCAAATTGAACAATAAGACCACTGGGTTTGGTTCGGGAGTTCACAGGTACTGCTCAAGTAAGCAGCCGGAAAGTTCAATTCAAGTTTCTAAGACTCATTTGCGGTTTAATTCGTTGTTAGTCCGAACCCAGGTGCCAAGGCCCTGTTCCGGAAACGATAATTCTAATTTTGAGATGCAAATGGTTATGGGTTACACTACAGATACATATATTTTTTTCCTACTGTTATGTAAACTAGGGACTGAGAAATGAAGTTTACCGTGAGAAAGAGGAGAGAGATTCCGATGAAATACGAACAGAACGACAGTCGGCAGTCGGCGTGAGAGGTTTGGGGAACAGGAGTCGTGCAGCTGCTTCTCTCTCTGTGTAAACGGTGGAAGAAAACAGGGGTGGCGTTGATATCCTAATTATTAAGAGTAATTAACTAATATAATATCTTTATACATGAATATATATACTTCGGTGGATTCAAAGAATGAATCAGGACCCATTACACCCATGCATGCCACATGTCACCACAAAACACCACGTTGCACCATGTGGCACTTCGCACCCGATCGTCACTATTCTGGTCCATTCGCGTACAAATTTCCATCTCCAAAACTTCTCATAAATTCAACATAGACTAATAAAAATATGAGGACTATCTTAGCGGTGTTCGATTTTCAAGAAAAAAATCCTAACATAGAAAAAAAAACTCGTACAATGTATCAGATATAACTCAATTACCCCATAGTATTTACAAAATTAAATTAGAATTCACACATTCATTCGGATCATGATACACTTCGCGTAGCCTAACTTACTATTAGAATTAAATTAGAGTGTTGAGTTCCTATTCAGATCACGTGACTAGAATTTTAAAAGTTAGGATTTTATATTTCTCCCCACCTTAGGAAGTTTGGTCCTCCAAACTTGAATATAGCTGATAATAATCGAGTAAGCAATGCATCTTCCCAAAGCTTGAGCAGCATTTTTTTTTTCTTTCCCGTTTTGTGTTGTCAACTTTCTTGTATCTTGATTAGAGGTGGTAGAACACGTTTGTCACATTTGGTAGACTTGTTCCTCGTATGCTATCTCCTTCCCAATCGTTGCTCTTTATGAGGCATATCGAGATTCTGTAAAGCTCTTTATGAGGCATATCGAGATTCTGCAACACTTTACGTATAAGCTTTGAAGGATGTCTGGCTTACACTTGTCTGATAACTGCTACTGATGTTGGTGAATTCCGCCGATAGTAGATGCCGCCCTTGACTTGAAAATTCTCAAATAAACTTGCATCAATCAAGTCTTCTGGACTCGAAATCATTCGCTCATAAGTGATGGATTTTTCAAATCTAAACTCAGATTTTAGATACCAATATTCGTATGATTACTTGGACATGGTGTTCAAAAGGTTGAGGTAGAGAGTAGTTAGTCTTTAAAGCAAATAGTTACATCTAATACTTATCCGATTGTGCCTAGAATAATTTTTCTGTTGCGGTTTGAACTATCGTCCCATACAGGTGATCACTTCCCCATTCTTCATCAATATGCTTCCCATGCCTTGTCATTGAGCCCAAATATTCTATCCCATCTGGAGAACTAGGGATTGGTGGCATCGTATGAATCTACCTCAGCTTAAGAAGTTGTTTTCATGTTTCTCTATCAAGAACTTTCCCTGTCAGCTTTGTTGATAACAACGGGACCCTCGAGAAGAAGTCCTGAAAGCTTGTAACACAATTTTGGAAAAATACAATTCTACCAAATGAGAACTTTGACTTTTTCATACACTCTACCAATTATCCCCTATATCACTTGTTTGAAATGTCCAAGAAGTTGTTGAGTCAATTACTGTTTTCATAACAGATGGAAATCCAAGGAAAAAGTTTCATAATCAGATTGAACATTAACAAGTTCTATGGAGTAGAAGAAATTTTTAGATTGAACAGATGAGGCATCATTTAGAAGAATAAATATGAGCATATATCAAATTTGGAAATCGAGGATATTCTCAGCTTGTTTACAACACATTCCTTTCTGACCCGTTCAAACATGGATTGAGTTCAAAAGCAAGGGGCATGGAAGAAGAACATGATTAAGGCGAATGGATTGTAAATATTGGCGATGTATTTATCCGACCAGCTACTGAATAACTTGAGGTTAATCTTTTGAGCCACGTGGTTAAGGCGTATGGTTAGCAGATCAGCTGGGTCGGGTCGTCACAGTTGGTATCAGAGCTTAGGGAATAGGTCTTACATGGGACTTGGTGGGCATGTGACTTTTGAGGTTATAGAAAATTGATTTGATCAGAGTTCGCAGCAAAAGAGTAGTCGTGACCTTTTGAGGTTAATACGTTATTGAATTTTGAGGGTATAAGGATGCCTGATTCTTTTTGAGGTTATAGGGAGAAAAAAAAAATTGATCAGAGTGCGCAGTGGAAGCATGGTTTGAATCTTTGAGGCTCTTGCGATATTAATTTTTGAGGTTAGTAGGATGATGGGCATTTTGAGGTCATCGAAAGGCTAAATTTCGAGGATGAAATTTTCTAAGGTGGGGAGACTGTAACAACCCGTATTTCCTTAAACGGTAATATTCTTAATTAGGTAATAAAACAAAAAACAAGAATAAAGAGTAAAAGGATTCAATCGGTGCATTGTAACTTGTGGTGCATGTGTTGGTGGACGTGGAGCATCATGGTGGATGTAGACTTATTGACTGAGCATGACTTGGGTATATATAAGTTAATCTTGGAACATTATGGTGGAAAGGAAACCGAATAATAGGCATATTCCAGAGAACAAAGTTAGACGTGCTATTAATTTAATTTCGGTGGTGATGAAATTTTACTATCTCACTCTTGGAGGTGTAGCCTGCCTGTTGCTATGATCGTAATTTGAGGTACCGGGTAGTGTGCAATACATTCCGAGTTAAATCTCTTTGCAAAGAGTATTCTTTGATTCTCTCATATTTGCACTCATTTGATGTCTAAGTTTCTTGATTCAATTATTGTCACTTCTTGTATCGTGGCATAAAGGAAATATTTGGCTGAAAGCCATGGAACAGATTGGTACATGTGCAAGCCCATCAGGTCACAGGATTATGAAAGATGTACGATGGACCGTCCTATGGGCAAGTCTAGAATGATTATGGGGCCCAATACAGAGTTTAGACCTGGGTGGTGCTTGGCATGTTATCGAGATGAGCCGGGTATGAGGCTACAAATGAAAAACGTTCAGAATGATCTTATTTGATTTTCTATCCTCGTTTATTGAGCATATTCTTAACACTAGCCATGTTTATTGTCCTCGTATTGCATATACTACCCGGGCATTTTATATTTTTCAGGTGCAGAACAAGTTAGTGGGGACCCGAGTTGGAATATTGGAAGGATTTAGTTTTAGAGATTGTTTAGAAATCTATATTATTTTGGAGGTTTTTAGGCCCACCATGTATATTTGTTCTTGAGGACTTGTAAATATTCGAGATGTATTTATGTGGAGGCAATGTAAGATTTGGGTCGTCACAAATCTCGTCCGTTTGATCGATCCTTCGAAACCCTATAAATAGGGGTCCTCTAGAGCTCTGAAATACACATCTCACCACTCGATGATCCGCCCCCAAACTCTACAGAAATCATCTCCTATCAATCCGAAGCAATCAAGCAACTGAGGGATCAAGGTGGTGAGGCCCAATGGCCTCTGGTTTGGTTTATTTTCTATCCATATACTTTAATCGTAGCGTTTTAATTATCTACTAACTTTTCTGTCTGGTGTGGGGAAGAACACCGACCGGGGCTTCGATCCCTCGGCCGGTACATTAAACCAGTATGATTACTCAGCCGTGACATCCATTCACCGGCCGAGTAATCAATCTCCTGGGACAGCTTTGCTTTGTTCTGCTTTCTAATGCATGCTTTATTATCGCACTGGCTCACCATATCAACTGTTTAAAGGTTTAATTAAACAGACTACGTGTTAGAATTAAATAAAGCAAGTACATGTCTTATGTTGAACAACTATGGGCCAGCCTCACGGCTGGGCAGAGAGGGGTGCCTAACACCTTCCCCTTACTGTACTTTTGGATCCCGTATCCAGAATCTCTATCTCTTTTCCTAGTTTATGTAAACTAGGTGGTGACTCTATTTTGATGATAACCGTTATCGTGTGGCGATGTTCCTAGCCATGGGAATATCCACGATTCTGGTTTATGAAATGGAAAGCAACCAAGCAATGATCAATCTGTATGGAGATGCCTCGTTTGGGAGGTGTCTATAGTTTTTGGCGACTCGCTGGGGGCTAGAGTGCCATAACCAGAAAGTTCAACATAAGACTAACACATGTTTTATATAATTCATTTATCATATGCATCGAGCGGACAAACCTCGTTGAGTTCACCTAATACCCCGGCATGACACGAGCTATGTTAAGGGTTCCAGCAAACTCCACAGTCACTTGTACCTAGTGGTATATCAAAAAGGAAATCACCCAAGCATCGCCTATGATGGGCTGGTGAAAGGACTGGTGCCCTTTGACAATGGAGCACCCTAAGACTACCCAAACCTTACATGTGTTAGAAAGCCATAGAACCTATCAAAATAGGACAGGATCCTGCAAGTTAGGAACTTACTTGCATTTTTACAGAAGTTCTTTCTCACACATTGTATATGTTGTTTTAATATCGCTTTCTGTGCAGAAGGGTTGGGGCATGAACTAAGAGCCCTAACTCTAAGTCTTTATAGCTAAGCACTGAGGCATGCCATTACTTGCAAGGTATGTTTTTGGTGAGTTGAAAGCATCATTGCTTACTTAACACTCCCGCTTTACTTAAAGCACCGCAAAGTATGGATTTCTAGAATGAAATCAAAACACTGGCTGCCCCGCTGGCAATAGAACTAGGGGTTGCTCTAGCAATCTTTGCCTTGCGAGGCTAAAGGAAAGAGGGAGTGTAAAGTAGTAGAGCAGATTATGGATGATTGTATGCAAAGTCAAAGATATTATGGATAGAACTTGCAATACTTATTTCTCCATGGATGATTCGGCATGACAAGTGTAGGACTTTGGTTTCTATTTCCAAATCGGCCTAGCAACCCATCTTTCAAAATTCAAAATTTTGAGCATGCTTACTACAACGAGCCGGTAAGATTTAGGAGTTTGTCAATGTGCTAGCAAATAATCAAGTGGATTTCAATTACCTCAATCACGCTTTGAGAAAGAATCTTCCCTAACCAAGAATTGAAAGAACTTTCAAAACTTTTTGCAATGCCTAGTCTAATCCTCAAATGACAAGTTTTTCTGAAACATTCAAATAGCCGCTAGCATAGCGATGGACTCCGAGTCTACTTTCTGTTGTAGTCATATGCTCAACCTTTTCGGTTTGTCTCATAATATAGATTGACTTGGAAGTAGGATATTAAGTAGCAGCAACAAGTTTTAAGAATCATCCATATCAAAAGTGGCTGGTATCTATAGTATCCACTAAACTCATGCGTACAAATGAATTGCAATGCATGACTCATCCATAATCTGTGTAAGTAGTTATGGTGCCATATGTATACATATCGTTTTGCTTGCCTCCTGCTAACTATGTAGGGGCTAAACCAAAAGAGGAGTCCATCCCCCTCATTTCGTTTCTTTGTTCATCGCATGTCATTTGGTTGCACCACCACTAAGGGCAGTTTGCATATTAGAAGATGCGCCGCATGGACAATTTGTTTTGGATATCTCAACTTGAGCATGATTAGGTTTCTCCTTCTCTTAGATTTGAAGTTTGATCTCAGATATGATGGTAATGGCTGACGAAAATATTGAAATTTTAATCCAACCAAGTTTTGAGCAATGGCAGCCATGTCCATCAAGTCTTGGCTTAGATTTTAAAACAATCTTTTCATACCTAGCTAACTTTCGCCGCCATTTTGGCCCATGTTTTGCTTCTCCTAAACAAATTGATATCAGTTTGCTCATCATGGTTTCTGGCCAATTGTCACACTCAGCATGAAATGTGGGTCTTAAATTCAAGTCTCCTCGAATTTGAACTACGAATGGCCTGATTCTTTTTTTGAGATACGTAGGCACCTTATGGTCGGCCACAATCTTCAAACTATTTTCCCATGTGCTGAGTTGCTGCTATAGAATGCTCATAATAACATTGAGTATTAAAAACAATCCTTAGGGATTTCAAAAGTAATCTTATGGCGTCTTTTGGAACACATCATAATCACTTGAATTGTCAAAAGCTCAAAACGAGTTTTTCAAAGCTATGCCCCGCGTCATTTTTGTTGAGTTAAGAAGGAGTTGACAATTCACCCTCACAGAGATCACTTGTAAGCAACACATGCCGTTGAAGATGAAAAATGAGAAAGAAGGAAAGAGAGGAAAAATGAAGAGAAAAAAAAATGATAAGCTCGCTAGATTGAAAACCCGTAAGGGCGATCTAGGCAAAAGTTAGAGCACGAACAAAGTGAGAAATTAGCCGTGTCTCCATGCATCTACTATGTGTCTCAAAAGATTGTCCTCAATCTTAGAAAATTCACTTGGTTAAACATCGAAGCCCTTAATTTCTTGGTAAGGATCATTGACACTTTGTCGTGTGCTTCAAGATGAAGAAAGTCATTCATTTCTCTATCCTAAGCACTTATCACTTGCTAGCCACGTCGACCCTCTAGATAATTTCTTTGAAAAGCCTGCTAGACAGCCATCCCCTACACTAGGGCAAATACAAAAAAATACAAGGAGAGATGAAAGAATGAGCGCCCCGTCATACAAGGGGCATTTTGAAGGAAACATTTCTTCCAATACATACAAAGGATATTTTTTGAAGAAACCAACTCTTTCACACAAAGTGAGGCAAGAGACAACAAGAGTTGGTAAAAATATTGAAGATGGCTGCTAGCTTTTAAAACCTAAGCGTGAGTAGAAATTAGGTTTGAGCCTTTACGTCCGCTTCTTTCCAAGCCAAAACCCAAGCCTACATTATGGTCCATAACAAAGTCCTCTCAGATTGGGGAACACGACTTAGTAGCAAGGTCCTAAAAAGTAGAAGCATCACCAGTGTGGGACTTAACACGAAGGGCAAGAATCCTAAAATTTGCATCATCTTGGCAAATCACACAACATGGAGAGTTACGTGAGACAAGGGGCATGGCTATGTTCCCCTTTATGCATCCAATCTCTTATGTGGGTCTCAGTAAGCGCTTATCAATCCAACTCAAGTCAACCAAATCAAGCTCGAAGCAACAAACTCACCTAATTGACTAGGGGCATAGGTTTGCAAAATAGTTCTATGTCCTTTGATGATTGAATGACGTCAGTGTGGAACATGGATGGAGTGATATGACTTTGAAATCCTCAAGGAAAAGCTTTCGAAGATGGTTTTATCCTATGTATTCTTAACACAGCAAATACAAGCGCAGTCACTTTTTGCAAATTTCTGAGGAAATAAGATCGGTCTCTCATTTCATGAAGAGTGCAGTAATATGGTTCCTTGACCAAACATTGTTTTTCAGTGGTGCCGCTAGGGCATTGCAATCTTTCAAAACACCTGGCTAGTATAAGCAATAAGCCATTACCAAACACGCCAAAGTTGAGATGTCCAAAATGCATTACGGATTCACATGCGTATCATTATCACCCTGTCTTTTGCATTAACCTCTTGATCCTAGTATTTCATGTGTATGTCATTATGGCTGCTTAATGGAAGTAGTTGTCTTGGTTCCACGAGCTAACCCCAAGTATAAGGTGTTCTTATGCTCAAGTAAGGCAAGTTCGTCAAGGCATCATGGCCATCATCTCTATACAAGGAATAAAGGGCAACAAAAGGGATGCACTGCAAAGTCTACCTCCCTGTCAACACACTTGAAGAAAGGTCAGCCTGAGAAGCATCATATCCTGGGAAACACCACAACTCTTTCGTGGAATGCTGTCACACAGCACTGTCAAGGGCATGCCAAGATCTCTGCCGAACAGAAACATTGCACTCACATTCATTGCTATTTACATTGCATGTTTCTATGCTAGGGACAATTAGATCATTGTCATCATGCACAAGTGAGCTAGGGTCAAGCATTCATGGCCTAAACAGGGGGCCTGCGTTTCTTTTTAAATATTCAAATTAACATGCCTATGTGTTGCATTGCAAACCATGTCACCCAAAATCGTTCAAGCTCTTGAACTAGGGTTCTTTAAGTGTGGTGGTCCTGCCCCTAGCAGTCAGCATAAAAGGACTTCGACCCGTGGTCGATTCCAAGCCTGTTGCATGTTGTTTTCCTATCCATTACTATTTTCTAAACTATTCAAATGTGGATTGCAGGATTCTCCTGGATTTCAATCCTTGAACCGACCATACCAAGCTTGGTATCTGTAACCGACAAAGCCAAGTCAAAGAGGTTGAAAGATAGCCTCGTAACTAGTCCTGAGCAAACTCTACAATTGGCACCATGTCAACAACATTAAAGTGGCTTAGCACTTCACATCTCCATAGCTTCTTGCTTCGTGCTATCATCAAGCAAATCGAGCAGCTCTACTAGCTCAGCGGTTTTATGTCCACAATCATTTAATGGTCTCACTCACCTAGCAGCCTCAAGCTCATCACTCCAACAGTCAAGCTCATTTAGTAGCTCCAAGTAGCCACCTTGCAACACCATGTGCTCCTTGTTCGCCATCTCAGACAGCATCATAACTCAGCAACTCTCTGGTACTCAACTCAGCGGCTCAAACGCCCATGAAAACACCGTCTCTGCAAGCATCATACCTCTTGCACCATCAGGTCACTCAGCAGCACCGTGTGCTCGCTCATCCCCGTGCTCAAAAGCTCCATGCCTAACTCACCCAGCAAGCTCCATTGCCATATGCACAGCCTCGCGCTCAGCAGGTCCCATCTCAGTAGTGCACCATCAGGTCACTCAGTAGCACCATGTGCTCGCTCATCCCCGTGCTCAAAAGCTCCATGCCTAAGTCACCCAGCAAGCTCCATCGCCATTATTCTAACATCTCCAGCAGCTTCAAGAACTCCGAGCTCACATATTGAAGCTAAGCAGCCTCGCCATGTCCAGGCTAGCAAAACAATCCTGTGGCTTTCGCTTAATACGTTGAGTGAACAACCAACAAGAAAAAAGCACCTGTATAAAGCTTGTAATACCCTAGTGCACACTTCAACCCTTTAGCCTTTCAGAAGGCATCTATGTGGTTAAAATCCTCAAAAAAGGAGCATCCGTGTTGCTAAAGCCCTTCAGAAGGCGTTTATGTTCCTAGCTTCCAGAAAGCGTTTGTATGGCCAGCTTCCAGAAAGCGTTCAACCTCCGGAAGGCACCCCGTTAATGGAGGCGATGAAAATCTCCCAAACAAGGTGTATCATCCCATCAAGTGAGGCGATGGAACCTCCCATGGCACCAAGTTGAAGAAGGCAATTAAAAACCTCTAAAAGCAATAATGGTCGACAGGTTTCGCCCGAAAGCATTTAACAGGCCTCATGGCATTTTGGGTCAACAAGTCAAAGTCAACATGGGATTATGGTCAGATTAGCCTTGGAGGCATCCCAAGCATGAGGAAACTAGCCTTAGGGGCACCCTAATCACGTGGAATTGATACTATGACTCCTGGCGTTCCCACGCCTGATAAATCAACCTCTCAGCTGCTGCATCCTTCTGCAAAACCTCCCTTTTCAAAGACAATCAATGTGAATCCAGGCACCAACAAAGCATTCATGGTATTCTGGGCCCACAATTTATAATCAAATCCAGCCTTGGGAGCATCCCTAAGCGTGCATGATATCCCGCACCAGCATCAAAAGCCTTGCGTAGGTTGTCAAACGTCTGCCAGAAGCACTCAGTCTAGCCTCACAATCATTCCGAGCATGAGGAGCATTCCCAAGCTTGAGAAAGATCAAGTATCAATCAAAGCCTTGCAGGGGTTACCAAATGCATGCAATCTAGCCTTGGAAATTTTCTCTAGCAAGTGAAATGTGGCTGAATCTAGCCCTTGGGGGCAATCCCGAGCATATGGAATCTAGCCTTGGAGATGACTCCAAGCATATAGAATATACTAGCCTTGAGGACAATCTCGAGCATGTGGAAATTAACCTTGAGAACAGGCCCAAGCACGAGGAATGATCAAACACCGATATTAAAGCCGCATTAGGACTTTTTCAAAGCTCTCTCCAAAGCTCCAAACTCACCAACCCGGCAGCGCCACGTGCTCATTGCCTCAATAGCTCCGCGCTCACCTCAACAAGCTCGGGCATACTATCTTAGTCATTCAGCAGCTCTGCAACCAAGCCCCGAGCTCGTTATCCCAGCAGCCCTGCGCTTACTATCAACAGCACCATGCTCATTTTCAAGCTCCATTTACACCATCTCAAATACCTCAGCAGCACCACGTGCTCACTATTGTCAGCAGCTCTACGCTTGCTACCTCTGCCGCCCTGTGCCCAAGTCACTCAACGGCCCTACGCCTAAGATCATCCAACGGCTTCTCATTCGCTATCTCATCCGCTCCACGGCTCTACACCCACTACTCAGTAGCTCCAAGCCCATCATATCAACAGGCTCCACGCCAATCAATTCTGTACACTGCTCAGCAGCTCTAGGCTCGCTATCAACAGCAACCATAACTATCCCAGCGGCTCCAAATCTGCTACCCAATGGCCTTACATCCGTTGTCTTATCAAATCCGCTACCCGGCGGCTTTACGCCCGCTATTTTATCAATTCAGTAGCTCCAAGCTCACCACTATCAAGCAAACTCAGCAACTCCGAGCTCACCGCTATCAAGCAAACTCAGCAGCTCTGAGCTCATCACTACCAAGCAACTCGACGACTCCACGCCCATGCTCACCTCAGCGGCTCAGCGCCCGCACCCAACTATCTCAATAGCTCTACCTCAGCAAATCACTCAGTGGCTCCAAGCCCATTATCTCAGCAAGCTCCAAGCCCACAATCTCAACTGGCTCCACGCCACCCCAAATAACAAGATATCATCTATTCTCAAGTTCTATACTTGAACGCTCAAGCTCTACGTTTGGATGCCCAACCACTGCGTACTGGATGCTTAAAGCCTGTACTTTGAATGCTCGGATTCTGCCGTCCGAATGCTCGAGCTCTATGCTCTGAATGCTCAAGTCCAGAACTTTATAAAAGCTCTAAGCTTAAATCAAACACACACGCACGGGCCCGTGCACATTTGCATCAGTTGCATCACCATTATCACATCGAGTCTGCATAATCATTACCATATTTGTTCACATCTAACCACTATCATCATATACACATTTCTGCATATCTCTCTTACTCATGAAACAGGGCAATCCTGCAATCAACCGGCTCCGCGCCTCGATTTTATTGATCGGTCCAGAACCTCGATCCTTTGGCTCCATGCCAAAATTTATGATGAGAAAGCTCCGCGCACAGACCATCAGAATACAACCGGCTCTACGCCTCGGTTCAATCACGTCAAGCTCAAAGCTCTGGCATTTCAAGTTCTCACGTCCAGAAGGCAAAGCTCCTCAAACTATCAACCGGCTCTGAGCCTCGGTTCCATCAAAGCTCTAAAACCTCAGGCTTTCGTCTTATGATCAACACCAGTTCCGCGCTTCGGTTTCATCAAAAGCTCTACGCCTTAAATCTTAAAAACCGGCTCCGCGCCTCGGTTCCTTCATTCCAATGCTCCGTGCTCTAGTTACTGGCCCTGTGCCCCCTATATCTCAAGAAACGACATCCAACTTGTCTCCAGAAGATGGCTTGGGTTCTACCCCATAGCTCAAAACCAGTGTCCAATTCATCCCCAGCAGATGGCTTGGATTCCACCCCAATTACATCAATTCCTTCCAGCTCATTCGCAAGGATAGGCTACTCTATCGAGTTTCCCTCAGTTAAAGTCAGGATGATCAAGAAAAGTAAACACACCTGTCGTGTACTGATCTATCCCAAAATACTAAGGATGCTCTTCGCAAAAATATCCCCGGCAGCCCCGCGCTCCTTCAACTACTCTCCGCCAAAATCCTGGCTCAGCCTAGGTACGTCACACTATGGCTTTTTAAAGCCCGAAGGTACGTCTTCTATCTCTAACCCTCCAAACTTTTTCTTTCTTTATTGCCCCCGAACTACGATTGGTCTGAATTTCCCCTGTGGAATACATAGGCAGCCTCCCGGCCCGACCATAATAAAAACCTTTTTCAAAAACCCTTGGAATAATGGTTGGACCAAATTGAGTTGCTTTTACAATTTTGACTTTTACTCAAACATGTCTCGCGATCCGTCTGAGCTCAGTCAAAGAGGGGCATCTGTAGACACCCCAATTTGGCCTAACAATTATTTCAAGTCCCACCTCGGGGACCATCCCGATGATGAATAGGATATGTGGTTGACTTCATGAAAGCCTTAGAAACCTTGTGGAACTCTTAAGGGATTAAAGAACACTTTGGAATAGGTGATAGGAGTGCCAACCAACACTTAGAGTGGATAGAAATGTGTTAACATGTGTTTTAGCCTTGGGAGCATCGTCGATCTTTAATTAAGTCTGCTTTCAGCCCATTTTTCATAAACTAAACTTCCTTATTTTTGTGGTTGGATTCCACCGTCTTGTAGTACTTTCAAAACCCTCTTTATTGATATATAATAAGCCTTAAACCAATTTGAAACGAGGGAGATACGAGAATTTTACCAAAACAATCCATTTTCTGACCCACTAAGGGTAAAATTATCACATCTTTTGATGTAATAAATATATTTGATCCAAACCACTTGGGTTAGAAAGTAGACTTAACAAGCTTTCCAACGGTCCAAAGAACACGCAAAACCGAGTTCGGGAGTGTCCGAAGCGAGCCTGCGAAGTTTGGCCTTTTGCTGAAGAATCCTTTTCATGGCCGCGAAATCTATTGAGCGGCTGAGACATCCATCTCACGGCCTCAACATCATTTCTTCACCCGAGCAACCTGTTGCTTGAAAAACTCCCTGAGAGATCAATCCCTCGGCCGCAAGATCTTTCCTTCGACCGCCAGATCGTCCTTTTTCCAGATTCTGGAATGTTCTGTCATACGTTGGGGCTACGAATACACTTACCATAAAGGTCTTGAAGCCCTAAACTTCCATATCAATTGGGTTTAATCTCGTCCATATGATCGATCCTTCGAAACCCTATAAATAGGGGTCCTCTAGAGCTCCGAAATACACATCTCTCCACTTCATGATCTGCCCCCAAACTCTACAGAAATCATCTCCTATCAATCCTCTACAAAAGCCCTAACCTCCCGTGAGTAGCTGCATCCGAGAGTGAAAACCCCCAAAGAACGCACTTTGTTATAGGGTTTTGTGAAGTTGACCACCACAATCAACCACAATTTTCTACAATCAATCCGAAGCAATCAAGCAACTGAGGGATCAAGGTGGTGAGGCCCAACGGCCTCTGGTTTGGTTTATTTTCTGTCCATATACTTTAATCATAGCGTTTTGATTATTTGCTAATTTTTCTGTCTGGTGTGAGCAAGAACACCGATCGGGGCTTCGATCCCTCGGCCGGTACATTAAACCAGTATGATTACTCGGCCGTGACATCCATTCACCGGCCGAGTAATCAATCTCCTGGGACAACTTTGCTTTGTTCTGCTTTCTAATGCATGCTTTATTATCGCACTGGCTCACAATATCAACTGTTTAAAGGCTTAATTAAACAGACTACGTGTTAGAATTAAATAGAGCAAGTACATGTCTTATGTTGAACAACTATGGGCCAGCCTCACGGCTGGGTAGAGAGGGGTGCCTAACACCTTCCCCTTACTGTACTTTTGGCTCCTATATCCAGAATCTCTATCTCTTTTCCTAGTTTATGTAAACTAGGTGGCAACTCTATTTTGATGATAACCGTTATCGTGTGGCGATGTTCCTAGCCATGGGAATATTCACGATTCTGGTTTATGAAGTGGAAAGCAACCAAGCAATGATCAATCTGTATGGAGATGCCCCGTTGGGAGGTGTCTACACTGAGTAGCTTGATAGTGATGAATTCGGAGCTTGTTGAGTAGCATGGGGTTGTTAGTAATGAACAAGGGCGTGAAGCCGTTGAATAACTTGGGCACAAGGCTACTAGGCGAGCGTAGAGCTGCGGATGGTGAGCACAGGGCTGCTAAGACGAGGAACCTGCTGTTTTGAAGCTTTTGAGATGACGGGCTCAGGGCTGTAGGGATTATGATGAATAACAGAGCTGTCGGGTATCATGATTTGCTGTAGCAAGATTTGCTGTAGCAAGAGCTTCGGCCAGCAGTTTGTGAAGAGAGAGCTTCCTTTATGCTTGGGCATGCTTCCAAGGCTAATTCTGATCACAGTGTATTGGCTCAGGGATGCCCCCAAGGCTAACCCAATCTTTGGTTTTGTTGGTCATGGACCCAAACTTCATAATAGCTTGAATTGTTGCACTGGGCACGGTCCACTGGGGCTGAAGGAAATTGATTGGAGGGCCAGGAGATTGATCCAGCAGCCGGACAATGGATATCTCGGCCGACTTATTGTTGTCTCGGCCGTGGCATCGCTTTATTTCCAGGGGCCTATAAAAGGCCATGGCCTCGGTCGTTTCATTTCATTCTTCTTTCTTCCTTCTCTCTTCGTTCACGCCCAAGAGTTCTACCAAAGATTTCTTTCTCCTTTTTGCTTTGTCTTTGCGGGGCCGGGCCATGGGTGACGTGCGGCTAGCGATCACGGAGGTAGACCGCGACGTTCTTGGTCTTGTCTTGTTGCTTGATTAGGGACCCTCGCATGGGTGGCTTGCTTCCGTGATGCGGAGCTTCCGGGGTGGCGCTTGTACTCGGTATGATGGTTTTTCTGGGTTGTGTGATGTCTCTTCTGCACCGCAGTGCTTCTTTGGTACACGTTGCCCCGGGGTATCATTTTCTTTTTTGCAGCTGGTCTCTGGTGTTTGGACCAACAGAGAATTTGGCATCCTCTTCTCCTTCCTTTTTGCTTCCCTGCATAGGTTAGTCCGATAGGAAACCAGTGTATAGCTTATTTAGGAAATATGGGATGATTCACCTTGTGATGTAAAAGAACTTTTGTTATATGAAACAAATCCTTTACTCTGATATTGTGATTGTGTATGCTAGTCTTGTATGATAAAATTGTTAATACGTTGAAAAATAAGAACCGTGGCAGTGCTCTTGAAAACGGTTGCTTTGGCGGCCGGGCCATCGATTTGACGGCCGGGGGATCGATCTGTCTTCCCTGGTTGACTTTGAATCAGCCTTGATATTTTATGGGCCGGAGAATCGATCTAACGGCCATTATATCGATGTGGCGGTTGGGAAACTGACTAGGTTAATGACGCGTTAGAATCCGATTTTGATTCGAACTAAGGCTCATCCTAGCCTATAAATATATGTTCTACGAACTCAATGGTATTTGTCAACAACGATTTCATGGCACAACCAGTCCTTGATCAGTGGTTGAATTCCTTTAATGGCCTTGACCGTTTGCACTTTAAATCCTTTGGTATGGACTTCATCTTCTCCATTCGCCACATTCCTGTGAATTTTGCTTTCCTTCGGGCTGCCACTAGCCTGTGGGACCCAGTTTTCCATGTCTTTCGATTTAGAAGAAAGGAATTGTGTCCTACTATCGAGGAATTTGCATCCATCATGGGTCATTCGGATAGAGAAGGTCTCATTATTCCTAACCCTTTTAATTGGGGCAATCTCCTAAAGGATCTGCTCCAAGTTCAGAAATATGAAACTAGGTTTTTCCATGGTGAATGGAAGGTTGGAAACCTTACAGCTTGTCCAGCGCATTGGTACCACTGAAGCTCATCATCAAATTCCTCAACAGAAGGCGTGCTTTCATGCGCCATGCATTTGTCTTCTCCATTACTACTTGCTTGGCCCTTCTTCTGGCCATGCTGATTCCATGCTGCTTGATTTTGCTCAACAGGTGGGAAATCGTACAGGTTTTGCGGGTTTGGTGTTGGCAGAGACCTTAATAGGCCTTGATACGGTAATGGGTAATCCTACAGCCCAGTTTTCAGGCAGCCCTTTGTTACTGCAGGTTCGCTCTTTACCTGTTTTGCCAAGTTTTATCTTTTCGCTCGTCGCTCTTTTGTTTTGACTCATGTGTTCTCATAACTCGCAATTTTCCCTTGTTTTCTATAGGTATGGCTTTATGAGAAGTTGAGGGTGTGGGATGTGCCAAAGCGACTGCCCTATAGTTCAGATCACTACATGGAGCGATGTGTAATCAGACAATTTCCCACTGAAGCTGCTTGGAAAGCATGGATGGAGACTCGTAAGGGTGATTGGATTCAATGCGTGTGCCCCTGGTATGGTATCGAGAGTATGACTGCAAGTACCATGAACCATTTTGGTGTAACCGTGATTGGTATCACTCAAGTTACCTTCTATTGCCCTACTCATTTCCAGAGGCAGTTTGGGGCTGAACAGGTTAAAGTTTTGGGTGACCTCGAATATGTTGTTTCTAAGGTTCATGATGCCAACCTTCGTCGTAATGTGCTTCGTTTATGGCCGAATCGAGTAATGCAAGAGGTTGCTGAGAACTTTGCTGACAAACTTCGGGTTCGTATAAGCGTTGGTTAGAGAAAAACCTTTTGGAGGACAAAAGTGCAAAGAGAAGGAGGACCTAGAGATCGACACTTTGCTTATGCTTTTTGAAAGATTTGATTCTAGTTTTCATAGACTTTGAACTGTTTGAGCTTGCTTTTCCTTTTTTTCCTTGGAAATAATAAAACATTGGTTGCTTTATTTTGAAAATCTTATTGCCATGGTTTTAACAGTTGACATGTTTTAGGATAGACCTAGAAATTGGGAAGTGATAACAATAGCAATGGTCGAATCTCAATTCAGAGATTGCCTACGTATCCCATGGAGGGAATCAGGCCATAAACGTAGTTCCGACAAAGTTTGTTTGTTTTAGTTAGGGTTCGCTTGGGTATTTTCCTCTCCTTTTGTGCTCTTGATTTTGCCTAAACTGCCCTTGCAGGTTTTCAGTCTAGCGAGCGCTTTTATTTATGCCTTAGTTTTTGCCTAAGCCGCCCCTGCGGGTTTTCGACCTAACAGGCTTGCTCTAATTTTTGCTTGGGTCTGCCCACCCTTGTGGTTTTCGGCCCAACGAGCATCTCTCAGGGGTAATACTTCCTCAGCTTGTCGATGTTGACTGGTGTTGCAAACTCCATTCCATCCAAATCTGCAATGTAGGCTGCTCCTCCAGACAGTATGCGCTTGATAAGGTAGGGTCCTCCCCAGTTTGGTCTAAACTTGCCTCTTGGATTTGAAACGTGGCAATGAATGGCTTTGAGCACCATGTCTCCCACCTTGAAGTCTCGCGGCTTCACTTTTTTGTTAAATGCTCGTGCGATGCGGCGTTGATACCCTTACACATGGTATAATGCTCTCAATCTCCTTTCATCTATCAATGCTTACTCATCGTAGCGGTTTTGAATCCAATCTTCTTCGATCATACCAGTCTCAGCTGGAACCCTCAATGATGGTAGCTCTAGTTCGATAGGTAAGACAGCTTCCATCCCATAGACAAGGGAGTAAGGAGTGGCCCCAGTTGAAGTTCTTTCAGTTGTTCGATAACCCCATAGTGCTAGAGGCAACATTTCTGGCCAGTCTGTGTTGGTGTCGGTAGTCTTCCACAGAATCGTCTTGATGTTCTTATTTGCAGCCTCAACTGCTCCATTAGTTTGAGGTCGATAAGTAGATGACCGATGATTCTGTATCCCAAATTCGGCAAAAAACTTCTTTGTCGCCCCTTTGAAATGTGACCCATTATCCCAGATGAACTCGTGAGGTACTCCATACCGGTAAATTATATTGGTGCGAATGAACTTAGCCACATAAGTAGCCTTAAGGGTGGCATAAGAGACTACTTCTACCCACTTGGTGAAATAGTCGATGGCTACTAAGATGAACTGATGCTTGTATTTTTCCTTTGGATTTATACTCCCTATGACGTCTATTCCCCAGGTCGAGAATGGCCAAGGAGATGTCATGCTGTATAATTCCGTAGGTGGAATACGCATGCGATCAGAGTGAGCCTGGCATTTGTAGCATCGGCGAACATAGTTAGCACAGTCAGCTTCCATTGTAGTCCAGTAGTACCCCTGACGCAGGATTTTCTTGGCCGTTGTGGCCCCATTCATGTGCGGCCCGCAGATTCCCTCATATATTTCCTCCATTATCTTACGGCTTTCCTCTGTCGTGACACAAAGCTAATTGGGACCTAAATATGCTCTTCGATACAATGCTCCCTCGCAGGTTACAAATCGAGCGGCAAACTTTCGTAGAGCCACCTTGTCTTTCGAAGTGGCTTCAGAGGGGTACTCTCTTTCTTCCAAGAATTTCTTCACGTCCTCATACCAGGGCTTACCATCATTTTCATCCTCTTCAATGAAAGTGCACTCGCATGCTGGTTTGACCTTCTGCTCGATCATAAGGGGTCGCATTGTGAAACCCAAGGGTATTTCGACCATGGAGGCCAGTGTTGCCAATGCATCTGAAAACCTATTGCTTTCTCGGGGAGTGTGCGTGAAGATGACTGAGTTGAATTGTGGAATCAGGTCCTCCAGTACATAGTGATATGGCTTTAGCGTATCCTTTTTGACCTTCTAGTCTTCTCTTGCTTGGGACACTACTAGGTTTGAATCTCCAGTGACTTCTACCCTTCTTGCCCCTAGTTCCAGGGCCGCCTTCATTCCAGCAATGCAAGCTTCATATTCAGCCTGGTTATTGGTGCCTTCAAACCTTAGTTTATGTGGGCAGCATGCCCTGGAATTTCAGGATTCCAAAGCGAGCCTTCGGGAATTTCGTTTCCCGAAGCAAGGGCCCATAATCGAGGGAGCGCAATAGCGGACAGAGGCTGTGCATGCGCTCGCCAAAAATACAGAGTCGCCACCTGGGTTTAAAGGTCCGACACCCAAGGAACCGTATTTCGAAGCATCTGCCGCGCTATTTGATTTGAAAAAAGTGAAGGAACCAGTCCGTCATAACCATATCTGGGTTCGGGAGCCAGGTTACGAGAGGGGAAGGGTTTTAAAGCACCCCTCTCGCCCAATCCGAAGATCGGTCTCTACTTAGGCATTTTGTGAGAGTATTTGTGATTCGTTTTCTTCTTTAACCAATTTTAAGCCAGTTAGGGCGGGGAACAGTTAATCGGGGATTAAAACTGTAACACGATTTGCAAGATGTGATATAAACAAGGCACAGTTGGATGAAATAACGGAAATAGAATGAAATCCAGCCCTCTGATGAGAAATAAACCAGACTGCTCATAAAATGAATGTGCCATACACTATGGCCACCTTTGCATGCATGAATCAAAGTGCATGCAAAGACGTCCATCGCGCGACACACTCACTCACTCGCGCGAGGGTCCTATTTCACCACAGGTTGAATTTAACCCTCTTCTGGGCTCTGGAAGGACCAGTGCTCACCCAGGAGGCAAACCAAGCAGTTTAAATGGACTGAAAGTAAATGAATATTACTAATTATTACAAACAGGAGCTAAATTAATTGAAATGCAACCCCTAAACAGTGGGGGTGTTAAAACAAAGGCCAAGGGCCAAATTGCTCATGCAAGGGCAACTACTGGAAATCAGAGGACCATCGCGCGAGGGAAACCCTCGCGAGTGTCCCGATGAGCGATCCAGGAATTGCTTTACATGCTCTGGGCTCTGGTACATGTGCAACCCAGAAGCATTCCAACCAAATAAATAAACACAGAAAGTTAAGCTATATGTTTTAACATGCGCAACAGTGAGCTAAAATACCTAACCTACTGTAAAACCAATAATAACATGATAAAACATGGAAAAGCAGCATCCCCAAACCCCACGAGGACTGTCGCGCGAGACAGTGAACTGTCGCGCGTGAGTCTGAATCACCCGCGCGAGGGTGTGCTTCATCCAGTTTCTTGTAACTTTGCTGACTTTAGGACCAGAACTGGTATTGATTACCAATCCTGGCCCTGACAGCCCCCCTCAGGGATCAAAATAGTAAGCAGTTAAAGGTGCTCTTAAAGGTGCTCCTACCTTTGCTTGAAAGGTTTTGGGAAGATTTGAACAAGTTGAGAAGCTTATGATGGAAAATGGAGTGAAGAAATGTATGGAAAATGAGCTAGGGATGAGAGCCTTTGTGCTTGCAAGAGTTCTCAATCTCCTAAACTTTTAAAGTTGGTGAATTTTTGTGGCCCCTGTAATGGAAGAACAAGGGGGGTATTTATAGGAGGAGCCAAGGGCCAAGGGTGATGGCAAACACCCCCTTAAGACCAAACTTGGCGGCTAAGCTTGGTGGAAAGGTGATGGGAAGGGTTGTGTGAGGTTGTGTTCCCAAGGCCCTGAACAGTACTCTGTGGAGAAAACGGGTTCAGCAGCCCTAGCCCCCCCGGCAAGCAACCAACTGGTGAAAAGGTGAAAGTGGATCGCCAGACCATCGCGCGAGACAGTGAGACACTCGCGCGAGTGCTTCACCTGTCGCGCGTGGGTCAATAGTCAAATGTTTGACTTTGACCACACTTGGCAAAGCAGACTCTCGCGCGAGGGAGTGACTTTCTCGCGCGACGGTCCACTCCAGACCCAAGATTGACTGTTTTCCTATTTTCTTTTAAATGGTTTAAAAGGGTTCAAAGGGGTTCAAAGGGGGTTCCGCACACACCGAGCTCAAACCTTTCCAACCTGAAGACTGTTTTTTGATCTAGTTCATCATCGGGGAAACAAGAAACCGTAAAACGATCGAGAGATTCGGATTGGGGTGTCTACAGTAGTCCCCCTTTGACGGCACGCGGAGCACCATTGACTGGTACGGGTAACGTCAAAGGTTTCTAGACACCCACCAAATCCACCCAAAAGCCGATTTAATGGAAAAATGTGCAAGTATAAAAGAATACCATGCACCGAAGAGCGAGTGGACGGATAAATCGTCGTTTGATTGATAAGTGGACGGATAGATCGTCACTGATTGACGGTTAGATCGTCGTTGATTTGGAGTTGGACGGATAGATCGTCGCTGATCGAAGGTTAGATCGTCATTGACTTGAATGTGGACGGATAGATCGTTGCTGATTGACGGTTAGATCGTCATTGATTTGAATGTGGACGGATAGATCGTCGCTGATTCCGAGTTGGACGGATAGATCGTCGCTGAGTTGACGGTTAGATAAATCGAATGATAAACGGACAGATAGATCGTCGCCGATTCGAATGAGCATATCGACGGACGATATGGCAGATCGTCGTTGATTTGAATGTGGACAGATAGATCGTCGCTGATTCAGAGTTGGACGGATAGATCGTCGCTGAGTTGACGGTTAGATCGTCGTTGATTTGAATGTGGACGGATAGATCGTCGCTGATTCAGAGTTGGACGGATAGATCGTCGCTGAGTTGACGGTTAGATCGTCGTTGATTTGAATGTGGACGGATAGATCGTCGTTGATTCAGAGTTGGACGGATAGATCGTTGCTGAGTTGACGGTTAGATCGTCGTTGATTTGAATGTGGATGGATAGATCGTCGCTGAGGATATAAACGCTCTAGATCGCGAGAATTTAATCCAATATGATCCCCAAAAATAATTTAGGACTATAATCAAAACATTGGATTTTAATTAAAACTGAAAACAATCGAATTGGGCCTGCCTGCCGGGAAATGGGCCTGAAGCCCAAAAAGTGTGTCGCGCGAGGCAGTCACTTCCTCGCGCGATGGTCCGTTTCCTGGGCCTGGGTTCTGAACCGGTCCAGACCCGGCCCAAAGCTGTGACATGCTTTTAAAAATCGCGGGCGTTTCAGGAAGCTGTTTTAGACGGTTTCGAATTCAACCAGTCCTCAAACTCTCAAACCCTCTCCTCAAATCTCTTCCAAAACCCTTGATTAGGTCCCAAAAACCACAAACCCGCATACAAACAACCATCCATGGCAGATCACGGCGTAGGTGGAGGCGAAGGGGAGGTCGTCGATCAGCCGGGTGATCGAGGAGAAACTATGGCAGTCGAAATAGAGGAGGAACAGGCGGCGGAGGCCGTCGCTAGCCGAAGTGCAGAGATCCCACACGGCGGAGATGGCGTCCTGGGCCGCGAGCAGGAGACCAGTAGAGAAGAGGTCCGTCGCACGATTGAGTCAGTGCCTCGCGCGATGGACCAGGTCGGGGCCGTGGGGTCCAGTAGTGAGCCAATGAACTCGGGTACGGCGGCTGAGGGCCCACCCATGGTTGAGAGGGGCTTTGGTGATGTAGAGGGCAGTGGAGCCATTGGAGACAACACCGAGTCGAGCCAAACCCCGCCGAGGGACTCGGCGAAGGGAAAGGGGGCTGTTATTGAAGAAGAACACGTCGAGGAAGCGCATATTGAGGAGAGGCAGACCACAGAGGCCGCGATAGTTGAGATTCGGGAGAAGGACATTACTTTCAGACCACCAGCGGGTGCGGCTACTTCCTCGCGTCACGTGCCGATTACTTATGCTGATATTGCTGAGCACGTGCCCGACGAGCTGCTTTCTTGAAAGCCAAAGAGGATAGGGCGCGAGTGATCGAGGAGGCCGAGGCCGCGGCACGGGCCGAGAGGGATAGAGTCGAGCCAGAGGGATTGGCAGCTGATGTAGAGGCCGAGGAGACAGAGGCCGAAGAGGCACAGAGACCGAGAGTGAGTGCCGTGGCGGAGGTGGGTGCCCTGAAGCGCCCTGAGTTTTCAGAGGAGACATACATGCCTCCGAGATCGCACTTGTTCGTACCGTCAGGGTTCGCAGGCTACAGGCCACCACAGCAGGCTGACTACGACCCGGAGCTGATACTGAGGGATCCTGGGGTGCATATCGCCAACACTTGGGCTGAGGTACAACTCTTGATAAACCCCTTTTGTACTTCAACTTGATAGTTGCATGCTTTGAGAATCACAAAATGCATCGTAATTGAACCATGCAATAACGATATAATCCATGCCCTGAATGCCATGCATGTAATAACTTGAACCAACCATCTGTCGTAGGCTAAACATAGGACATGCTAGGTCAAGAAAAATCTCGTATAACATGCCATGCACACGATAATTTCCACCAATAAAGCCATGCTGCACCATGAACACACCATGGCCATGACGTAACTTGGACCAACCATCTTATGGTAGCCTGTGTAAATGCCACAATGTGATGATATAACCCTGGAAACTAACACCATTCACGCAAAGTCTTGAACCAAACAGTGGCTGAAGATGACACCGAATTCCAAACCTCAAATGATGTAACACTAGGACTGTAGCCCTATATGCTGTTAATTGAACGAGACTTTGAACCAAAGAAACTTAGACCGTCCAATCATGGTCACGCCGACACATTGATTACCTAGAACTTGAAAATGAAAGCACTGCATGCTAACATCACGTCCTGTTGCCCGTTTACCCTGCATGGCTAAGCCGCTGCATTGATTACCTAGAACTTGAAAATGAAGGCATCTGTATGCTAACATTAAATCCTGTTGTTTGTCTTTGTTGTCTGAAATAGGCGGAGCAGAGGGATATCCGAGGCTTTGGCGGGCCGTGCAGTTCTCTGGCACTGTACATTGGGCTGCCACCGAGGGTGAGGGAGCTGGTGGATGCAGCAGGTTTCAGGGAGTTCATATAGACCCTGACAGTACCGGTCAGGAATGACCATGCCGTCCTTGTCACACTGGCCGAGAGATGGAGGGATACCTCTAATACCTTCCACCTGCCTCCGGGAGAGATGACAGTGACACCGAGTGACTTTGCGACGATCACGGGCTTGAGGGTTAGGGGAGAGCCCATCCCGTTTGACTCAGGGATACACGCCGACCCAGCGGCTCTGGAGTGGTTCTTGGGGGAGGTGCCCCAGGTAGAGAGAGGAGCGGCGAGATATGCTCAGTTCATACGGTACTTGAAGAAGAAGCCAGCCAATGAGCATGAGGAAGCGCAGATGGCCCAGGCATACCTGCTGTACATGTTTGGAGCTTCGCTATATCCAGGCCAGGGAAGCACTGTACACCTGTCGTACCTACCTGCTCTGAGGGATTTGAGGGCAGCGTCCCGTTTTGATTGGGGCGGAGCAGCACTTGGCACCGCCTACCAGTTCTTTGGCGATGCCTCGAGGAACGAGCAGAGCATGGCCGGCTATTGGCGTGTCTGGGAGGTATGATCTCAATTATTGTAGCATAATTTCTATTGTACCAATTGATTGCATAGATTGTTTACTAGCTTTAATTGTACAACTTGACTAATGCACTCCTACTATTGATAATACTGCAGCTTTGGGCATATGAGGTATTGAGGATGTACCCTCCCGAGTGCAAGCATCCTGATTTGAGCATTCTTCCCCGCTCGCTGAAATGGAGCAAGGAGTACAGGGCACCAAATAATGAAGGGGCAGCTTTAATGCTTACAGGCTGTATCTGGATGAGCTGAGAGCTTCACAGGTATAACATAAGAACCCAAATGAACTATTATGCATGCTTTCCGTAATGCTGTCGCTGATCAATTGTGCACACTGCTTGTTTGTCGCTTTATGCAGGTCGAGTGGAATCCCTGGAGAACAAGCGGGCCGGAGCCGGAGTACTTGGCCCAGAGTAGAGCAGTCACAGCCAGCAGGGTGCTACTGGAGTCAGCCTTTGGTTGGCAGTGGTATTTAGGGGATCGAGTGGTCCGCCAGTCACTCGGTTACCCTGAGTTTCAGGTGCCAGGGCCACTCCCACCACGAGCTTCCCACACAGGAGACTACATGCTGGCTGAGTTGGAGAGGTACACGAGACTAGATACTGCGCTGACACCCCACCTGCGTCCGACGATGGACTATGCAGCTTACCAGAGAGACCGCTTGGCGAGGCCACTTGGTGTCAGAGCCCGCAGAGAGCTCCAGGAGCAGGCACGCCAGGCTGGTGCCGAGAGAAGGGCTGCGGCTGAGGTACGGAGAGGAGGAGAACGCCGCGAGAGGCGTAGAGAGAGCAGGCCAGTAGTTGGCGGGCCCCCAGAGTTGCTTTGGAAAGTGGATGTTGTGGACCATCAGGGGAATACAGCTGAGGTGGAGCTTGTGCCTGCACTTAGAGAGCCTGCGGCCGTGACTGTATAGGTAAACTAACTTCCATTTGTGTAACTTCAAAACCCTTGAACTGTATCTAAAATATCTAATGATTGTAAAACATTCACAGGTGCCTGCTGAGTGGGTGAACGAAGCCCTACGGCGTATGCTTGCTTTGGAGAATCTGGTGAGGAGAGCAGCCCAGGGCATGCCATTGCAGTTGCGTTATCCAGCACCTACAGCCCAGCCAG